>OZ025219.1:10443887-10841986 GCA_964019055.1 Anthopleura xanthogrammica
AAAAAAGCTGAAAAAATACACACCATTTCTTGTTTCTCACGTAGCGAAAAATATTTCAACCTTCAGCAAATTCACCTTAACATTTCCTAACTTCTCACAGGAACTCACTTAGGTGACCTTCTTAAAATGTTTCATTTTAATGTAACCAAAAATCTCGCTATGAGTAGCAAAACCCCAAGGCTCAAGTCTCAGGCCAAATGGGTTTTTATTGGTCAGATATATTTATGAAGATAAACCTTTCTTCTTATATTAAATTGTTTTGTAAAGGCATTTTTAAAATGTTTTATAAAAACCTTGTATCTAACTAGCCACTAGCCCCATGAAATAGTCATAAAGCTATCGGGCCCACTTCAGCTGATTAATCTTCAAATTGTACTGGCTCCTGCATGGACCTTTACGGCTGAGATCTATATATTTTATGTAGTTGTTTAAAGCTTCACATTGGATAAATCATCCATGGAGATACTATTTGTACTCATGGAACTATGATCAGGGGAGATGGATGATACAGTACGTGTACATGACACATCGAACAGTGCAAGGGCCAGCCTTCCATGAGCTACAATAGTTCTTGACATCTCTATACTTTATCCGTCGTAGAACGAACGATGTCGTCAATTGTTTCTTTACATAAAACATTCAATCAAATCACCCACGGAATGATTTGACTAAAGTTATATCCATATTGGATTCAAACGTCACTTAATGAAGAAGCTCTGCTTGACCCACACATTTTAACTTTACTTAAACTTAACTATAAACTAAGATAATCACAGAAAAATAAGATATAAACACACAAAAATATTACCTGCAACTGCTAGAAGCAGTACTATGAAGAACTTCATCGCCAAGCTACGTTCGTGAGTTGTGTTTCGGTTAAGGAAAAATGTTTGGGTTCTCACTGCACGAGTTGTTGGCTCGAATAAAAGATGCGTAGTTAAACGGAAGTCGTGTAACCTGATCTGGAAGATGATAACTGACCTTGACCAGACCCACACGATCTTTGAAAATCACGCTTACAATCCAAGACCCTCGCAGTACAGCACTTACGACCTATCCTTGGTTCCAGAGGGATTTTTTTACATTTTTCGATTTAATATCTAGTAATTTAGAGTAAATAGCTGAATGGAAATTGAATGGTATGGATATCAAGCATGTACTATTTGGACTTTGTAATTAAAGAGACCTTTCGTTGGGGCGTCACCCTTTCATAATCATAAAATAATTTTCCCGCTTTATTGTAAATCTGAGACTGGCCGACCATGAAAGTAATAATAATAATAAATATTGATAAAGAAAATATGTTTACTCTAACGTATACATAGACTATATAGATTACAGACCAAATGTCCTGAAGATAAACTGCGGAAAGCATAACTGTGTTGGGCCGGATGACCCGATTTAGTCAACACGGATGGACTAGCTAGTTTTATTAGAACAAGTTGAAAACCGTTTTAAAGTTTTACACAGTATAGTACTAGCTGGTCTACTGTTGTTACAGTCCACATACATGCAGTTATTTATCCCACACCATAGAAAATACAGCCAATCAGAAAGCAGGAAAGCCGTTGTATTTTCGTCGGTATTCCATTCTTCCTTCCCATCATGCCCTGCGCGTTGAATCTACGCATTTGTTCTATGGTGTGGGATAAAATGGTTATAAAATGGTTTCTCGTGGAATACCGTGGATATCCCACTCGTCACTTGTATTTTCTTTGTATACACACTCGCCTAAAGGCTCGTGTGTATACTAGAAACTACAAGTGACTCGTGGGATATTCCACGGTATGCCACTCGAAATCATTGTATAACTAGTATATAAAGATAAGTGAGATGGTAAACAAATGCAGCAAGGCAGTACACGACATTCAGTTCAGTTCAGATCTGTTCTGTTCTAGAGTTCTGATTGGTTGGGAAGCCACCAATCACGTCACTGAATCTGCGCATGCCAAACATTAGACTTGCAATACTGCAGTGCCTGTAATAAAATCAGTAAATGAAAGTTACAGATCTAAAGACCCCTTGCACGTGACGTCAGAGCAGCTCACTTTGGAGGACAAAACAAAAGAATTTCAATCTCCTGAGAATTGGAACCTATTGTTTAATTTGTCCTCCAAGTGTCCTGCATTCCGACATGCTGCATAAATAAATATACAAAAAAAACATAAATAAACAAAACAAAGAATTGTTATTGACTTACACTGCATCTCTCAGCGTTCTTCAAGTTGGCACACCAGAACGAGGCTCCCAGAAAGCACCGCGGGTCTCTCCTAAGCTGATCGGCAGCGGTAGCAGGGCACATCATGATTTCCTGGTTAACATATGATCAACTATGGTTAAAAGTGCAAGAACACTTCAATGAGAATTTGAAACTTGGTACCTGAACTCGCAAAGCTCATTATAATCATCTTTGATATAGAGAAAAAGATCTTTTCCATACCTGGCAAACTTGATAAGGTTTGAGCTCGGACAGCAGTTCATAGAGCAGTGGAAGGTACCGGTCAACTATTTGTTTGCACTGAGTTCGACAAGAAAAAAAGTGAAGAAAGTAAACATGCGGGATCCTAGCCTAACATTTGTTCATGGGATACTTTCTGTTGTTGATATGTTATACTAGATTATTAACAATTGAAAGTTTAATGGACCTGAGATAGCAAACAAGGTGCATTCTGGTCTAGCTTGGATGCAGACATCTTTAGTTCACCATGCCTTATATGGTGCTGTTTGTACCCAAGCTAGACCACAATGCATCCTGTTTGCTGAACTGAGAAAAGGGCTATACATGTGCTGGATTTCGTTTGTCAGAATCTACCTTTGCACAATAATGACGTCGTTTTATTTTCTTATTTATATCTATATACACATATTCATGTACATTTGTTTAGTTAATATATTTGTATCCATCAAGTGTATATCAATACTGATGTCATGCTCGATACTTCCCCTGTTGCCATAGTTACTATGGGTGCAGCCGAACATACAACCAACCTTAAATGCCATGAACTTGAACTCATCACAAAGCGCTAGAACCATTTTCTCGAATTGTTTCTGTAAAGGGAAAGGAGCATTAGCAAACTAATCAGTAAATATAACCGGTCGCCCAGGTAAGGGAATTCGGAATGATGCGGGATTCTGGATTCCAATTGAACCAGGCAGGACATCGCAAAACGTGTGGTGGGGTCAAAGAGCCTTTGGTACCCAGGGTTTGATCTGTTCAAAACGTGTGGTGGGGTCAAAGAGCCTTTGGTACCCAGGGTATGATCTGTTCAAAACGTGTGGTGGGGTCAAAGAGCCTTTGGTACCCAGGCCTATGATCTGTTCAAAATTTTGATTACACAAGATACATTTGTTCTATTTCCAAAGGGAAGTCAGGATGCAGAGGAAATCTTCTATTATAAGGGTCTTACTTCGGTCAATGAGGCGTTCTTTAGTATGTCCTCAGCTTCACCCATTAAATAGATGCAGAAATCACAGCCGAAATCCTGGAGTTTTCTTGGTGATATCAAGTCTGTGGATGGAAGAGGAAATGTGAGTAGGAAGAAAAATATCTATAAGATAAGTCATTGATACATTTTATATTGGCTTTGTCTGTTTGATAATAACCCCCCCCCCCCCCCCCCCAAGGATATCCGAAATTTAATAAGCGCCCGGAGATTTACGGCAAGAACTCGATGTCTAGCTGGCTCCGAGAGATACAAAGACTTTTATGTTCCCATGACGGAGGTGCAGATGGAAGCGAAGACATATATCGAGGTACCGCAACGGACAACTACGCACTTACTATGTTGAACCACCCTGGATGTCATCTTACACGATCCAATATTGTAGTTCATGCAGACTTCATTGAATTTCATTCTCATGATGCTGGTAATGACTGGTACAAGCTGGGTTACAGCCCACTGGCACTAAAACAAATCATGATATAACGAATGCATTGATTGGCACTAAAACAAATCATGATATAACGAATGCATTGATTGGCACTAAAACAAATCATGATATAACGAATGCATTGATTGGCACTAAAACAAATCATGATATAACGAATGCATTGATTGGTAGTAAAACAAATCATGATATAACGAATGCATTGATTGGCACTAAAACAAATCATGATATAACGAATGCATTGATTGGCACTAAAACAAATCAAGATATAACGAATGCATTGATTGGCTCATTATTGAGGATAGCAATTGTATATAGAACACATTGTGATTGGTGCAGCATTGATATTACTAAATAAATTTATTTGATAAATTTAATTTTTGCTTTGTATTAATTTACCTTTTTCTTTTCAGACACTGACTTCCCGTTACACGCTTGCTGCAGCAGGGGCGCTTCAATTCTCTGACAACAATAAAAGTAATTATACAGTGATATCTCTATTGAGTGGACACCCTTCATTAAGTGGACAGCTAGTTGTGCGGCCCTGAAATTTTCTTGCCATATTCACCGGCTGTAAAACAAACCTCTATTCAGCGGACACATGCAGGCAAAGTCCTGAAGATGCCCGCTTAATATAATGTCCGGTAACACTGGTTTTTTTACTAGCTGTAAAATGGAAGGGTATTGTAAGCTAGAAAACGAACGCACACTATAGCTTAGAACAACGCATACTTAGCGTTGTATAAATAGGAAGTCTTCAATTTTCAACTAAAGAAGAAATTGGAAGTTGGTTTCAAATCAAGAGCTCTAGCTTCGATGGGAAACAAACTCAACGCGGGTTAGAGCTGGAAACGAGGAACGGCCTCCGGACTTGCAATTTTGCACTTCAATGCAACTTTGGGCTTTCATTGACACACTCAAAATAATAAGTCTGCTGGTCATTCCCGTAAAAAAAAACCATCAAACAGTAGCCAACCTTTGTTCTATTGGGGATTTTATCCAGGTCCTTCTTGATTGATTTGCACATCAAACATTTCTGAGAGTGTGTGAGTCCATCAACATCAAAGGGCTTCACTTGGATTCTTTGGTTTGCATGTCTGATGAGCGATGCAAAGATCACTCGTTGGTCTTGGGCTTTACACATACCAATCTTGGCGCACACCTTCTCTGCATCAGCCTGCAAGAGTCATCAATAGACATTGAGATTTGTTCATTGAAGTAATGTTTTTTGAATAGAGGATGAAAGCATAATAAATATCTATACTAGTTATACAATGGTTTCGAGTGGCATATCGTGGAATATCCCACGAGTCACTTGTAGTTTCTAGTATACACACGAGCCTTAAGGCTCGTGTGTGCACAAAGAAAATACAAGTGACGAGTGGGATATCCACGGTATGCCACGAGAAACTATTGTATAACCATTTTACCCCACACCGTGGAAGATACAAATGCGTAGATTCAACGCGTAGGGCATAATGGGTTTCCTGCTTTCTGATTGGCTGTATTTTCTATGGCGTGGGATAAAATATAGCTACCCCGAGGAACACTGAGTCAGTAAAAAGGCTTACCAAGATTTTGTCCAGATTTTTGATGATATCAGGTTCATATTTGGTGACCATCTCTTTACACTTGCCTGTAAATGGCCCAAGACCTGCATTGTCACAGACGTCTTTCAGAAAGTCAAGAAGTTGTGCCTTGAAAGAAAACAAATACAGCTAGAAAAAATTGTGAATTCGTGAAACAAGTTCGAGCTTGCATTCAATTGACTTTGTTTGGACGCCTGTATGAAGTGTACTTAGAGCCCGGTGTATGGGATTGTGGGAACGGATTTGGGACGAGAACGAAGAGCTCCGCCATCTTGCGTCCCGAGTCAACCTTAGTCTACTTCGGTCGTTACCAATCGTCCAAGTCAATGTATGTGACACAAGTGATCTTTAGACCCAGTTCAAACGTCGATCTTCTCATGAGCTAAACGCATTGAAAACAATGGATAATAAGGCGGTCTTCTTTGATGTCATTAGGTTCGGCTCATGTGAAGTTAGGCTCAGTTCAAACGTCGATCTTCTCATGAGTCGAACACATTGAAAACAATGGATAATAAGGCGGTCTTCTTTGATGTCATTAGGTTCGGCTATAGTATAATTTTAGACTCGAATAGAGAGTTTCGCGCGCTGTGATTGGTCGAGCGACCAGTGATTATGAGACCATATTCACTGCTGAGCGATGATTATGAGGTTTGCCAAAGTTTGCAAAAGCGGAAGTAATACTAATTTTGTTTGGCCTGGATTTTAATGGATCTAAAACAATTATTCACTCCAGGCCCGGTGAATATGATGAATATTTACCTCAACTACATCTCGGCAAATATTCACTGATATTCACTTCGGCTTCGGTAAATAATTGTTAAATAACAGACTGGTTAGGAGGATATGGCTTGCTTGTTACTTGGAGCAAAGTAAACGACCAGACGTCAGTTGCTATTACCTGCACTGTCGCTTCATCCAAGATATTCTTTAGTCTCGTGATAGCGAGTTTGCAAAGAGTACAAGGATCCATCTTCATGACAAGATGAGAAAAATAAAATATAATAGATTCTTCACTAGTTACATATTCTTATTCCTATCCATTCATCCAATCCATCTCGTGTACATTCTTATTCATACCATTCATCCAATCCATCTCGTGTACGTTCTTATTCCTATCCGTTCATCAAATCCATCTCGTGTACATTCTTATTCCTATCCATTCATCCAATCCATCTCGTGTACATTCTTATTCCTATCCGTTCATCCAATCCATCTCGTGTACATTCTTATTCCTATCCGTTCATCCAATCCATCTCGCGTACATTCTTATTCCTATCAGTTCATCCAATCCATCTCGTGTACATTCTTATTACAATTCAAGATTTCAATTCAATGCATGGACACATTACTAGCATTCTATACTTACATCGTTACTTTTCGACTTCCATACATTTTCTCGACAGTGTTGTACGGCATCGCATTCCACAGCCTTCCCATAATCCTTGCACCAGTAGCTCGGTCCATATGTACATCGTTTACTTCCAACCAGTTTTTCCTCATTTGCGGACACTACTAAACCGAAACAAGCCAATGACACATCTTAACAATTTGGTTAGTAGGGGTTTAATTAAAATATCTGTCAGTAATTATATTGACGTTGAAGCGGAAGTTTAACAAATACTTCCGTACATGTACACTGCGCATGAGCAGGACTGACACTTCATTGGATTCCCTGACGTATGAACCAATCAAAATACGAGGGGGAAAATAAGCTTGTAATTAACCAATCCTATAGCTTGAATACAACTGACAACACGATATGTACATGTCCCACCAACCCAACTCTCGATATGGAAATGTCGTAAGGTATCATTAAAAAAAAACGATATAAAATTGGCGACCAAAAATGAAAAAAAAGTTTAAGATAAAGAAAAAGGTTATAAAATATTTGATATTTATGAGTCAAAAGTAGTTACTCAACTTTTGTCCTTGGTTAAAAAAAAAGCTTTTAGTTTTTAATTGAGAGAAAAAAAAGTTGAATTGACTCAAACCAAAACCAAAACCTTGTGCAAAAGTTAAGCGCATTTTGTGGTCGAAAAGAATGACAAGAATGGGAATGAATGGCTCCTGGATGAATAAACCTTTTCAGCTTCGTTGTTTGTTGTGCCCATTTCAGACCATGTGATGCCACTCTTGGGAGCTGATTCTTTCATGTGTAAATATTTTAACAAAAGAACATTTCTCAAGGGAATGTCATGTGGTCTGAAATGGGTAATTTGCATACGAAGCTAAAAAGGTCTATTTGAACGAAAGATGTAACTTACCACCGCAACCGACGAGGAAAAGAAGAAAAACCTTGGCTGACATTGCAATCGTTTTCAGGGTTATCAGTTGACTATTACTGCGATGATGTTGCTTCCTTCAATTTCTAGAGGGAAATGAGTTACAGCACTTTGTTAAGGGGGTATATTAAGGGGGTTATTTAATTGTTATTCGGCTCGGTAAACCAATCAGAACAGTCTGGGGAAATGTAGAAAATGCAATAACATTATGATATCCTTGTGTAATATTATCTGCCACTCAGATCTGCTTCATGTTCAACAGCACGTATCACTTCAAGTCCATGATCATCAATTTTACCATTACTGCATTTGATATCGCATGATCGTCACTGAACACTGGTATCAACTTCAATTTCATGGCCGAAATATTCATCATGTTTCATCATCGCCACGTATCGTCATCATCAAACGTATCATTATCATTCTGTATCATCATCATCACCATGTACCATTATCACCATGTATCATCATCACCATGTATCATCATCACCATGTATCATTATTATCATGTATCATCATCACCATCATCACCATTTATCATCATCATCACCATGTATCATCATCATCACCATGTATCATTATCACCATGTATCATCATCACCATGTATCATCATCATCACCATGTATCATCATCACCATGTATCATCATCAACATGTATCATCATCATCACCATGTATCATCATCACTATGTATCATCATCACCATGTATCATCATCACCATGTATCATTATTATCATGTATCATCATCACCATGTATCATTATTATCATGTATCATCATCACCATGTCTCATCATCATCACCATTTATCATCATCATCACCATGTATCATCATCACCATGTATCATCATCACCATGTATCATCATCAACATGTATCATTATCATCATGCATCATCACCATGTATCATCATCATGTATCATCATGTATCATCACCATGTATCATCATCACCATGTATCATCATCATCATGTATCATCATCATCATGTATCATCATCACCATGTATCATTATCATCATGTATCATCATCACCATGTATCATCATCACCATGTATCATCAACATGTATCATTATCATCATCACCATGTATCATCATGTATCATCACCATGTATCATCATCACCATGTATCATCATCATCACCATGTATCATCATTGTGTATCATCATCACCATGTATCATCATCACCATGTATCATGTATCATCATCAACATGTATCATTATCATCCTGTATCATCATCATCACCATGTATCATTATCATCATTACATAATTTCATGACCGACGTATTTCATTGTCGCGTTTCATCACAATCAACCACTTAACATTTTGCAACCATCAGAATCTAACATCACATCCTGTGAAATCATCACAATTTAATGCTATGTTGTTTCAGGAAATTGGACTCAAAAGTCTGCAGGTTGAAAAGGAATCACCATTAATCAGAATACCACACAAACCATGGTTTTGAGCACGCTGTGGATGTTCAGGATAATGGAAGGTGTAAGTAATTTAATTGGATAAAACTGATAAAGTTACAAGATTTTGATAAATCTCGGAATTAGAATTATTTGGCTGTTGGAATAATCAGTATTTTAGAGGTGATTGACACTGATTCTGACTTTCATTTTTATTTCGTATCATTCAGTTTTAATCTGCCTCAGCTACTCTTGCTATTTTGTGCAGTCTCTCTCAGACTGATATATATTATTAACATTTAAATAATCAAACTTTGATACTTAATAACTGTAACTAAGGTAGACACGTGCTTGATTGAGAGATGGTTTTATTTTGAGCATAACTTGACAAGTTTACAGAGCAAAATAACCCCAGGCTTTAAGCATCAGGCAAAGATGTCTCCTGTCTCAGGAGTTTGTAATCTTCACCGTCATCCTGCTCGTGAATAATGTGCTCAGTAACTTGTCAGGTTATTGCCAAAAATATGCTACATTTACCCATTTTTTTGCGTGTCTACAATGCTCAGATTCTTGTGTCACATTCTTTTTCAATACAAGGTTATGTCAAAATAGTTATCAAATGTGGTAAACAGTAGAAAAGGGGAGAATAAACCACAGGCTTACCAGGCTGTATTTTCACGTAGATGGGATACCTGTGCATATACTTGAAGGAACTCCCTACAATGAACACTCTCGACCCCAGTCATTCTTACTCAGCGTGCATACTTGACAAAATGCCAGAGAATAAACCTCAAATAATGTCTTCTTAAGAGTGGCATAGCAGTAGTGGTTTCTATTCCTGACTTTGATCAGCCCAGAGGCTGTTTCAGGGTTCAATCTGTGAGTTAGCTGTGCCCTGACTTTGATCAGCCCAGAGGCTGTTTCAGGGTTCAATCTGCGAGTTAGTCATGCCCTGACTTAGATCAGCCCAGAGGCTGTTTACCGAAATTTTCAACTACAGAAATGACGTTGTGCATGTAATTACCACCACAAGTACCCCAACCACACAAATACTGACCCTGGTAAGCCTGTGTATGAGTATCAATATCTATAGAGTTGGGAATCTAACAGTCAGTCAATGAGAGTTACATCTTTGAGGGAGTATTAACCAATCTAATAGCTTTTCTGACGTCTTCAAGATCAACATGATCACCAAACTCTTTCTCTCTGTGCTGTAGGAGTATCCCTTGATCTCCGGCTCCCATAACAAACACTCCTCCAAGAATTCTTCCTTCTCCTTTCAAATTACCCTCAACACCTTTGCCCTTGGCTCTGAAAAAGGAACGCCACACACCAACCCGCAGGAATCCTAGGAAAAACATGAGGCATAATTTGGTAATGATTGGAGGGGTGCATGGGGGACGCAGTAATAAGGAGGAGGCCACAACCATTCCATCTATCCAACTTTTTTCAAAGGCTGGGTCTTGGCCCCTCCCAAATGTATGAGTGGTCAAAAATTAGTAGTATTGTAAGGGAGAGAAGCCTGCTTAGCAGACTCTATAATTTAGTTTTTGTCATGTTTTTTTTCATCAGTTTTTGGCGAGATTTTTTTGAGCTAAAAAATCGAGTCTGCAAAGAAGGCTAATGGGAAAGAGGATGGGATCAAAAAAAAAGTGTCATGACTTTTTAAATTACAAGAAGAAATAATACCAATTAATCCAGGATTTCAATGAAAAATTAACTTGTTTCAAAATACACTGCCTTACCACTAAGGAACATGTATCTCTCCTGAGGTCCATAGAACTTTCTCTATAAATCATTAAGATCCACAAATCATTAAAATGATAACAATGAAATCAAGTTGGATTTAGATGTGATGGCTAATCCAACATCTGAGCATGTTGCAGGGATAAGAATGAAACAACCAGTCAATGGACAATGTGCTGCCAAATTTTGCACTTGTCTGGCCAAATGCCCGCTGATCCTCTTGACTGGTCACATGGTCTGGTCACATGGTCTGGTCACATGGTCTGGTCAAATGTTGTTCAGTCCAATGTGGTCAGTCATTGTGGGTGGCTTTTAAGCAGCCACTAGTTTTATATTATATTAGCCCTTCGCTTGTCAACATTAAAATTAGAACTATGGTTCAACCCTTCAAATTTTATCATTACCCTTACTGAAACAACCTCTGGGCTGATCTAAGTCAGGGCATGAAATTCACAGGTTGAACCGTGAAACAACCTCTGGGCTGATCAAAGTCAGGGCACTTGAGTTTAGTGTGTTAGGTTTTGCAGATGGAGGAAAACCAGAGTACCTGGAGAAAAACTCTCAAATCAAGGGAGAGACCTAACAGACTCTACTCACATGCGATGACAAGCCCATGAATACAACCCAAGACCCCAGAAGTGAGAGGCAAGTACACTACCACTATGCCACCCTTGATTCCCTATAATTTAAATTTCTAATAAAATAAAATAAAATGTAATCCGAGAAATACCTTGGAATCCAAGTAAATCTCTCCCTTGAAATAAGGCTGAAATCCTCTGACTCCTATTTTTTCATGAACTACACCAACAAGGGGAATACCTAGTTGGTCAAGTTCAGCTTTCAGAGAGGACAGCCCTTGAGCCTCCTAAAAATAAAGTTAAAAAATACTGGGTAAGGGGCAAGGTTAAAACAATGGTCCAAAATAGGTACCCGAACATATTGATTTAGGTGGTATGTGGGTACCTGTAAATACTCCCTCCCCCCTCAGAGACCTGTAGATATGCTTAATATTGGGTGTCTCACAGTCCATATAGTGACTATTTTTATACACAGAATATATCATTTACCTTACATGCAAAAAGACAGTTCATTTATTTATGGTGTTTGGCTTTTTGATTGTAAAATATTGGAAAAAAGTGTATTCCATAAATATTGCAAATAATTAAGTATTTTAGTATAATGACCTTGATAGCCATTTATCAGTCAAATATGGTTCTATAACAAAAAATACGAAAAATATAATAAATTTTGAGAGATATCGTACATACCTCTCTGCACAAAGATCATCCTGGTCTTCTAATAACCATGATCACTGCACCATTCTTTCTCCACAGATCTGTAGCATCAATGATTCTGTCTGACCCATCAAGGGTTTCTACTTTAATATCTCTAAGATAGGGGTAATCTGCTTTGGGTATATTTTTGAACCAGTCCATATTTGCCCATAAAAGACCAGCAGCAGCAGCTACCCCTCCAGCAAGCAGCCATGCCATAACTTTCTTAGTTCTTCTCAGTGCCACCTGGGAATAGAGTAAAATAAATAATAAATCTCTATTTTACATCATGGTAAGGGGAGTAGTAGTTGTTGAGTCTCCTTAGCCAGACAACAGACTCAACACACACTACCACTACATTTAATATTTTATTACTGCGATTCTCAATATTCTGTGAACTTGATAGTTGCAAGTTGCCCATTGAAATTTGGTTTTTCACTGCCGCCAGTCAAAAATATAAAAGGTACTGACTGATTAGTTTTGATTGAGGGCAGCGAAAAACCAATTTCACAACAAGCAAGCCGTTGAAATTTCTGAGTTCAAAGAATATTGAGAATCGCAGTAATAGCTAAGCACACAATTCTCAACTCTTGTTGATTTTTATAGAGGGAGGAAAGCTGCATGGAGAACCCAGAGAAAACCCCTTGTGGCACGGGAGATAACAACACATCAAACAAACTCTATTCACATGTGGCATCTGCTGGAATAAAACTCTTTTGTTTCAAACATTTTTTCTCCTTTCAGTGTTTAAAGGGTAAAATTATACCTAAACTGCTAGCTGCTATCAAACTTTAGTTAATGTAGGTGATCAAATAAATAAAACAAAGTTAAAAAAGAATAAAGGAGATACCTTGAAGTTCTCTTATACGACATAGGCTAGGGTAAAGGGCAATATCGTATACGTGTACATCATATGATTAAGCCTAATTATGACATATAATTATACAATATAAAACTTATACCCACGAGGATACAAATACAAATTACAATAACAATACAAGCTTACGTCTAGTAAAACATATTTTCGTTATGTTTATAAGTGGTAAAGCAATTCATCCTAGGCAAAAAAAGACCTTAACAACCCAAGAAACGTTTCTTAACATGTTTTAGTTAAATACTGCAGCTCTCTAAGCCAAATCAGGTGATTTTTCAAATAGAAGGTGGGTTATCTTTCATCTTAAATCACGCGAGATCAATCAAATACAACCAACATAAAAACCTACTTTTCAATGTCAAAGAATAATATCTATCTATACCTCACTTTCTTTAGATCCACAACGCCATCAAACCCCGCCAAATCCAAATAATTCAAGCTAAAATTATTGCTACTATGTCCTAATTTTTTCCTCAGCTCAAAGTCCTCATTTCAGATACCGTGGATTCCTGGACCTCGTATTAGCCAATCAGAATCGTGCTTCTATCTTTCTATTGTTATTTTAACCAATCAGCGTATTGGTTATCGTGGTGCATTGTGGGTTGATTTCTTTACCTTGCAGAAGCGCGTGATTTTGAACAACAAGATGTCCGCAAACTTCAACTCCAATTCTATTTTTACTATGGCCTTTATCTGGGATTTTTTACAATTACAACACACCTTCCTCGAACCTATGTAACTCTGATACATCTTGCAGGTGAGGTATGCGACTTTTGATCAGGATTTATGTTTAAAAGTGCCGCTTTAAGGCGAGATTTCTGAGGTCTTTTTTCGGTGAAAGAAAATTTGCTTCGTTTTGATTAACATATTAGTTTTCTTTGGGCATATGTTTTGTTTACTCGATTAAACTCTAAGGTAGAGACAAATCTACTTTGTTTATTCCATAATTCATTAAGATTATAATAAGGATCTGTGATGGTCTAACTCTTGGTTGGAGATAAGATATATTTTTCAATGTGTTGGTTTGTGTTTACAGCTCTCTTCAATCGTCTCACTTCATGCTTGGCTTTGTACATTTTTTCCCTCTCAAATCATCTCTTCTTTAACCGTCTACTTAATATCCTTCCATTATTATTCACTAACAGTTCTCCTTTTGTTTTAAATCCTTGTTTTCCAATATCAACAAAATCTAAAAATTCCATGAACTTTTTGTTGACTTGAGGTGGATGAGCTTCGTTCAAACCCTGTTGTAAATAATTTGTGATTTTGATCTCGAAACTCTTGAATTCCCTGCTAAAACAGTGCATCCGATCTGATTATGGGCTAACTAATTATTATTTTAAACCAATACTTCAATCTTCCTGGGTAATAAAGTTGATTTATTGATTAACTTAGGACTTTATATTAGCAAGGTTCAGAGCAGACTTGTTATCAAATACATATTTTTGCTGAGATCAGAGGCAGTTTCCAGCTTTTTGATATTTGTATATTAAATTTAGGTTTGAAAACAAAAAAAGTTTAACAGAAAGGTCAATGTCACTAACATATAACAATACTTAACACCAGAATGTACTTTAGAATAATAATATTGCCCATCGTAATTTGAAAAAATCATATACATTAATTTAAATTTGCAAAAAGTATGATTTTGGGATTGTATTTTCTAATCCTTGGATTTTTAGTATTGTAATGCAATAGTTTTGTGTTTTTGTATGAATGTTTATTGGTTATTTTTAACATACTTTTATCAGATTTACTAAATTGTTTTTTTAAATCCCAACTTTTGAATTCAACTCCAACACACTTGGATTCATTCTCTTGAGACTCTAGATTCATAAGTTCATCTATGAAGATTCATAGAAGATATTACGAAATAATTTTATCAAACACAGTTGTATATTTTTACAAATCTTGCAATATTTTGATGTTATCTTAGATAGATTTTAAAAATCTGAAATAGGAATAAAATAATATTAGTTTTTTATATCATGCTACCCTATTAGCATCAAAGTGAAATGTTGAATTTCACTTTTTTCTGGGATCCCTGTGTTCAAGCAACCACAGGTGGCCCATGCAGCATAAAATATGCATATAAATAGAATTTATTTTCAAAATTTGTATCTTATGTCCACAGGCAAAGATAGTTTTTATGGAGAAAATAATTACAGTAAAGCGAGAACCAGTAGATGATAATGTTTTACTACAGCAGTCATTTACGATACCATCAACAAACACAGACAATACACAGGTAGTGGTAACAGCCAATCAGGAAACAGCGCAAGCTAAGGGCAGTGCTGTAAAGACTGAAAATGTTCCTGCTACTGGGAACGTTGCTATTGCTGCCAATCAAGGTAAGATTGCCTTGTTTTTCCTAATCTATAAATAACAAGATTAAAAATAGATTATATACTTTATGTGATAATTGAGAATTGTTCAGTGCTTGACCTTAGCTAGTCTGTGACTATTAGAAATTGCCTCTGGGCTAGTGGATCTTGAGAACCTCCAGCCAATGGACCATCTCTTGGCTATAAAACTAATCAGCTACATGTACACTGTAGCTCAAGGGCTAGTGTTTAAAAAGTTAAGGTTCAGCACTGTTTTTGCGGAATATTCCTAGTTAGAGGTTTTAAAATGTTTTAGTATATTTATGTTTATGTAACCTTTATTTACACAGGGTGGCCCATTCAGCTAAAAGCTGGTATCCAGAGGGGCCCTGTAAAAATATGAAATACTCCACACTCACTACCGCTACATTTTTAAAATTTATTTAAAATTTATTGGAGTTTCATCTTCTGAATATGAACAAAGATGTACATGTACCAACGAATCTGTTGTATTGATTGATGAGCACTTGAATCAAAAGTATCAACAATATACTATGTTTCCATGACAATGATGTTATTTTTGTAACATTAATTTATAGTTTCTGGGGTGCCAAAAACAACAGCTGTGCCAATATCAATGGTATCAACTATGAACCAGCCAACATCTCCTGTAGTCGTCATATCAAGTCCTGTCAAGCTTACACAAATAAGACCTAACAGACCAGTAATATCAGGGCCTACTGGCCAGTTAAGTGGTGTACAGTTACACGGACAAGGCATCAAGGGAAATGTCACTTTTGTTCAAGTACAAAAAGTCAATCCTTCATCAAAACAACCAATTTCCGTCAAAGTAGCTGGATCACCGAGTAAACAAGGTCAGCCACATCAGCTGCAAAAAGTCATACCTATCAGTCTAGCGACAACAGGGAACCAAGTTGTTACAACTGCTCATATTACTATGGCAACAAGTGGCTCTGGTGGTGTCGCAGTGCGATCTATTGCACCAAAAATGAAAATTGCTCCAGCACCAAGTATTGGTCAAACTGTTCAGGTAAAGAATTTAGTCCATGAAAGATAGGTAATGTAAAGTATTTAGCAATATAGAACATTCTAGAAGACACTTCTTTAGTAGTAATTTCAGTTGAATTGAATCCTGAAAACCCCTGGATAGCAACGGTAAATCACAGATTGAATTGAATCAGCTTAATGTTCCTGAATATTTAATTGATTCTCTTAAGTTAAATAGTTCCGTTCATGGAAGAATTACTAGGTTTTGTAATCATAATTTCATAACTCCTAAGTATACTAGGGAATCGGAAGGTGGAAAGTCATTTCAAGTTACTGCTATCCAATTATGGAATAATTTATCAGCCGATCTTAAAAAACAAGCATCTCTTAAAAGTTTTAAGAATTTGATGTGGAAGAGGTTTTATGAAGAGCAATCATCATTGCCTCATTTTATTCCTTAGTTTCTATTTTTATTTAAAGTTTGTATTTATAATAGTTAACTTGGGCCCAGTTTGGGCGTCGGGTTTCACATGTGTCGAGTCTAATGCAAATGAATATCAAACAATAGGTTTTGATCGTTTGCGTTGGATTTGGCCCATGTCAGATTCGACGTCTAAACCGGACCTTAGTTTTTCATTTTCCTTGACATTATTAGTATATTTGTGTTTTATATTTTATATTTTTACGATTCATAATATTTTATAGTCTTATAGTTTTATTGTATAGTTTATAGTTTTATTGTATATAGAGGACCACAAGTTTGTTAGTGTATTTACACTATTACGTGTTTTATCCTCTTTAGATAAAGTCATTATTATTATTATTATTATAATTAAATTTGATTTTTTAAATGGGGTCTAATATTTATTATTTTTATTCTTATTTCTCCTTGTAGCTTGCACCAAAACCACAAGTAACAGCAAACCTTGGACAAGGTCAACAACAGCGGTTTATTATCCCAGCAATTGCACCTAATATGTCAACAGGAAACGCTAGTATACAATTCCCTCATGGAGTAATAAGTGGTGGTGTAGTTTACTTGCCACAGGTAATATACTAATGGTTTACAATTTAGCCCCCTTTCACTTATACTTGCAGTACATTCAATATTCTAATCTGACATACAACTCTCCCAGAGGGAAACCAGAAAATTCAAGAAATTAATATATAATCAGAGCATACCACTTCAGCCAAACACAACTTACATACAGGTATGGTGCAGTATTGGAGCAAAGCATGGCCTCTAAAAGATCTAGGAAGTGATACAAATGTATTATCTTGGTCTGCACCCCCCTGAAAAAATTACAGACTAGTCATACATTTTTATTGAATGACGAAAATACACTGAATTGTCAAGACATTATTATAATATTGGTTTTCTTGTATTCTTTACAGCAAGCATTAGCATCAGGGGGATTCCCCATTGCTGTTCCACTAGCAGCTAATGCATTCCCTGATAACCAAGTAAATACATCAATGAATGGGTAAGACCTGTTTTAAGTTACATGTATCTTAGTATAAAGATGGTTAATAATTATATACATGTCTAAAATGTTATTGTAAGTGGGAATAAACATATTGTTTACGTTTGTTTCTTCCACTATTTTTTAATATAATAAGTGCGAAAGCTCGGTATTATATTAAAAAATAGTGGAAGAAACAAACGTAAACAATATAATTATATACATGTTGTTGTTGTTGTTTTAGTACTTCACCGGAATCATCACCTCCATCACGACCTCGCAAGCCTTGCAACTGCACTAAGTCACAGTGTCTTAAGCTGTAAGTAAAGTTATATTTGATATTGAATGCTTGTAGTATTACTGATATATATACTGTATATTGCTGATTTGTTACTCCTTTTTCCATATGTTGATCAGCATTTGAAAAGAGGGGTTTTTTAAAAAAGGAGACATAAAAAATAGATTTTAAAGAAAGCTTGTTATAGGGTATACCTGTAGCTTGTACAATGTTTCATTTAATCTTTTGTGTAATATTCAGGTACTGTGACTGCTTTGCACAAGGAGAGTTCTGTAGTAACTGTAATTGTATTAACTGTTTCAATAATATGGAACATGAGAAAGAAAGGAGTAAAGCAATTAAGGTAAAGTACAAGCATATTTAGTTGTCAGCTAAACAACCCTTTAACATAAATCTAGAACTAGTTAAATTGTTAGCATTGAGAAGTAATTTTAGGGGGAGAAAGGGTGGTGTACAAAAGATTTAAGGGGTAATATTTTCAAGGGTTTTTGCCCTACCCCTATGTCTAGAATAAGCTCATATCCTCAATCTCATGTTATTTTTTTATATGCAGGCTTGTCTGGAACGCAACCCTCAAGCATTTCATCCAAAGATTGGAAAAGGAAAAGTGGTAACTAAAACTATAAGTAGACTAATTTCATACGATGCATCATTCCCTTGAGTATTATTTCATTGTTGAGCAATTATATATACTGTATTATGATAGTTGAATGTGGTCTTCAATGAGAAAGCAATATTGGGTCTGTTAATTGGTCTCATTTGCACCATTTCATCTGATTCTTTACAGTACTTCATATGTTCCTCTTATTTCTTAGGGAGAATCTGAACGAAGACACAACAAAGGCTGCCATTGTAAAAGATCAGGCTGTTTGAAAAACTACTGTGAATGTTATGAAGTAAGTACAGAAAAAAGCTATGCATATGCGATTCTCTTTGTCCATTAGAAAACATAAATAATACCCAAGTTCTCTGAACCCCCCCCCCCCCCCCCCCATAATAGTACATGACATGCATGCCTAACGTTTGTAAAAATCTGCTTCAGGCCAAGATATTGTGCACCAGCTTATGTAAGTGTACTGGATGCAAAAACTTTGAAGAAAGTCCAGAAAGGAAAACATTGATGCACTTAGCCGATGCAGCAGGTTGGCACAATCATTCAACTTTAAATGTATTAATGTGTGTGTACTAAATGTGTAAAGAATGGTATCATGGCAGCCATGTTAGAGGGCAAAACAATAGAAATGCTCACCTTTGGGAAATAAATTCTCTTCATGCAACAACAAAAAATGCATTGATCCTGTCCTTAAACATGACTGCCATAAGATCCCCTCTAGATGACTGAATGAGTGAATGTTTGTTTTTGTACCAGAGGTTCGCGTGAACCAGCAGAATGCTGCTAAGACAAAGCTAGAGTCCCAGATAGAAGATCTGCCGACTCGGCCATCAATCAAAACAAGTTCAGGAGAAAGGTATGTGTGATAAGAATACCACTTGTCTATCACCACCACTACTGGTACTGACGGCTTTGTTCTCATATCCCCAGGTTACCTTTTTCATTTGTGACCAATGATGTTGCTCAGGCTACTTGTCAATGTCTTGTTGCACAAGCTGCAGAAGCTGAGAAAGTAAGTCTTCTAAAAAGATGGATGGATGAATAGATGAAAAGATAGAAGGATGGATGGATGAATAGGTGAATGGATGAATGGGTGGATAGATGAATAGATGAAAGGATAGATGGATGGATGGATGAATAGGTGAAAGGATGGATGGATGGATGGACGGACGGGTGGGTGGATGGATGGACGGATGAATAGATGAAAGGATAGATGGATGGATGGATGAATAGATGAAAGGATAGATGGATGGATGGATGAATAGGTGAAAGGATGGATGGGTGGATGGATGGATGGATGAAAGGATAGATGGAGGGGGGATGAAAAGGTAAATGGATGGATGGACTGACGGATATGAGGATCGATGGATGAGTGGATGTATGGATGAAAGGATGTATGGATGAAAGGATGGATGGAATGATAGATGGAATGAGTGGATAGATGGATGGATGGAAGGAAGAAAGGGTGGGAAGGTGTATGGATGGATGGAAGAGCTAACATATCGATGACTTATTGTTTTAGATGGGGCTGTCACCTGCAATGACAGAAAAAATGATTCTTGAAGAATTTGGACGGAGTCTTTTACAGATTATACATACTGCAAGTAAAACCAAAGGTAATAATGATCTTCACTAACACAATGTACTATAGCAATAATGTTGCCTTCTAACCTATCGTTCTCTGCTGAGATCATATCTGCCATCGCGTAGGGGCATCTTTATAAGAATAGGAGATCAAATTTTAGATTATCGCTAGGCGTTTCTTATTGATGTAGTTGTTCTTGTTCCTACAGCACAACACTGATGCATCCACAAGCAGAAGTCTATACACCCCGTTTAGTTTTACTCACCGATATCAAAAACACCGTTCCACATAACGTTGTAAATTCCCATGCTAATATCTTAACAGCCTCTAGAGGGGTTGGTTGGCCAACCTCAGCTGAGACTACTTTAGTTTTATAAATACAAATGTATATATCCAATGATGAGGGTCGAAAAGACCTTTGTTTATACCCCTGTTTTAAAGTGATGTCGAAGGAGACCTGTCGGGAAATTGGGATTGAAGTTGAAGACTGCGCAGGCATGTTCTTTCGCGCGTTGTTGTCTTTAAGGCTAAATTCTTATTGTATCGTCTTGAACATGATAGTCTGCGTGCAAAAAAAGAACTTGCTATCGCGTCTTTTCTTGTAAATCAAATCATCATCGATGAGGTCTGGTGCCAGAAAGATGAACACAATAGATTTGTTAGAAGAAAAATGCATGAAAAATGGAACACATGGGATAATTAGTACATGATGAGAGGGTGGGGGGAGGGGCATGGGTAATCAGTGTGTAATGTACTGTACGGTAAGAGCATGGACAATTTGGGTATGACCTGCGTTCCATCTTCCTCTCCTTCTAGAAAGTCCCTAAAACACCCAAGTACGATGCTTAAGATCAGTTTTTAACAATCAAAAATTGAAAGTCCTACAATTTATTCTAGGTTAAAATATCTTATTAGAGCGAAATCAACGTTTATCAGTAGGAATTCTATGTATTGGTGTTCGTGTACCCAATACAGACCATGATTCCCTGCGCTCCTAGAATAGACGTCGGTCTTTTATTGTACAATCATTTTTAGCTGTAATTAATATTGCTGGGTTTGAGCTTGTTAAATAATATCCATACAGAAGTATATTACAAACTACTATGACATTTTAGATCAATTTTGTTTCAATATTTCTATAGTCGGACCTCTTAGTGTATGAATGAACCCCTTGATCAGAGATGAGGGGAAATGGTGTGGTTATGTTGGGAGGGCACTTGGCACTTGTTTGTGTGCTGTTTTACCCGCGGTAATTGAAATGGTTTCGGTAAAGGTGTAAAGTAATATATCTATCTTTCAATTTGTTGATCCAAAAAGTTGCCGGGTTCGAGTCCTTCCTGGCGACTGTGCTGTGGAGTTGAAAACAACATGATTGTGATATTAAGGCAGGTGTTAAAAGAGAGAGAGATCCCCGATAGTCCTACGTTGCAGTCTCAGTTACATGTATACAGCTGTTTCAAAAAAAGGTTAGTGAAGGCTTTGTTGCATGTTGCATACCAAGCCGAAATGCATTATGGGTGATGTGAATGCAATCAGTGAAAGGTCACAACAATATGGAATTCTACCAAACTTTGTCTGCACGTATTTACACTATATTTTCTTCTGTGCTGACATTATTTGCATATGAATATAATACATTTCAAAGTTGGTGAATAACATGCAGAATATGCAACAAGCAGCAAATCCTTCATCCTTTTGAAATAGGTGTATAATGTGATATGTATATGTACATATAAATACAGTAGAGTGCAAACAATATATCCGTGAAACATTAGTTATACTAAATAGTGCAATTTTGTGAAAATTCTATTGTTTTCTATTGTTTAATTAGCACTATTTTGTACTATTTAGTCATTTGTATTTCACGGATATATTGTTTGCACTCTATTTGTTATTATTATTATTATTATTATTATTATTATTATTATTATTTATTCAAAATATTTTCCCGTTCGTGATTGGCCCACAGCCCCAGGTTATTTTTTCATAACAAGCACTGACTGACCAAATTTGGAAAGAAACGTAATATATCCAACAATTTTTTCAATTATTGGACGATTGACGTCATTCGTCCAATAACTAATTAAAGACTATTGGACGATTGACGTCATCATAGCCGTCAAACAAAGATGGCTTCCCAACAGGGAAGGTTTACTTTGAAAATGTTTTGAATAAATAATAAAACAATTATTGGATTCTGCTATTGTATGGTATGAAAAATTATGCATACCTCGAAGACTATTATCAGATAACACTCCTCGTTATGCATCATTTTTCATATCATACTCGGCCTCATCCAATAATTGCTAAATGATTAGTAATTCTCCCTAAATACTCATAATAATTGCTAACTACTAATGATTATTAATAATTGCTAATGATTATTAATTCTCCCCTGATACGGAATTATTTAATGTGCCAGTTCAGCTAGACATGATAGATACTTTAATCTAGGGCACCCTCCAAAGTCACGGCATCTTATGGTCTTCACGACATTGTTCTGTGCATATTTGAATGCGTGACATTCTCTTTGACACTTGCTACTAACTGCTAGTTCAACTAGATACTTCCAAACCACTGTTTGATTCGCCAATGTCTCCAACCTTAGGCTCTAGTGTCACGACATTGTTCTGTGCGTTGAATTGCGTGACAATGATCCGGGGTTTCACGAGTGATGACGTAGAAGTTGACGAACGGGATCGCTTTTTTCTAGCAAATATTTGCCCGACAGCTTGACACATGTTCTGCAACTCTTTACGAAACTTTTCGTTGTAAATGAAATAAATTATGGGGTTGATGGAAGTGTTCACGTGACCCATGAACCAACCAATGAAAATGATGCTGTGTTTGAGGCCACAGTACTTGATCATTTCGTCACTGCTAAACAGAACAATGAAATTATTAACGTGAATGGGAAGCCAGCAAACTGCAAAGGCGATGATGATACTCATGACCATCTTTACTACCGATTTGTTTTCTGTGAATGCTCTCGTCTTGTTGGAATGCAAAGATTTCCCTCGCCACAGTTCCCTTATGAGCGCAGTGTAGAAAAATGTAACAAGGATGAGAGGAATGGCGTAGAGGAAGACGAAAAGCACAATGGTATAGTTCTTAGAAGCCCTCTCCTCGTCAAAGTATGGCTCCCATATCTCGTAGCAAACCATCACTCCCCCCTCCTCGTAAAACTTCATCGCGTAGAAGAGCGGTGCGTTAAAGAATGCCCCTACCACCCATATCACCACGATAAGAAGCTTGGCTCGAAACTTAGAGATGAAGTTTTGAAAAGGATAGACTATGGCGAGAAAGCGATCAGCGGCAAGTGTAGATAAAGTTAGTATCGACACGGCAACGGAAATCCCTTGGAGGAACGGCAGTAATTTGCATATCAAGAGTCCTGGAATACCTTGGAAAGTACTTTGTCCCATATTTTTGACAGCAATGCTATAAATAGATATGGTCATGCAGATCAACGCCATCATGACGTCACTAAAGGCCATATTGACGATGAACAGATTTGTAGTAGTCTTGAAATGTTTTTTTCGAAGAACGATCACAATGACAAGAATGTTGCCAATCATGGCCACAGCGAGGGCTAACGAGTAGGCTGTGATTTTCAGCGATATTTCTGTGCTTGTTTCTTCTCGTACGTTGAGATATTCCATGCAAATATTCAGCCGATCTAAAGGTTTGCTTGTGGAAGTGTTGGTCATGTTCGGCGTCTGGTTAAACACACGCATGACCGATATTTCATTCATGTAACCTCGTTCCACTCTGGAAATAATTTTTTTGAAAATTGTTAGCTATTTTCCCCTCCATTCTTCACCTTTCGCCCACCCAACCACTCATCCACCCACCATCCAACCATCCAACCATCCAACCATCCAACCATCCAACCATCCAACCATCCAACCATCCAACCATCCAACCATCCAACCATCCAACCATCCAACCATCCAACCATCCAACCATCCAACCATCCAACCATCCAACCATCCAACCATCCAACCATCCAACCATCCAACCATCCAACCATCCAACCATCCAACCATCCAACCATCCAACCATCCAACCATCCAACTGACGATTGACGTTTACCTATACGATCCAATCAAACGAGCACCAACTATGATATTAGTTATCTTTAGTTATTTTAGGTGGCACTGTATCTTCATCTTGTTTTTCTATTCCTTTAGTATGACTGTAATTAGTTAATATTTCTTAATGGTACAGCTTGTTGTTGTGGTAATTGATAAAATATCCTGTCGAACAACAACAGGAGACCGATCGGAGGAATGCCTGAAATTAGGAAATATCGTGTTTATCGGCAACCGTTTTTGCGGCAAGAAAAATTGGCACAATAAAAGCAACGGGAAATATGCGTGAGATCTAAGTGAGATCATGTATCGATCCATCTTTTCACCCACCAACCCATCTATCGATCGGATCCATCCATATGTACATCTTCCCTTTTCATTCCCTTCTTTTCATTATTCCTTTCATTATGTACTAAAATAACATCAAAAATATTTAGTTCCCACCAGAGTGCGCACGACACTCGACACTATTCTGAGTCAGAATTGATAAATAAAATATCTTGTAAGAACCTTACCTTAGGAGACGAAATGTTGTCCCTGTTGCTCGAAGTAGCTGAATGAGCAATTTTTCAGTCGCACTTGTTTAAGAAGTCTTGATACATCCGCCGGGTAAGACTGTCAAAAGCGGGCTGAAACGGCGAGCAAAAAGATTGATTAAATTCAATATAATATAATTAAAAGAATACTTGTGGAGGAAGGGAGAAGTAGGTGCTTGCCGCCCTGTCGGCACTCGTAACAGGAAACAGTAGCCATTAAAAAAAGGAAGAACACTTTAAACACTTCATTTTATTCGCTTTTAAATATAAGATTATTTGTTGCATTTGCCTGTGGCCATATAAGAAAAACGAGTAAAGCATCCGAGAGACTTTCAACAAAATAGCTCTCTTTCGATATTCTGGTTGAGTGATCACGCACAAAGCAATTCAAGGCGAGGCTCCGGGGAAATAAAAGAATATATTAGGATTACTCCATTGTTTCCCCGTAGCCTCGTCTTGAATTACTTTGTGCGTGATCACTCAACCAGAATATTGAATATGGGCTGTTGCATTCGATAGAAATCTATGCAAGGTGTTCTGTTGTTACTTAGACATTTTTACATCTGCTGCAGGACTCTCGCTGGTAATAAAAATCTTTAAAAATGCTTTCAGAGCAGATAATAAGATATGAGCAGTTATCTGCAGCTGAATGTCTATTTTTTTGTTTTTCTATCAATCTGACCTTGACCAAGTGATCATCTGGGCGGCAATCATCAAGGGGTTTGGCACTGTTATAGCCGCTTCTCGCCCTTTTGGAGTCTTAGGTTCGAGTTATGGTCGTCTCTGCATCACTTTTAGAACTTGTTCGATCTCACCCTTGATTCTAGGGGTTTTCTCCCTCCCTGAAACCTACTGCATGACGCTAAATTCCAATTCGATTTGCAAGTTTGCCGTGCACTGACTTAGATCAGCCCAGAGGCTATTTCTGGGTTCGATCTGTGAGTTAGCAGTGCACTGACGTAGATCAGCCCAGAGGCTGTTTCAGGGTTCGATCTGTTAGCCGTGCCCTAACTTAAATTTTCCGTCTCAGTAATCTTTTCCTTGCCGAATATATTTTTTCATTGACGATTAGACGAGGCTTTCAAAGCAATCTTTTATCTTCTTCCTTCCAGGCGGGTTGCTATAGAAACAGCAAGAAATTTGAAAATAGGAATTAATCCTGCGCCCATTATCTTATTAGAATTACTCGATCGGTGTTCGATTCCTGTTTTTAGATTTCAGATTCATCTAGTTTACTCAGCGCCAAACCTTACAGTTTCTTCCCCTACCAAGTGCCATCAACATTCTGTCTGCGTCTGTGAAATTTCTTTGCAGATTTTGTTTTCTATTCGTATAATCTAAAATCTCTACATTTAAAAACCGCTTACTGGATTTTGTTGAATAGCAGAGTAATCTATTCTGCAAGACACTTGTCTGATGAGCGGATATTATTTTTGTCTTGTATTTCAGGCCGGATGATCTCACTTAGATCTCACGCATATTTCCCGTTGCTTTTATTGTGCCAATTTTTCTTGCCGCAAAAACGGTTGCCGACAAACACGGTATTTCCTAATTTCAGGCATTCCTCCGATCGGTCTCCTGTTGTTGTTCGACAGGATATTTTATCAATAACCACGACAACAAGCTGTACCATTAAGAAATAACTAATTACAGTCATACTAAAGGAATAGAAAAAAGGATGAAGATACAGTGCCACCTAAAATAACTAAAGATAACTAATATCATAGTTGGTGCTCGTTTGATTGGATCGTATAGGTAAACGTCAATCGTCAGTTGGATGGTTGGATGGTTGGATGGTTGGATGGTTGGATGGTTGGATGGTTGGATGGTTGGATGGTTGGATGGTTGGATGGTTGGATGGTTGGATGGTTGGATGGTTGGATGGTTGGATGGTTGGATGGTTGGATGGTTGGATGGTTGGATGGTTGGATGGTTGGATGGTTGGATGGTTGGATGGTTGGATGGTTGGATGGTTGGATGGTTGGATGGTTGGATGGTTGGATGGTTGGATGGTTGGATGGTTGGATGGTTGGATGGTTGGATGGTTGGATGGTTGGATGGTTGGATGGTTGGATGGTTGGATGGTTGGATGGTTGGATGGTTGGATGGTTGGATGGTTGGATGGTTGGATGGTTGGATGGTTGGATGGTTGGATGGTTGGATGGTTGGATGGTTGGATGGTTGGATGGTTGGATGGTTGGATGGTTGGATGGTTGGATGGTTGGATGGTTGGATGGTTGGATGGTTGGATGGTTGGATGGTTGGATGGTTGGATGGTTGGATGGTTGGATGGTTGGATGGTTGGATGGTTGGATGGTTGGATGGTTGGATGGTTGGATGGTTGGATGGTTGGATGGTTGGATGGTTGGATGGTTGGATGGTTGGATGGTTGGATGGTTGGATGGTTGGATGGTTGGATGGTTGGATGGTTGGATGGTTGGATGGTTGGATGGTTGGATGGTTGGATGGTTGGATGGTTGGATGGTTGGATGGTTGGATGGTTGGATGGTTGGATGGTTGGATGGTTGGATGGGTGGATGGTTGGATGGTTGGATGGTTGGATGGTTGGATGGTTGGATGGTTGGATGGTTGGATGGTTGGATGGTTGGATGGTTGGATGGTTGGATGGTTGGATGGTTGGATGGTTGGATGGTTGGATGGTTGGATGGTTGGATGGTTGGATGGTTGGATGGTTGGATGGTTGGATGGTTGGATGGTTGGATGGTTGGATGGTTGGATGGTTGGATGGTTGGATGGTTGGATGGTTGGATGGTTGGATGGTTGGATGGTTGGATGGTTGGATGGTTGGATGGTTGGATGGTTGGATGGTTGGATGGTTGGATGGTTGGATGGTTGTTCAGACAGCTGTTCATTCGCTTGGTCACGTGATCGTACTCTAAAACACTGATAACCAAGGAAGTAAAAAATGGTTTCGCAACAAAACTTATCATAAATCCCTAAAACCCTCTTTCTTGGTGGGCGTGATGCCTATTGATCCTTAAAGAGAAAATGTAATACTTTTATCGTTAAGTATTGTTTACTAAATCTAAGAGATCGCTAAGAAATCCAATCGTCCAATCGTCATTGATCAGGGACTATATATTTCAGTTGCCGAGACAACTAAATCTACCAGTTAACAGCAATCGATCATCAGTGATTTGGTATCTCTGCTAGCCGCGAATTTTGACAGTACTGATGTATGCCCGCTTCAACCATCGCGCTAAAAGGATTTCAAAATCTTAATCAACGTAGTGATCCCTCGGCAACAACTTTATGATCTTTCTAATCTTACTCTAATTTTGAAAAAAATATGAAGAGTTTCGTGCTGTCTTTCTGGTACTTAAAAGATTTTTTCGTAATGCCTTAATGAAAAGCGTAGAGTAACTGACTGCTTGCAGATAATCCAAGATTATTTTTAGTCTAACAGATTACGCTTTTATTTTTCGCGCTAGCTTTAGACTGAACAAATACCGTTATGATGATCAGAGAATTATAGTTTATAAAGGTACAATGTCATCTCTTTTTGAAATATCTGTTACGCTATATTAAAAAAATATTCGATAGTTTTGATACTTCGTTCGTTCTTTCGTTCGGTCGTTTCTTCGTTCATACATTCATTGTTTCATTCATTCATTCATTACATTCATTCATTGTTTCATTCATTCATTCATTACAATTATTCATTGTTTCATTCATACATTCCTTTCATTCATTCAATCATTTATTCATTCATTCATTCATTCATTCATTCATTCATTCATTCATTCATTCATTCATTCATTCATTCATTCATTCATTCATTCATTCATTCATTCATTCATTCATTCATTCATTCATTCATTCATTCATTCATTCATTCATTCATTCATTCATTCATTCATTCATTCATTCTTTCTTTCTTTTATTTATTTATTCATTTATTAATTCATTCATTCATTCATTCTTTCTTTCATTTATTTATTCATTCATTCATACATTAGTTCGTTCATTCATTCATTCATTCATTCATTCATTCATTCATTCATTCATCATTCTTTCTTTCATCTATTCATTCATTCATTCATTCATTCATTCTTTCTTTCTTTCTTTCATTTATTCATTCATTCATTCATTCATTCTTTCTTTCTTTCATTTATTTAATCATTCATTCATTCTTTTTTTCTTTCTGTCTATTTTTTCTTTTCGATTCATTCGTTCATTTTTGGGGAAGCTGGTCTTCTTCAGGATCTGGTATTGTTGAATATATTTTTTCTTTTTTCGTCCTTCCTTCCTTTTTTCCTTTTAGTTTGCGACTGCAATCTTTACTACTGGCTCTAAAGATCACATTTCTATTTTTTTAGTCAAAGTTAGACACTGCTTTCAACGAGAAGCTCAACTCAAGCTTAGAAAAATTATAGTACAAAACTGATTTACCGTTGTTTAGCGCCGATGGTCGAGCTTCGGCACAGCGTTGATCAATCGGCCTGGTTTAACAGTGCTACCTTCGGTTATATGTTGAATGCAAGAAGAAAATACTCTTCTCTAATGGATTTTAACTGTTCCTTCCTGAGAAGAAACCGAGACTCGCTTCTACTTATGTTTCAAGTCTGTCTTCGTGTTGCAATCTAAAGGTACAATTTTATGTTGATTTGAGATCAACTTAAGGCGGTTCACGGCTGCTTATGACGTCATGGTGGTAATGGTTTGGCCTGTTTACTTCCTCGTTAATTCGGTTTGAGTACTCCAAGGTTCCGGTGCTCTTTTATTTCGATATTTATTTTTAAATATTCAAACTTGTCTTCTATTTCTAAAATCAAATCGCACATATGCTTTACTCGTTGTGGTTCCATTAAGATCGTTCCTAATGGTTCTTGCTTTTATGAGGTATTTGAAATGATGCTGATGGGGTGAATGGATGAAAGATAAGCTTTTACCAAGTGCAAAAAAAACATTAATCGAATTAATCTTTTTTTGTGGCTAAGTTTTCTATTTCCATTATGTTGTATGCTTTTAAACTGAATATGCTAAAAAATATAATACTGAGATCAGATCAGTTATTACGTTCAATCGATCGATCATTTCTTCCTTTAGTTCTCAGTAATTCAGTCAGATTTCGCTCGTTCAGTCAGTCAGTCAGTCAGTCAGTCAGTCAGTCAGTCCGTCCGTCCGTCCGTCCGTCCGTCCGTCCGTCCGTCCGTCCGTCCGTCCGTCCGTCCGTCCGTCCGTCCGTCCGTCCGTCCGTCAGTCAGTCAGTCAGTCAGTCAGTCAGTCAGTCAGTCAGTCAGTCAGTCAGTCAGTCAGTCAGTCAGTCAGTCAGTCAGTGTTCTTCATGTTGACATAATCCTAGCAGCAATGACTTCCTGTAAGTAAGAATTAGTAAAAAACAGTCTTGAGAGATTTAACGAAAACAATCATCTCTTTTTTTCCCTCAATCGAATTCCTAGCTATTTAAATCCAATAGCAGTCAAATGACATGTACCGCGCATGCTCAGAAAATCTTGAACAATGAAGCTTTCCGAAGCTTTCCGAGCTCGGGAAATTCCGAACAACGAACATCACAGGAACGCTTCCCGAAGCTTCAGAAATTGACGCATAATAGATCAGAAAGAAAAAGATGAAAAATGTCTAAAAGCATCGACATTTTTTTTTTGTAATGTAATCTATCTATCGTCTCTTTTCATTTCTTCCTCGAGAAATTTTGATGTCAACCTTCCTGTCGATAGTGGAAATAAAGTACTCGCCAGTTGAGATATTAAGCAATTACGAGTTAAAATTAACAATGTAGTCAAAACAAGTGATGCAGTCGCGGTTCAAAGAGAGATCAAAATTACGCTATTGAGAAATTGAATATTCAATGGATTTTAGTCGCCTTAGCTTTCTGTTCAAGGGCCGATCATGTGTATAGGAGGAATAGACGTGATTATTGCCAGATACAGTCAATGCGCGCGCGCTGTTACGTATTTGTTCAATCAAACAAAAGTTAGCACTTGCTTTCGGAAGGAATTGGTTGTTAAAATGAAATTTCAAAGGAAAGAGAACTACTTAATTAATTCAATTAATTCTCTCTCTCTGTCTCTCTCTCTCTCTCTCTCTCTCTCTCTCTCTCTCTCTCTCTCTCTCTCTCTCTCTCTCTCTCTCTCTCTCTCTCTCTCTCTCTCTCTCTCTCTCTCTCTCTCTCTCTCTCTCTCTCTCTCTCTCTCTCTCTGTCTCTCTCTCTCTCTCTCTGTCTCTCTCTGTCTCTCTCTGTCTCTCTCTGTCTCTCTCTGTCTCTCTGTCTCTCTGTCTCTCCCTCTCTCTCACTCATTCTTCTGTTCTTTCTTTTCATCTTCCTTCCTTCTTTCTTGGCTGCAACAGGATATGTCAGAGTCGAGACGTGTTTATAAAATAGACCTATTATTTACGTTAACAAACATATTTTTACGAGAATAATTCTCTTTAAAAACCAAACATACTAGTGCTGAGTATCAAATACTTGAGCGAGATATGTCTGAATGACCAAGGCTTAAAAGCCCAGTTTTTATTACATTTTTACTTGGGAACTTTTTTCCAATAACACTTTGAGAGTCTCTTCTACTTTCCGGTCGAGGATGCTGCTTTCAAGATAAATTACCTTTAATCCAACCCTAAGAATATCTGTTATCCAATGTTAACATTTGATTGTTTAACCAGAATGCACTGCGCACCTACAGTAGGAAGCCTTGGATATATCTGATGAATAAGACTTTAACTTAAGGTGTTTCACTCCTGTTTTCCAACAACCGCACCGAACATTTTTGAGCGGCCGTTAAACTAACTTTCCGCAGTTCGATCATTATGAAATTAATACAAGGTACTTTGCTAGCTTATATTAATACAAGGTACTTTGCTAGCTTATATTGAAGTTAATAAAAATGTAAAATTTAAGCAAATTAACGACAAGATAGCGGCGATAAACAAGAATATTTGAATTCAGCTAAGCCTAAATTCTGAGCGATTACGAGAGTACCTAAAAAAACCAAACCTATTCTATTAGTGCATGGCAAACGAAATATCTAAAAACTATAAAATCTTATCTGACCGATTTCGAGTAAATTGTAAAAAACATTTTGAATCCGAGATTTTGCGTGCGTATACGGTGTATCCATAAGTTGCTTAGTTTGGTTTAGGAATTTTTAAGAATCTTACATCTAAGTCACGATAAAATGTCCCTTTAAATTACAATATGAAACCTTGGAAGTTTTATAAATCTATTTGACCCAGTTAATATGTTTCAATCCAGATGAAACTTTGAGACAGCTTTTTTCATTTAATGAAAAAACGATCATGAAATTTAAAAAAAAATCGATCACGCGGTTTTTACAATATCAAGGAAAAGCGCTAAAACTACGATATTAGGCACTCAGTCAAAAAAATTCAATCTCAAAAACGCAAAGGAGAAACTCCTTAAGACTTGTAAGGTTTGCGGAGGAAGGAAGACAGAAGAACCAGGAGAAAACCCGTGAATCAAGACAATCAAGGGAAAGACCCTAGCGGTGTATCAAACTTGATATTATAAAAAGCACTTACGTTAAAGACCAAAAAAAGTATCACGTGATGATTCTTTATTCATTTTAAATGATATAGATTTTGGTTTTAAACTTTATAATGAGTTATTGTTATAGTTATTGTGAACTCTACATATACAATTATTGCTGGTATCGAGCATTTAGAGCGAGTGTATAAGCTATCACGTGATACTTCTTTTGGTCTTCTTTTGGTCAGTGTTTTTTCACCAGACTACCTTTTTGACAATGACTGTATATTGTGTTCTGAACTGAATTTGAACAACTCGAGCCTATCAGTTTGCAGGCCGTCTGTCATATCAACCCAGTAAAGTGACCATAACCACATGAGTCTCCCTGTAGCTCAGTGGTAGAGCATCCGACCGGTATCCTGAAGGTCATGGGTTTGATTCCTGTCAGGTGGACTTGGATTTTTTTCCGAGCCCCTGCACAAGCTAGTGTCCACTGAACAAGTTTTTTATCATTGATTCCCATTGATGGTAGGGCATCTTTGGACAATAGTAGTTGTTTATTGTAAACTAAGTTAAGATATGGAACTCGCTTTAATCTGACCTTAAAAAGGAGTGCAATCTACCTAAATTCAAGAATAACTAAAGTCAGTTTTTCTAGCAGATCACTATAGTCTAATTCAACGTCCATAGTCTCCATAGTCTCCATAGTCTCCATAGTCTCCATAGTCCAGAGCCAACATATTGTGGATACAGCTAGTTAATTCAAATTACAGTTAGTTAGATTAGTTTTTTCTCAATTAATTTTATTGTCGATTGTAAATAGTTGTAAATAGTTGTTGAAAAGCCCTTATGGGAGCATCTGTTAAAGATATGTATGTATGTATGTATGTATGGATGGATGGATGGATGGATGGATGGATGGATGGATGGATGGATGGATGGATGGATGGATGGATGGATGGATGGATGGATGGATGGATGGATGGATGGATGGATGGATGGATGGATGGATGGATGGATGGATGGATGGATGGATGGATGGATGGATGGATGGATGGATGGATGGATGGATGGATGGATGGATGGATGGATGGATGGATGGATGGATGGATGGATGGATGGATGGATGGATGGATGGATGGATGGATGGATGGATGGATGGATGGATGGATGGATGGATGGATGGATGGATGGATGGATGGATGGATGGATGGATGGATGGATGGATGGATGGATGGATGGATGGATGGATGGATGGATGGATGGATGGATGGATGGATGGATGGATGGATGGATGGATGGATGGATGGATGGATGGATGGATGGATGGATGGATGGATGGATGGATGGATGGATGGATGGATGGATGGATGGATGGATGGATGGATGGATGGATGGATGGATGGATGGATGGATGGATGGATGGATGGATGGATGGATGGATGGATGGATGGATGGATGGATGGATGGATGGATGGATGGATGGATGGATGGATGGATGGATGGATGGATGGATGGATGGATGGATGGATGGATGGATGGATGGATGGATGGATGGATGGATGGATGGATGGATGGATGGATGGATGGATGGATGGATGGATGGATGGATGGATGGATGGATGGATGGATGGATGGATGGATGGATGGATGGATGGATGGATGGATGGATGGATGGATGGATGGATGGATGGATGGATGGATGGATGGATGGATGGATGGATGGATGGATGGATGGATGGATGGATGGATGGATGGATGGATGGATGGATGGATGGATGGATGGATGGATGGATGGATGGATGGATGGATGGATGGATGGATGGATGGATGGATGGATGGATGGATGGATGGATGGATGGATGGATGGATGGATGGATGGATGGATGGATGGATGGATGGATGGATGGATGGATGGATGGATGGATGGATGGATGGATGGATGGATGGATGGATGGATGGATGGATGGATGGATGGATGGATGTTAAACTCGAGGGGGAAATATAAAGCAGGAAAATCGATCACGACATAACTGACTGGCAGATGAGTGTTCAATATATCAAAAGTTTTGATACTGTCAGTGATCCATGCTGTTATTTTAGCCAGACAGCTGCAATGGAGGCTAATAGTATTTCATTGAAGTTCGAAAAAAATTGAATTAGAAAAAAAAATCTCGCTTTGGTTTTGTTACTTTGCGATTGTCTTCTCAGTTTCATTAACTCCTTTTTGATAGCTTTCTTTCTTTCTTTCTTTCTTTCTTTCTTTCTTTCGATTGTTTGTGCGTTCGTTCATTCTCCCTTCAAATTTTGCTCTGCCAATAAAACACTGCCAACATCTGGCTCCATCTATGCTAAAAAGCTATGCTAAAATAGGATAAAAATCTTCTACAAATAAATTCTACAAAATATATTTGAGTAAAGTATTATACCTTCAAATAAATAGAAAGCTAAAATATAAATCCTCAATATTCAATATGAAAATGTAGCTGTTTCGTGGAGATTGTTAGCGCCAATATAAAGCTAAACGCTTCCAACGACGTCTATATATGATTTGTATAAGATTCCATAAACACAAAATAAGGTAGCACAGGTTCGCTATCAAAATGAACAACAATGAACGATAACGTGAGAAAAAAGTAAATCAATCAATGAATAAAAAACTATTTTATCTTTTCTATAATTGAAGAAAATCCTGGATAAGATTCAAAAAATTTGCTCCAAATTTTATCAAAATCGATATTCCTTTGCCCTGAAGTCGAGAAAACACAACTTTATATTTCAATCCATTTTCTAACCTTCCTTTCTTGTCTTGCTCAACCAACGGAAACAATTCGGGGGAGATTTTCAAGATTTCTTGCAGGATTTGATCAAGGGATATTACTTGTGGATTTGGTTCACTTCACTGATCTATTTGATGATCATTAGTTCTACCTCCGCAGCGGGCCAAAGCCTCTAAGACCTAGAACCAGATATAGAACTTTCTGTCAAGATTTCAATAACAAAATGAGGCGTAGTTTGCGAGACGATTTGATCAGATGGACAATGATATACGGGAGAGGAGGATTTTTAATTTAAGGGCTAAATCATGACGGGGATCCTCCATAGGGCTTTTACATCCTGGATTACATTTTGACCTATTAGATTGGAGACTATAGATTGACATAAAAGCATTTTTCAGTAAAATATATTTGAACGCTCAAATGAGAGGAAATACATTTAAAAACATATGAAGTAGAAAAAGAAAAAGATAAGGAAAGAGAGAGAGAATAAAAAAGAAAGAAAGTAAGTAAGTAAGTAGAATGAAAATAAGAAATAAAGAGACGAGATATCGTGTTTTAAGCCATTGAATTGAATTATTCATGCAAAATTCACTCGGTTTTCAGTTCTTCATAAAAATAATCCTATTCCGACTCGGAGATAAATTCTTATTATACCTTTTAACTAGAAATGTTTTTACAATTCTATGCGTCGTACAGTCTGTAGAAATTAGCCAAGTCGACGTTTTCTAGAAACATTTTTAATTGCTTCGAGCAATATTGATCTCATTTGATGTCACATCATTTTGCGGTATCTTGATTAGCTTATTGAAATATAAGCAGAAAAGAGTATCGACTTCTGGACAGAAAAAAAAACACTTATCAGGCCAAAGCAAAAACACCAAGGTTAAGGTGTAGAATTCTGAATATATATATACGCAGGAAATACCTTAATGTTATAATTGTATATTGTATGTAATCAGAGGTAGAAGCTGTCAGAAAAGTGCCCGGATAGGATAATAAATACGTATCATTTGTTTGTTTTAAAAATTTGCTCATTTTTCTATTTGCATTTCTTATTTATTTTGTGTTTTGATAACGTATTTGTACTTCAAGTAATTCTTTTTTGCTTATTTCTCATTATTTTTCGTCTTTACGTGTCATTCCCTTGAGTATTATTTCTTTGTTAACAAGTATCGCTTTAGGAAAATGAAACTCGGCTTCTCGTTAAGTGGTGTTTTAATAAGAAAATCCCCCACGACCTCGAATAGACCTCTTTTCCTTCGTATGCAAATTGCTTTTTTCAGACCACAAGACATTCCCTTGAGAAATCTTCATTTGTTGAAATATTTACACATGAAAGAATCAACTCCCAAGAGTGGTATCACATGGCCTGAAAAGGGCACAACAAACAACGAAGCTGAAGAGGTCTGTATCGAGTACCGAAAATGAATAAAAAAACATCACAAGATTTTTAAAAATAATTTGTATATTTTTGTCCTTCAGGATTCGGTCATTGACGCAGCTCATTTCGTCAATAACATATTATGGGATACATTCTAATTTATAAAGCTGACGTCATTCGACACCAGGACGTGCCAACCAGCAGATTTCGTGTTCAGTAGGACGTCTAGAACATTCTGTCTATGTTCTGTATCCATATTTCTTTTTCTATTGATGTAGTAATTTTTAAATCTACTAATATGTTTGATATCATGGCGCTCATTATTGCAAAATAACAGGTTAACGTTGACATGAAGAGATGACGGGCTTAGAAACCGGCTGAGAGAATCACGTCTTGTTTCTAACTTTTTCCCAAGAAACAAAGAAACCATGAATAAGAGTGCAAGTCGTAGCAGTAGACGACCTGTATGCCGTGTCATTTATCCTTTTAATGAGGTAATATTGAAAATAGTTCACAGTATCGCGACCCGACAGTGTTAATATTCAACTGTCAATGTGAATGAGCAAGTAGAAAGTTACCGCACTGTCAGATATCCCTTGCCGCCCAGACAGCAGTTGATAACTACTAATAACTAAAGGAAATATGGAAAAGGAAACAGCATAATCTCTCTGATATAAGAGAGGTATAAGAAGTATAAGGTGTAAGACTAGAAGAACTATCACATGCAGTTGTCTAGGCTAGTGTTACACAAGGGAGGAATGAGGTATAAGACTAGAAGGACTATCATATGCAGTTGTCTAGGCTAGTGTTACACAAGGGAGGTATGAGGTATAAGATCAGAAGGACTATCACATGCAGCTGTCTAGGCTAGTGTTACACAAGGGAGGTATGAGGTATAAGACCAGAAGGACACAGTGTGGATATGACACCTTCCATATGCAGCTAGTGTTTCACAAGGGAGGTATGAGGTTTAAGACCAGAAGAACTATCAGGTACACACAGTGTGGATATGACACCTTCCATATACAGCTGTCTAGGCTAGTGTTCCACAAGGGGCAATAAAGAGCATTTGACACCATATACTACACGATAAATGGTTTAGAAATAGGAGAACTGTAATATCCATGCGTGATGGTGGTGGTGATGATGATGATGACGACGACGACGACGACGACGACGACGATGATGATGATGATGATGATGCGGATGATGATGATCATCATCATCATCATCATCACCATTATCGTGTATCACATCATCATCATCAACATGCATCATCATTATCAAGCATTATCGAGGTATGCCTCCTAGCTTGAAAACATCCCTGATGCAACTTAGTTAAAGACAAAATACTAAATAAAAGTATTTGTACAGAACACTCCGTATTTCCCCAAGGAATATTTTTGATTGATGCCAGTATTGTTATTTCCTTAGAATTGATTGATTTAGACGAAGTTGTCAATATGTTTTTCTAACTATTGATTAACGTCAATGCTTTATTGCAAACTTACGATTGATTATTATCCAGCTCCTTCCAATGATGCTTTCTTTCTCATTTTCCCGAGGTTACTACTTTTATCCAGCTTGTCAGTTCTGCAACACAATACGTCTTGCTAATTACCTGTCTTTCAATTAGCACCTCGGTAATATTTGTCAACGTGTTCATTTACTGTAGTAATGGATGGTGTTCGCATGTTATGGCTCGTGTTGGCATCGCAAGTGATATATCGCTTCTCACTGACTCTTCCTCGTGAACTTGATGGAAAAAAGATATAAAGATATCCAATATATTGATTACGTATTTGAGATGTGTTTGAGTCATGATTGCTAAATTGAATCCTAAGCTGAATCCTCTCAAGAGCGGGTGCTCCACTCAAAGGATCATGATTTTTGATATTGCGCGTTACTTTCCTCCAGCTTTTTCTAGTATACATTCACCAGAATTCTCCAAGAAAACAATAACAATATCCATAATCATCGAAGTAATATCAGATTTTTTTCACACGTCGCATAATTTCTAGCTTATATTAATCCTTCAGTTTTCTGTTTGCAGTTCTGTATTTATTTTTTCATTACTAAAACCTTTATACACGATAAATGTTATGAATTTTTTTCTTCTCATATATATTTTAGTTTTCAGTTAGAAACTATGATCACCCTTCCTGATGTATACGGGGTGTCACATGACATACCTTGCTATAACTGTTAGCCCTGGTGTATACGGGGTGTCACATAACATACCTTGCACCTTGCTATAACTGTTAGCCCTGATGTATACGGGGTGTCACATGACATACCTTGCACCTTGCTATAACTGTTAGCCCTGATGTATACGGGGTGTCACATGACATACCTTACACCTTGCTATAACTGTTAGCCCTGATGTATACGGGGTGTCACATGACATACCTTACACCTTGCTATAACTGTTAGCCCTGGTGTATACGGGGTGTCACATGACATACCTTGCTATAACTGTTAGCCCTGGTGTATACGGGGTGTCACATGACATACCTTGCACCTTGCTATAACTGTTAGCCCTGATGTATACGGGGTGTCACATGACATACCTTGCACCTTGCTATAACTGTTAGCCCTGATGTATACGGGGTGTCACATGACATACCTTGCACCTTGCTATAACTGTTAGCCCTGATGTATACGGGGTGTCACATGACATACCTTGCACCTTGCTATAACTGTTAGCCCTGATGTATACGGGGTGTCACATGACATACCTTGCACCTTGCTATAACTGTTAGCCCTGATGTATACGGGGTGTCACATGACATACCTTACACCTTGCTATAACTGTTAGCCCTGGTGTATACGGGGTGTCACATGCTATAACTGTTAGCCCTGATGTATATGGGGTGTCACATGACATACCTTACACCTTGCTATAACTGTTAGCCCTGGTGTATACGGGGTGTCACATGCTATAACTGTTAGCCCTGGTCTTTAGGTGCTCCTGAATGCAGTACCTCTATAGACCCATTCGAAAAATGGCCGCTTTAATTTACATATTTTCTAAAATTAATACCTCAAGAGAAATGAAACATGTCAATTGAAAGAAGATAGTATAAATAAGGATTCTGTGAAAAATCGGAGACAAAAAAGTGATTATTTTTATAGGAATTACTGTAGGGTAAAATGTGTAAATGACACCAAAGCGAGGCTAGTCAGTATTGATCAGCAAAATCTCATACTTCTATCTGTAAATTCATTCCGTAATAACTTAAAAGAAAAAGATGCCACGGCATTGAAACTTCCATTGTTCACTCACTTTTGGATGCTCTTTCAGGTTAAAGTGATATACTGATACAGTTTTTGATTGATGAATTTCAAATAGAAAGCTTAAAACAAATGATAAACAAGAAACTACCACACAAGGCAAGCAAATGTTCAATGACACGTCTGTATCTGACAAGAAATCTGATAAGAGTTCAGTTCCTATCCATTTTGAACCCGTATGATAACACGTCACACATGAGCACATTGCCCTCGCGTCATGCTTTATGTCATGCCCTTCGTGTCGTAAAATCTTAAGATAAGAGCGTTAAAAACGTTAAAAACCTGTTTTGCTTATTTTTATACTGAGATAATTCTTTTAATGGTTTTGTTCAATCTCCTTAGGAAATCTCCTTACTACTTAGAATGATCGATTTTATCACATTTTATCACATTTTATCGTGAAAGAACAAACTAAAGCTGCTACCAAATCGGCTACAAAACGAGCAAGTAAGATCTGAATATCGAGATCTAGATAACATCCCCGACCCCTACCCCTCTAATGTGAGTTTTGTAATCACAAGTAAAAAGATGGTGAAACCACTGACAAGACAAGGCAAGGCAAGGCAAGGCAAGGCAAGGCAAGGCAAGGCAAGGCAAGGCAAGGCAAGGCAAGGCAAGGCAAGGCAAGGCAAGGCAAGGCAAGGCAAGGCAAGGCAAGGCAAGGCAAGGCAAGGCAAGGCAAGGCAAGGCAAGGCAAGGCAAGGCAAGGCAAGGCAAGGCAAGGCAAGGCAAGGCAAGGCAAGGCAAGGCAAGGCAAGGCAAGGCAAGGCAAGGCAAGGCAAGGCAAGGCAAGGCAAGGCAAGGCAAGGCAAGGCAAGGCAAGGCAAGGCAAGGCAAGGCAAGGCAAGGCAAGGCAAGGCAAGGCAAGGCAAGGCAAGGCAAGGCAAGGCAAGGCAAGGCAAGGCAAGGCAAGGCAAGGCAAGGCAAGGCAAGGCAAGGCAAGGCAAGGCAAGGCAAGGCAAGGCAAGGCAAGGCAAGGCAAGGCAAGGCAAGGCAAGGCAAGGCAAGGCAAGGCAAGGCAAGGCAAGGCAAGGCAAGGCAAGGCAAGGCAAGGCAAGGCAAGGCAAGGCAAGGCAAGGCAAGGCAAGGCAAGGCAAGGCAAGGCAAGGCAAGGCAAGGCAAGGCAAGGCAAGGCAAGGCAAGGCAAGGAACATTCAATAACACGTAGTACGTGATAGCACGGTCAAGTCATATATTGCTATCAATAGCCTCTATTTATTTCTTGTTTTGATAGTCTTGTTCTATATCTACATCGTATCACACAATACATATCCAGTAATGTTAGGACCATCTGTTCAATAATATCCGGTGAGGGGTCACAAATCAACCCGACTTGTAATGTCTGATCAGGTTTTTTTTGTTGTATTATTTTGTTTGTTTGTTTGTTTGTTTTTGTTTATATTCTTCCCTACTTATTATTATTTTTATTAAAAAAGTCAGCAAAATAAAAATGGGAGGCCTAGATTCGACCTAATGAACTGAACTGATAGATCGATTCGAAAGCTTAAGACTGTATGATTACAGTCTCGTAAATATACATTTTCACATCCGCCATGTCAGTTGAATTTATCCAAAGAGTTCATTTATGTTCAATAGGCAATGTTCATTAAAGCTCACAAAGCACTCTGGGAAAGTGAGTCCTGTAAAAATTGAACAGGCGAATCAAAGGAAATATCTGAAAAAAATTTCTCTGTTACTTTTTCGTCTGTTGAAATACTTTCATTTCCATAGAAAATTTTGAAGGAAAATTGTCAGATGAATTTTTAGAGAAGCCAAAAAAGCGTAAGAACTCACTTTCCCATCATGCTTTGTGCTAGAATTTCGAGCTCATGTACATTGGCTTTTTTACCACTTGCCATACATCGGTTGACTGGTCAAACACAAATCATTCAGTCGAGGCTGCAAGCGCAGTCTTGATTGAATGCTTTGTATGTGACCAGTAAACTCATGTATGGAAAGAGGTAAATGTTACATTAAGCAACATGGCTGCCATCATGTCTTTTATATTGCCTTATCTAGCGTGGGGGAATGACTGCACCTATAGCTAATCCCAATATATCATACCAAAGATAAAGTCAAATAAAGAACGTAATTCGCATGATATCCTTATTCAGTAACCCCATGCAATGCGAATCTGGGCTTCACAGGCCAGGTTTGAGAAGAATTAAAAATGAGACTCGCGGCGATGTGAAGCCATCGTGTCGTGTCAGAGAAGACGAAACAATGGGAAGCCATTTCAATGCTACGTCATGTCTTGCAGCATACTCGCTGTAAGTCATCATGAATGCAGAATGTTACTGATGCACCCTGAGACAACCGCTAAGCTGATCTAATTCAGGGCACGGCTAACTCAAAGATATCAACCAATAAAACATGGCTGTTTATCTGTAGCAATATCTATGTTTTCAAAGTGTATCGCCATTGCTTAATCACTAGCACACATGCCAGTATAACCACCCTCTAACGGTAACAATCCATTCACATTATTAGCACCACAGCAGCAACTCTTGTCACATTTCGGGTAACATGTGCTAGGGCATGGCGCAGGGCAAACGGGTGGTGGGCGAGGAATAAGTACGATGACCTCAGGTGGCTTGTTTGGAACTGGAGAAGCAGAACAACAGCTTGGAGTACACTGAGGGAAGCAGGATGAAGAACATGGTGGCGGGCACTGGGGGTTCTGTGAGGTTTGAGGTCCAACGATTTGCTGGAACTGCGGAGCATTTGGGCCTCCTTGGACTGGCATTGGTTGGCCCGGGGGGGCAATGATGGGATGGAAAGCTTGAAGCATACCCGGTGGTATAGCCCCAGGGTTCAGAGGTTGTGGTCCACTAAATGGCAAGACCTGGGGCTGAGCCACCGGTGGTGGTGGTACTTGCGTGAGGCAGCAGTTTGGTGTGCACTGGGGATAACAGGCTTGAGGATTAACACATGGACCAGGGCAGGTAGGAGCAGTTGGGATGGGTCGAGGCGGTGGTGGAGGAAGACGTGGCGGCGGTGGCGGCGGAGCTCGCTTGGAGCAGCAGTCTGGATTGCACTGTGGATAACACATGGCTGGACAAGTAGCAGGACAGGCGGGTGGAGGTAGTATACTGGCCTGTTGAGGTGGTGCTTGATATGGCACGCTATAGCCTGGTTGGTAATTGGGCGGTGGTAAAGGAGCGAAACTCTGAACTTCAGGAGGTGAAAGCGTTGAACAGCACGAAGATGAACAAGATGGGTAACATCTTTTAGAGCAAAACCCTCCACAGTATTGACCAAGGAATCCTGAATTTTGCAGAGGCATTAACCTCGCAGTATTCTGTGGAGCAAAGCTGTTGAACCGATTCTGTCCTAATGGTGCTAGCCCAGGATGACCAGCGTAAGATCTTGTATCTGGCCTCCAAAAAGGAGGTAACACTTGCGCACTCCTTGCAGGATAAAATGGCTGCGGTGGACTTGGACTACAACACGAATACGAACATGTTGGAAAGCACCATTTTGGACAACCTGGCCTTGAGCATCGGCGTGACACAGGTTTTGGTGGTGGTGGTGGTGGTGGTGGTGGTGGTGGTCGGGCGTAAAGAACCCGTGTGGGTGGGACAAGGGCATAGTGAGGATGAGGTGCAGGGTTGTATAGTCCACAGCATTTAGGTGAACAGTTCGGGTAACAGGCTCTTGGACAGTAAGACGCGCAGTTTGATGGTTGCGACGGAGGCAAGGGGGCAGGATGAAGATGAGGCACGCAACAGGCGAAGTCGCAGTCCGGAGTACAGAGCTTCTGGCATGATGCCATACATTTTGCTGGAAAATACAACATCAAACTCGCTCGTTACAGCTGTTCATTTTCAAACAAGCTCTATTGTTGCACGAGTCATGCATGTCGAATCCTATTTTGACTTGTTCAGGTGAGTTGTTGTCATGAGAATTATGGTCAAAGGAGATGACTCCGAGCGATATATGCGTGTGTTAAAATAAGAAACTTATTTTGATCTAATGCGGCTATTCTTGAATGAAACCAAAGGTGTATTCTTCATTGTTTTTAACTTCTCATGAGGTATTGCCATCCCATGCATGCCTAAAGTTTTTCCCGCCAAATTATATTGAGATTATTGCCTTTACCGATACACGAAAAAATTTGACTGAGCCAAGAACAAGATAGCAAGCAAATAGTGAAGTATGGAATTTTTTTGTTACTTTGTACTTACAGTTGGTGGGTAAATTATCTAGAAATGACGGAACCACAGGTATGAACTGTCTCTTGTTTGATTTACTAGAATGATGATGATGATGTAATTCTGGAAAAAAAGAAAAGATTTCTCTTTCAACACCTTTACTCCTCTACTAGTATTACGACCAGTTGGACTATGGGTCGGAGTTAAGGTTAGAATGCCCTTAAACTTTTAAGGTTCCATGAGAAAATGATAAGTCACTGGATTAACCTTCATTCTGGTATTGCGACCAGTCGGTATAGACCCCTAGCACTAATTCCCAATCTGGGGGTCAAAACTAAAGATTTCCCTTCTCTTGAGGATTGAATCTTTTTTTTCTTTTTTTTTTTTTTTTGTGATGTGAATATTTTTCATTGTTTTGACCCCATTGTTTGGGATTTAGTGTAAGGGGTCTATATACATATATATGATTACCTTTCGTCTTGTGGTGATCTTTATGTTTTACTTGATGTTTACTCTTTGGTACTGCAAACACAACCAACTCGGTGACAACAAACACCAGCAGAAAGAATTTACCCTGCCAGATAAAAACTAAACGTCACTATAGTTCACAGGACCCGCGTCAGAATCGTTATTCCGGCTTAACCGCGCATGCTCGACAAAATAACTCGTCTTGGAGCATGCGCAGTAGAAAACAACGAACTTCAGGAACGGCATTCACAACATGTCCGTTTTCCCGCCTATTTTGTCAGGGAAGCTCTTGAAAAGACAACCCGAGACAAAGAGGGGCTAAGATTCGATTAAAGACATGCCAAAGGGTTTACGATCTAGCTCTGGCGGAATAGTTTAAAAAAAGATATAAGAATCTTTAATGTACAAATTTAAGCACATTTAGGAAGACCTACCTAGAACTTAAAAGTACACTTAACTTGGATTATTTTTTCATGCAGGAAGACGAAATTTGAGCTTTTAAGTTAGACAAAGAGACTCGAGCAAACAGCTGTTTGATCTGAGACGTGTTTTAGGAGATAAAAACTGATGTCGGAATTGAAGCATACGAGGGACCGTCGATCAGTGATCCATTTAAAAGAAGTGCAATTTACCTGCTAGACTGAAGAGAAAACTTAAGAAAGGTCATATGATTTCAGATGAATTGTAAATTGTTAAAGTACTTCGGCCTCTTTCAGACAATGTCTGTTTCAGCTGAAAAAGATCCACGATAAACTGTTCAAAATTGTACCTTGAAGAACACGCGCAACGAAAGCAAAAACTTTTTTTTGATTTGACAAATATCATTGTTAGTCATGAATAAAATATATCTAGCAAAAATCAACAGCAAAAAATATAGAAAAATTTTTAAATTGGAATCAAAATGTTAATCCAAATTAATATTTTTCATAGAAAACATTTTGTAGCTTAATCGATACTAATTTGTTGTTTTTATTTCTGATAATATAATATAGTATAATTTTCTGGTAAACTGCTCGCTATTGAGTTTTTTAAATACCATATTATTGCAAGTTAACTGAAGCGTTGTATCTCAAAGCAAAGATAAATAAAGCTTAAAAGAAAAAAAGATTAAACGCGAAAATATCAAAAGAAATCAAAGTTTCTTACCGTCATGTTGTGTAACGTAGGGTAATGCTATCGCTCATAAGGTGAAGCTCGCTTATCGGCGCGAGTTGCCCGAACAGGAGACAGACGACAGCGATGTTGTGTGAAAATTCACTGACGACTTGGTTGGAAATTAAACATTACACGCTGAACGGTGACACCATGAACAATACTACACCAGGTATTTACCTGTCAATTTATCACGCCCCTGAATCAACCACATGTGACACAATTAATCTAATTATATGGAACTTATATTTATAACTTCTTAACAGAATAGAAGGCAATTTTATTGTATTAGTTTAAAAGTCGACCAATGCACACCACTCCACTGCCCCTCAGGAAGCTTTTCAACGCCTGAAAGACCGAGCTTTCATTTGCTTGACACTTTTCCAGACTGTAAAAAACACACACTAAGAACGGCTTCGTAACCGCGCCTACCCTACTGTTTTTCGAACGGTTTTGTAACCGCGCCTGGTCTACTAAATTTAGAATCGCTTTGTAACCGCGCCGAGAAATCTTTATAGAACTGCTTTTTGTTTTGGACCCGGAAGTCATTTTTCCATAAGAGTGACGTCACACTTAAAAGCTCTATATGAAAATAATGACAAAGGCATATATCTAAATATTATTTAGGTTTTTGTGCAATTATCGATATTCATCACGCTATAGCCCTTTTTCGAATTCGTGAAATACCGCTGTGCTCATTAACTGCAGATTCATTTATGCAGGGTTAGCCTCAGTTCAATAGCTAACCTGATTATCAGGCCAGATACTCAGGTCATGTCAAAGCATTCACAAATACTAACAGTATAGTAAAGAATACACGACTTTAACAGTACAAACATTTTGAAATTCCATGGACCTTCACATTAGACACAAAATTCATTAAAACTTCTTACCGTGTTCGAGTTACGCGATGTGCGGAAAACTCGAACTCACAAACTACCTTTGGTGTCTTCGCGTTACTCGCAGGGCGGGGCAAAGACACATTCGGATGTGGCCAGCGCGTAACTCGAATCGCGTAACTCGAAGAATACCCGGCCTCCAAAATGACTAGGTAGCAAAAGTGATGGAAAATGATCACGTGGTTGGATTTATTTTTAGAACGGCTTTGTAACCACGCCTAACGTACTAATAAAAGAAAAAGATGGGAAAAAGTCAAAGGCATTTATTTCTATATTGTTTTTCTCTCTCACTTTTTTGAATTGCAGCATACTTTTAAGGTATCAGATTACTATATTTAATATTAGTTGATCTATTTTAATTCTAATTCAAAACCAATAAGACCATCATGCATTGCTGGTGTACTGTGAATGTTGTCCACAGGGAGCCCAACATGGCATTTAGTTATATTACGTTTATATTAGGGATTTAAATAGTAAATTATAGTCTTTATAATTATTAATGATTTCAAATATTTCTACACGTACAGAACCGTGTTATTATAAAAATGCATGTTTTTTAGAATATGACCGCTGGCTTTTAAGAGCAGTCTACATCATCATCATCATCAGCAACAACAATACCACCACCACCACCACGATCGATATCGTCATCTATCATCATAATTATTACCATTATCGTCATCATTATGATCATCATCATGATCACCATCACGACCAACATTATCATGATTATGATCATCATCATCACCATCGTGACCATCATCACCATCGTGATCATCATCACCATCGTGATCATTATCACCATCATGATCATCATCACCATCATCATTACCATCATTATCACAATCATCATCACCATCATCATCATTATCATAATCATCATCTCATCCACCACCAACTACTATCATTATTATCATTAACATCATCCTCATCCACATCACCGACATGGAAAAAAATATCAAGATTCTACTTTCAGCTTCTCTACTTTCTCCTCAATTGAATCCAATTTTTCATTCTCTTCTTTTCTTTCCTTTTCTTCCCTTTTTTTCATAGCTTCTTCTAACTTGGAGCTCACGCGTTCTAAGGCCTGATCGAGGATTGTTCGTTCTGTGATGCGTAGCAACACACAGTTCTTGGCATTTGGGTTCAGTTCTGTCGATTCCAGTTGCTTTTCGTCCTCCTAAAATAATTTGTATTCTATGCAGTCACTGGTTTTTTTAATCAGTCACTTATTTCTTCGAGGGCCTCCTTTGGTTTATAGTGGGTTACGTGAAAGGCATGTGATGAAACACTCTTGACCCAAGAATCCTGTGACTCTTACTGCGCATGCTCGACCAAATGCTTGACACTTCGCACATGCGCAGTAGGAATGACAGCTAGGGCTCTGGTGTCTGAGAGTGATGAAGAAAGTTTTGCGGCGATTTTCGCAAATACAATAAATTTTGTTTTATGTTTCTAAGGAGAAATTTGTCCAGGTAATCTTGGTGTCTGGAATATAACTTAACAAGCTAATTGTTTACCAATTATTGCCTTAGAAAATGTACGTAATCATCCATTGCAGTAAGGTGGTCAATGTGGGACGAGTTTCACAAACCAAAACATGTCAGAGGAAATTCTTTGACACCATTTCTTAGCCATGAATACATTTCTTCACCTTTAGGCGTAATGTTTTCCCATTTCAGACCACGTGTCATTTCCTAGAGTATCATTTCTTTGTTTAATAGTTGCACATGAGAAGACACTCAATGGGAAAATATTACGCCCAAGGTAAAGAGGTCTATTACCCCCTCAGTTAGGGGAAGAAGAAGTGTGTAAGTAGGAGAATATTTACCTCTATCGTTGTCTTGTATTGGCTTAAGATCAAGTTCAGTCTCATGCATAAGAAGTGCCAAGACTTGAGCTCGTTTCTTTCACTTATTACGACGTCAGGATTCGGTAGTTCTGACAGCGGTGCGATCTTCTTTCTCTCTGGGTTGAACAGTCTTATCTTTAGTTCATCTGAAAAATGTACAACATTTTTGTTATTCATTTATTTTATGTTAGCATACTTATGCGGAAAAAGAAAGAAAAAAAAAAGAGAGGAAGAAAGAAAAGGAAAAATGAGAAACATGAGGGAATAGTATAAAAGTAGGGAAGGAAGAAGAAGGTAAAAAAGAAAGAAAGTAACGCAACGAAGTCGTAAATATTGAAAGAAAGAATCAAGGAAGAGGCAAGGAGAATCTAGAATGAAATAGAAAAAGAAGAGGTTAGAAAGTTTTTTTAAAATTACCATCGTCCATGGAAAATATTCTCAAGAATGCTCGCAGTTGAGGACTAATGGGATCATCTTCCCGCAAAACAGGGTACGGATGTGCAGATCTGAAGAAATACGAAGTACATTATTATTATCACTAGTAATCTAAACAATACTATATAATTCGAATATACTATGTGAGGAGAGTTACTTAGGATCTCTCCCTTGATCTGGGTTATCTGGGTTCTCCAGTTTTCCTCACTCCGCAAAACCTAACAAGCTATGAGTCTAATTCAATCTGTGAATTAGCCGTGCCCTGACTTAGATCAGCCCAGAGGTTGTTTCAGGGTTTAATCTGTGAGTTAGCCATGCCCTGACTTAGATCAGCCCAGAGGTTGTTTCAGGTTTCGATAAAAATCAAATGTTTGAAGGAAAGCGCAGCAGTACTTACGCTTCCATTCCGACCATAGCCATGATCTGTGCCTTCATGGCGTACAGCCTGTCACTTTTGCTAACACCAAGGTGAATATTAACAAAGTCATGTTGATTGTCAGGGTAGACGAAACCATTGTGAAACAACAAGTCAGCATTGTTCCGCTTCCCGTAGAAGATGAAGACTTGATCGTCTTTTGCAAAGGGACGTATAGCAAAACTCTTGCACGATTCATCTTTCGTGTCGAAGCCTGTTTCAATCTATAAAATGAAAACGTGTCACGATCGCTTTAAACAGCAGATTGGGGGGTGGGGTGGGGTGGGGAGGGGAGGGGAGGGGAGGGGATTGCAGTCTAATAAATGATCAACAAGGTTGCAGCTTCATTTCATTAATATACATTATTAAACCCGTGCTAGGGGAGGTGAAGTTAGTGGTAAAGCAATTGAAAAACGGGGGCACTCACCTCTCACTTGTGGGGTCACAGGTTCTGTTCCTGGACTCATGATCATGGGGCACTCACCTCTCACTTGTGGGGTCACAGGTTCTGTTCCTGGACTCATGATCATGGGGCACTCACCTCTCACTTGTGGGGTCACAGGTTCTGTTCCTGGACTCATGATCACGGGACACTCACCTCTCACTTGTGGGGTCACAGGTTCTATTCCTGGACTCATGATCATGGGGCACTCACCTCTCACTTGTGGGGTCACAGGTTCTGTTCCTGGACTCATGATCATGGGGCACTCACCTCTCACTTGTGGGGTCACAGGTTCTGTTCCTGGACTCATGATCACGGGACACTCACCTCTCACTTGTGGGGTCACAGGTTCTGTTCCTGGACTCATGATCATGCAGCACCACATGTGAGTAGAGCTTTTTAGGTCTCTCCTGATTCGAAGGGTTTTTCTCCAGGTTCTCCGGTTTTCCTCCCTCCGCAAAACCAAATAATCGAAACTCCAATTCAATCTGTGAGTTAGCCATGCCCTGACATTTGAAGCGTTAGAAGTCTTGGCTGAGGAGCAAGAGTTGTATTGGTATGACAGAGTTTTGCTTACCGTTCCATTCGAGTGGTTACACATATCCCACATAGGAATAAGGGCCTTAATGTTCTCAGTATCAGAGATGGGTACTTGATTTTGCCGAGTCATTACCGTAGATACAGCCCATCTAAATCAAACAGATTTATAATCAACAATCAGACTCACAGACAAACAGTATAATAACAGATATGGGTCCAACTCGTTTCTGTCTAGGGTTATGGAATAACGATTACTGATCACTACCAAAATGGGCGTTTTCCAGTCCTTACACAACAAATTAGGGCCCAACTTGTTTCTGTCAAGGGTTATGGGATAACGATTATTGTCTACCAAAATGGGCGTTTTCCAGTCCTTACACAACTAATTAGGGCCCAACTCGTTTCTGTCAAGGGTTATTGAATACTGACGAAAAATCTATTTTTGAATGTGCTCTTTTATAACAATCGTTTCTCACCTGAAGTCATCGAAAGTAAAAGGATGTTTGAAGGCTGTTGGCTCACTCTAAAAAAGGAAATATTTGACAGGAAGGTTAGACAAGCTAGTAACAACTACACAAAAAACTAACAAACAAACAAACAAACAAAACAAAAAAAAAAACATACTAATAAACTTGCAGGTGGACATTATGCAAATTGATGACCTCACTTTACCATTGAATTTTTTTGCATTTTTTAGCTGCAAAACCTTTCTACCCTTCGAAAATCCGTCAAAGAGAGAAGACTATAAAATATTTTTTCCCAGCCAAAAAGCATGCAAAAAAATTTCAATAAAAATATGCACCACAAATCATATCCCATGTATATAAAGTACAATACCTGGAAAAGCTTGTAAAAGTAAGCATACTGTTTTGCTATGCTTCTGTATGGTTTAAGAGCATCACCTGTCAGTAATTAATAATTGAAAAATTATGACAACAATGTTATTACTCTTACTACAATTAGCTCTCTGAACACTAGTTTGTTGTTGGTTGCTAAAAACTTACCCAAAATCCCCAGCCAGGATCAGGACAACGGAAAAGGGGAAGTTTACTATTCTCAAGAGAAAAACTCTTCAAGATTTTCATCAAGATATATCTCAAACAATAGCTTCACATTCAATATATGTGTTAATTTATGCTAATGATGTTAATTTATGCCAAAGAATGATATTTTATACTATGAATGTTAATTTATGCTAAATAATTATAATTTAAGCTAATGAATGTCAATTTAATGTATGTATGGTTTTCTTACCAAGGGTAGGACTTCCTTGTAAGGTTTTCAAATCATCAGGTGTAAAGTACAGCGATGTTGAATAAACACTAGGAAGAATATCTGTAGACTTGTGTCAAGGAAAGTGGTTTGGTGAACTATGCTAGTATTAAATATTCTACCCTGATTCCATGCATCATGATGATGCATGATGATGTTGATGATGATACATGATGGTAATGATGATGCATGATGATGATGATACATCATGATGATGATACATAATGGGATGATGCATGATACATCATGATGATGATACATAATGATGACCATGAACGTAATCAACAGTTTGTTGATACAAAGCTTATCACACAGCTAGGCAGTAAAGGATACCAAGGTATGGCTTCCATTCTGAGTCAGTCGTCAACTTTTCACACAAGACATGAAGAGCGATTGCCACATGTGGCATTGATTTAAGAATAGGGTCTTTGTCTATTAGACTCCCTGGTAAAACAAAATAAACTGTTAATAAGAAACTTCATTCTAACAGACCTCTTTAGCTTGGGCACAATGTTTTCCCATGATTTCAAACCACATGTCATTCCCTAGGATATCCTAACTTTCTTCGTTTACCAGTTGCATATGAGAAGACACAAGAATATATGGTCAGAAAACTCAAACAAAGAATCTTATTCTCAAGAGAATGACATGTGGTCTGAAATAAAAGGTAAAAATAGCCCTCATTCAATATTCTGGTTGAGTGATCATGCACAAAGCAATTCAAGGCAAGGCTCCAGGGAAATTTAAAAAATGTATAAGGATTACTCCATTGTTTCTCTGAGCCTCGTCTTGAATTGCTTTGTGCGTATCACTCAACCAGAATATCTAAAGTACACTGTAATAGTAGCTACATGAAGCTCAGACATGAGTGAATGCATGTTTAGAAGGGAAGGGGGGGGGGGGGCTAATGCTACAAAATATCCATTAATGAGCCAGATTATGGACTCATTGGAATCATCTCCTATTTCCTCATTGTGGAAGTTTTTGGAGATTTCTTATTAGATGTATAGAGATGAACAAGGGATGGAAGGAGTGTTTATTCAAGCCTAAAGTATCATTCAAATAACTGATGAATGATCCTAATATTATGATAAATTACCAAGAGTAGATTTTTTTGCTGATTCCAGTGTCATCATGGTTTTCTTTGGTACAGTGACAAACACCTCCTCAGCCTGTGTGATGTACATATGTACACAAAATTTGATTAGTATGGCTTTCAAACCACCCATCCCATCCCATCCCATCCCATCCCATCCCATCCCATCCCATCCCATCCCATCCCATCCCATCCCATCCCATCCCATCCCATCCCATCCCATCCCATCCCATCCCATCCCATCCCATCCCATCCTATCCCATCCCATCCATCCATCCAATCCCATCCCATCCATCTACACATCCATCCACTTACCCACCCACTCATCTATCCACCCATCTATCCACCCATCCATGCATTAACCAGATTTTTTGCATAGAATTAAATATTTTTCTTATACAGTTCTTACCTCAATATCATCCACAGCTTTCAAACCATAACCCTCCTTCTTAAAATTATGTATTTGTACTTTATCAGCCACACCTCCATTCTTGTTAAACCATGCCATGAATTCTTCTATGTGATCATCCCTGGAGACCCCATCCCAGCAAATACATTCATCTATAATCCAAAACATAAATACATTATATACTTGATAAAACTTGATTTACAATTTGATCAGGTTACTGGAGTTACACAGAGTAATTTTAATCTAGGCCCTTCTAGATTGAATTAGAATTAGTGGTGTTATGTGCTACCATAACCACCCAAACTACCTATGGAGACAGCAGAAGAGATGATCTTCCTATTGAATAGCATTGCCATTGCAAAGTCAAAGTCAGAGCTTGACCAACTCACAGATCAAATTGATCGAATTGGTATTTAGCTTGTTAGGTTTGAGATGAGAGGAAAACCAGAGAATCTGGAGAAAAACCCTCAAATCAAGGGAGAGACCTAACAAACTCTACTCACATTTAGGCACTACGCAGGCATAAAGCACCTCACAATTTGTGGCCATTGGAAATTACATTTACTAGTGCCTCAATTTTGAAATTTTCATGTGTTAGAATCATTCCTGGACCCCCTAATAAGCCCTCTCCCCCCCCCCCTCCTCAAAACTATGCTCCACAGTTGGTCCCTGACATGTGATACCAAACCCTAGACACTAGAGGTGAAAGGGGAAGCTGCTGAACTACTGATACACAACCCTTGCCGTGTGCAGAACATGTTCTATCAATCAATGGAATAATAACTGACCAGATTGTTTCTGTATTATTCTCTGTAGGAGATCATATATTTTAAGATATTCATCCCATTGTGCTGATGGAAGAACAGGAAAATCTTTGATAACAACTGAAAAACAAGAAAACATGAACACGTATTATAAAAAAAAACTGGATGAAGAATGGAAAAGAAAATGGATGGATGGCAGTGTCAGAAAGGAAGGAACTAATAAATGAATAATAAATTAGTAAAAGTAGAGTTATAAAATAAAATAAAATTGAGTTTTTTTTTACCATCAAGTATTTCTCTACACAGCTCCAAGATTTCCTTGTTGTGTTTTGATGTTTTATTTTCTGATCCTGCACTGGTATTCTTCTTTTTTCCTTTCTTGCCCATTATTGATCAAAAGTGAAATTCCTAAAGTCTTGAATATAATTATTCTAATTACAAAAATATCATATCTGCAAAGAGAAAGAATAAAAATACAGGAATTTATCTAATGATTCTGCAATAATTCAAACAATTTCATGAGGGATATAAGCCTTAATAATATTATAAAGATAACCATCATATATAGATAAGCTTTAGCTTAATTTATTCAGAAACTTTAGGAAGGTTAATGACTTTCACTTATGTATTAAATATGAAAAGAATTAGTCCAGAGCGATTCAAAGCCAGAATTCCAAACACAGATACCAAGGAATGTATATTCTAAATTTTAGAGTAGCTAAATTATAATTTTAAAGCGAAAAATGTTGTGTTAAAGTTGTAGTCAAGTGTATGGTTTGAGGTGCAGATTTGAAGAACATAACTAAAACGAAAATAAAATATCTTCGATTTGAAGCAAGTTGAATACAAAATACCGTTTTAAACCCTTAAAATAATAGAATATCTTGGTAGTTGTAGTATTTCTAGGTATTTTTAAGAACACCTTGTAGTATTTCATGGATTAGAATTATCATTCTCGTCATCTTTATGGAAAATAACCGAGTGAATAGTTTGACATTTGATGGACAGAAAACCAATATTACCGGACAAAACACTAAAAACTACCGGATATTTTCCCCTAGGATATACATATTGAGTTATAAAGGTTTAGTTATAAGGTTTAAAGCAGTTTAAAGAAGTTAATAATAAAGTTTGAGAGTGTTTTTGTTACTCACCTCGAATATTTATACAAAACACTCCCTCCCTATTACACAGGTAACCCACACCAAAAACCACAGGGAACCCATAAAGAGATTTAATGTCAGTAAAAATACAGTATTTTCACCAAATAAAAAGCAAAGGAATGAAATAAAATAATAATTAAAAAAAGAAGAAAGGGAAAATTAGTTAAAGAAGAGAGAGATACTCTGAGTGCAAAGCTCGGTTGCGTGCTCGTTACTTTTCATGTATACTTTCTCATCCGGCTTTCATTCCATTTCATTTCAATATCCTTTTTCTATTTGTGTTGCAAAATTTTAATTCAGAGCGACTAGACACCGCTGCAGAACGTCTGCGCATGCGCGAGTTTCAATATCTCCGAATTCACAGAGTAAAGTCTCCCTTGGCAAGCCCTTCCTGTTCTTGTTTTTTCAGCCCTCATGCATATACTAGTTTTGTTTGAACCATCTACTACCACTACCACTCGTAAAAACAACATCAAGAAAATAGCGATAGCAGTACTCGACGGCTGCACGCGACCCACTTTAAACTTCATTTTCACCTTTGGTGCAAACGTAAAACTATGTGGTGCAAAAAGTATGTTATTTTATATATGACACTGTAGCTACTCTGAAAATTTCTCGCTCGGCTTTGTTTTATTCGCTTCGGCTTTTTGAATTTCGCGCCATGGTAGCAAGGTTTGTTCACAAAACAAATAATTTTTAGCGCATGCGCATTGCGTTCTGCAGCGGTGTCGAGCGACTATATATATATCACATTATTTAGTGGTTAAAACAAAAGGAGAAAAGAGAAGAGAAAAGAAGAGAAGAGAAGAGGAGGGATGACCCTCGTAAACTCTTTCCAGCTATAATCCCAAAAGTAAAGAGTGCCAACTCAAGAACGCATATTGTCTAGATTTTTGTTGATTCAAATCCATAAAACCTCGTCATAAATCTCTTACGTCCCGGCTCTCAGACGCTCCTCTGTCCAACGAAGCGATTAGGAATGAAGAACTTTCACTCGATCAGCCATCGATACTTTGAAGTACAGAAGAACTAGACTCTTCATGTGGGGCGTCTCATCTTAAGGAAAGGATTATATTACATGTAAAATTCTAGCTAGTGTCTTAAGATAGCAAGAGAGATTTATTATAGACAGGCACGTAATTGTACTAATTTTCCTCACGCGATCCCACGCATCGATCGACCCTGTTCTCAAAATAACACAAGTTTCTTTAAATAGATGCACGTTCTGCTTGTAAGCTATCGGAAATAAAGTTAAGTTAATTCGCATTATTTTCATCTTTTAAGTGACCTATTTTGTTCTTCGTTGATCAAAAAATTATCCGGATATCTTTATTTATGGGATTGTCTGTTGTTCATCCATTTGATTCCCTCTCTCTTTCCCTCCCTGGCTTCCCCCTTTCTTCACCCATATTTCGATCTATTCATATTCCATCCATTTATCCTTTGCAGCAGTAATCTTTTTCATTTTCTCACTTTTAATAAATCAACCTTTTCCTGAGATATTTGAATTTTTTTCTATCTAAATTTTTAGCCCTCAATACATCAGAAAATCAATATTTAATAATATTTATTAAATCAAATGTAAATCGCACTTACAACTTAAGATCAAATTCTAGTCATCGAATAGCTGCTATACCTAAATCAGCAACTCAAATGTAGATGTTTTAGGTATATATATATATTTTTTTCTTCTATATATTTTTCCAAATTTCTTTATATTATTTCTACTATCCATTACCATTTTTTATTTATTTTTTCCTGCTTTAATTTATATTCATTTATTATCTTTCTGTAATGGTATAAAGTATTATTAAAGTATTAAAGTATTAAAGTATTAAACTATTTTGTAAATCTTCCGTATATATTTTATCTAAGGTAGATTAATAAAGCTTATTATTATTATTATTATTATTATTATTATCAGAAAATCACGTGACCAATACATACCCACCTCACCCCATTACCCCCCTCACCACCACCTTCTAAAATCATCATGTGTCCACGTGACATGTTCAATTTAGCGTACTCAGTGTTTGGAACGAAAACCGAATACTAAAATCAACTTATTTTAGTTTCGTGACTTCAATAGCAGTCTAGTAAATTATGCGCACGTATAAAGGAAGAAATGTTCCTGCATGATCGACGTATTATTGCCGAGGGATATTTTGAACTGCCTCCCCCACTTGGCTCCATCTAGTCATGGACCTAAGTGGAAATTCATGAGACCAAATACATATGCTTGCATTCCAGATAGCAAACCAAGACGTTACGTCTCGTTCATTTGACCGACTTACGTGGCTCTCAAAAGCTTCTAAAGTTCTGTTTAGTTTCATGAGAAGGAAGTTCACGCGGCAACTTTACAAGTGCTTTGTTTTCACTAATCTTTTCCTTCTTTTTTTTTTTTACCGCATGTTACTTCACTCAAGTGAATCGTGAAGTGCTTGTTTGTCTTTTCTTTTGTTTAACCCCGCGGCGTTCTTTGCTTTTAAGGACCTGATAATGATCACTGCGGCACCCCACATGTCCATGATAGCAGTTTGCATGACTCTAGCCTAACTAAATGGAAAACGTATCAAAAAGTCATGGAAATAAAACACAATTCACCCTCCTTCTTTTTCTTCTTCTTTTCTTCTTCTTTTGAATTTGAAATTTTTTAAATATTTTATTTTATTTGTATTTACTACACTTTAATGAGGAATTTCTTGCTTAGATCTAAAGCCACTTATTTTTCAATTACGTGATAATTTTAGGTTACTTACCCACTAACCTTAATTACTATTTATTATACTAATGTTTTAGGATGCTATCAATTTTCTGGTACGATTAATTCTATTATTTATAGAGTTAATTGCTGTTAAGGTAGTGTATTCTCGTTATTCATCATTTGATTTTGGAAACTTGTTTACGACTTGGTCAGAATTTCTTGATATTTATAATTACGTTAATACTAAAAAATATGCACAAAATAGAATATTATCTGATGGAGCCAGATGTTGGCAGTGTTTTGTTGGCAGAGCAAAATTTGAAGTGAGAATGAACGAACGCGCCGCACACACGAACGCACAAACAATCGAACAATAGAAAGAAAGAAAGAAAGAAAGAAAGAAAGAAAGAAAGAAAGCGGAATAAATGGATGGATGGTTAGACTAGCAACTGCAACAGCAACAGCAAAACAACTTAACTTTATTTTTCTTCTGTTCTATCAATAATTCTATATATTTCTTTGTCATTTTTCCATTCATTTCATTTCTTTTTATCTCTTATCCTTTGTTTTCCTCTCTTTTCTTCCCTTTTCTTTCCATTTCTTATCATTAACTAACATCACTCATTCATAATGCTAGCTTATCAAATTTATTTAATTGTTTCGATAGATAATCGCGTATAACCATGATTAATTAAAGCCAAGCAACATACAAACATGTACTCTAGAATATTGGCACTTGTTCCTTGTGCGCCAATTACATTGTACATTTCCCTTCCATTTTCAATAGCATCAAATAAAATAATAGATATAGAAAAGTACCCTAATATGTTTCTAATTTCGTTTACATTTATCATTCTAGAACCACCTTGTAATCCAATATTCATTATTTTCATATTTATAAATAAATGACCTTATTGACTATGCTTGTTGGGTTTTGATTTTTGTTAGTGCTTTCAAGGTATATCAAATGATCATTTATTTACTTGTTCGTTCATTTACTGGGCGGCAAGTCTTAACTGATTGATTAGAATGGCTGGTTATCGTGGCACATTTGCACGAGATTAACCTATTCGATTATTCTAGTAATTGCTTTGCTTAAAATGACTGAAGCAGTCCAGCTATCTAATCAGTTCAAAACATTTAAATCTTTTTTGAGAAGTAATTGTTAAATAGTAAAAATAAAGACGGTAGAGACTGAGTAGGGTTAGGGTTAGATTGTGTAATGGCAAGCACAAAGAGGTGGAAACAGGCGAAAAAAGAAAACTATAAAGGCCAAAAAAGATGCATTTAGCGCGCTAAAACCATGTCGTTGCCTGCTAGTAGATTTTATCATGCATTACCTTAAAAGAGACGAAAATGTTAGTGGTGAAACATTGTAATCCAAAGCTAAGTAAGCAAGGAAATCCTCGATAAAATAAGACAAATCATAGACTTGGTTTATCCTTCCTTCCTTTTCTTCAATTATATGTAAGTAGCGTTAAGGCGTCGTGCACTAAATTAACCTTTGTGGGCGAAAATGGGCTCAAAACTTCTAATTATTGAAGTCTTAAAGCGGATTACGTCCCAAAATAACCATTGACGTCATCAGAGACGTAATGCTCTAAATATCCAAGGCTGTGCATTATTGTGATCAGTGTAAAGACCGATTCAAGGCCGTGCATTATTGTGATCAGTGTAAAGACCGATTCAAGGCCGTGCATTATTGTGATCAGTGTAAAGACCGATTCAAGGCCGTGCATTATTGTGATCAGTGTAAAGACCGATTCAAGGCCGTGCATTATTGTGATCAGTGTAAAGACCGATTCAAGGCCGTGCATTATTGTGATCAGTGTAAAGACCGATTCAAGGCCGTGCATTATTGTGATCAGTGTAAAGACCGATTCAAGGCCGTCAATATGGTAATGTCTTTTTTTTATCAAATTATTGATATCTGTAAAAAAAACTCTTGTGACGTTTAGGTTTGGCGCGTGAGGGTGATGACGTCATAGTGCATTAAAATGAACTCTGCGGTTCCTGAGATTTGAGCTGTGCTTTGAAGATTGCCGCATGGTTCAATACAGCTACAACTCGAAAGACTGCCATTATATAAGAAGTGTGTGAATTCATTAATTGAAGTTGTCTGCCCTGTAACTGAGATTGATCAGCGTTCAATCCACTCAATACCCTTTTCTTCCATTCCAACATCCTTGTAATTAACTCCAAATATATCCATTATCCAAATATAGCATGGAGAAATGAACACTTACTGCGCATGCTCCAGTAGAACTCGGAAATCCCTACCTAAATCACCTCGGTTATGAGAGCCTTTGGAGAGTTTTGTTTTTGAAGGTTTAAGAGCAGGGAAGGAGGTCTTACGTCTTCCTTGGACTATGTTTTTGAAACCCATTTGTAATTGGATTAAATATCGGAGTCGCCTCAAATATGAAATAATCGACCGAGGGCAGTTTGCCGCCGGTCTGTTCAATGTTGACGTAATGTTTGTCCATTTCAAATTTGATTCATTCTCTTAAGTATTATTTCTCTCTTTAGTTAAAGCCTCATATAGCCAAAATATCAGTTGCATGAATATAGAATAGTTGTGATCAACAGACATGGTTCTTCAGTAAAGTCATTGTTCAGAGACCGTGGTTCAAATATATAGGGCAAATACCCGTAGACGCAACCTTTGAATTGAGATGCATTAGAGTACTCTATCTATATACAACTGCTTTTATCATCGATAGAAGGATACAACTTATCATTATTGACCAAAATAGAATAAAAGCTTATAGACTTGAGGTTTGGATGGCAGGATCGAGTCAATGGTTTGAATGAGTGGCAAAGAATCCGCATCAACAAATCTTGCTGCTGATGGAACTACTGATGTCAGATCTGGTACCGGACGTTGCTATGGTTATTGCTGTCGTTCAAAAACAAGTTCAAATAATCCTTGTTGACAAAACAGTTGGAAAACTTAGTGAGTATTGTCTATGTGGAAAAAGAGAAAAAAAATTGCATTATTATAATTGTACAACAACCTCCCTCTTGTGGAGAGAAAGAAAAATAAATAAACAAAGAAAAAATATATAATAGACAAATGGATGGGCTTTGCCACTTCAATCGATACCGAACGCCTTGACTAATGTGACTTGTTCCATTACATGGCTGAATAAAAAAATCAATGATTTTAAATCATAAAAATCTGTCTTAGTTGGGCATATCAAAAGAACTTCCCTTCCTTGTACGTAATTCAGTTTTCTATCAACAATTACCGACAGACTTCCCGCCAACGCCAACTGGCAGGCACGATACATGCGCGTCTAACTTAAGGGAAGTACACTATACATGAAACAACGAGACGAATCAAGGTTATTATTTAGTCAATGACAGACGTCTTGACTAGAATTGAATTGATTTTTGAAATTCTTTATTATTTACATTTTTAATACATTTTAGCAATTTTATCACAATATTGATCCAGGTATCTGAGAGTAATAAAAAGGTAAGATTTACCTCAAATATAAAGACTCATTGATTAGGAATTCGAATACCCGAGTAGGCGAGCTCCAGCGAATCAGTGACTACATTTTCTGCTCTTCCAACGATAAGATATTTTTAGAAGCTCGTTTCTGATTGGTTGATTCGAATGGCAGTCAATATCACTTTATTACAGCTTGCACAAACCATCTAAATCCATAAACTACCCTGAGAACGACCAAGAAACTCTCCCAAGCTGGCAGCGGATGGATTAAAGGAGTCTAGTAAGTACTAACACATTCTTATATGACTGTTAATCTTTTTTTAAAAAGTCTAAAAAAAAGTTCCTACAAAATAACCTTTTTAATGGCTGAATAGAAATTCCAATTTTTGAAATTTTCATATATCGATTTTAGAATTCGAACAATTCATGATTTTCATTTTTTTCAATTTGAGAGAAAAATAGGAGAACAGAAAAAGAGACCGCGAGTAAAGATAGTAATGAAGAGAGTCAACTACCGCTAAGAGCTTCACCACACGTCTTCCTAGCTCAAATTAGCAGCGCTAAAAAAAAATTGAAATTAAAAGTAAAGTAAAATGTTTTACTTTAAAATTTTTAAAATCGATATTTAGATAAAAACACATCGCTTTATAATGCATGAACACGCTCACGTCGTGTTTCCTACATGTTAGTTCGAGCCAGACCAAGTAAACACAACACACTCTGCACTCTACGTATACTCTACACTAGGACAGATCAAATTTCTTTCAATTAAGAAAAGACTGGAAAAAATTCCACCTTTGTGTTTTTGTAGCGCCAGAAAAATCTTGAGATTCTCTAAAAATGTTGATTTTGAGGCATAATCTATTCTCTTAGTTGGCGCCAATTATTGCTTCAAATCATGTCTATTCAAATCATGATATAATTTGAACTTCCAGTTCAAAACAAACTCTATCTCTTTCTGTCCTTCAGGCTAAAAAGCATTAGTGGTTCTCCTTAAACCTTAAGACAAACAATAAGGAATCGGAAAACTGCAATATTTGAAGCAGTTTTGGGTAAAGAAAAAGATGAAAAAATATATATTTTTAGCTTGGACAGAGAGTCCTCGAAGATTAATCTTTGTTGGATCAATCTGTCATAACGCTGACTCCAAAATAGAAATGAAAACCTGAATTTTAATCCAATAATTCTGTAAAAAGTATCTTGAAAACTGGTTGGATTAATGGAGGATACGAAAAGGGAGTAGGAATAGAATATATAAGGTGGGAGAAAACTGACTTAGAAATCTGGCAAAAAAGTCATCTAATACGCGCATGTCAAGAAATTTCAAAACTGTCTGAGTTAGGGGGAAAAGAAATAAAAGGACTAAGAAGAGAAATAAATAATTAGATAAAAGAGAGAGAGAGAGAGAAAACCGGGTTATCAATTAAGAATTTAAATTTGACGGTTAGAGCAAAGTATAAGCAGATACAGGGACACCAAAGAACAAGTTCAAACTCAACAAATTCAAAAGAGAGTTTTTGTTTTGTTTTCAACGTTGATACTTTTTAGCTTATTTTTTAATATCGAGCTAAGGTTACATTGTTTAACTTAGATGTGATAGAAAACCAATACTAACCGAAAAAACAATACTCCCAGCTGACATGCTAGCAAGAAGCTGGACAAATACAAAGTTAGTTCACGGTTAGATAGCAGAAAAGATAACAACATATAAGAGCCATTTGACACTTTTTGTAATGAGACGTCGAATATGGTTCAACTGCTGTTAATTTCTGTAAATAGAGGGTGAAAAAGCAAAAATTAGCGGGAAAATGGAATGATATTTCATTTAACAATGCTTTAAGAAGGTGTTTTGGATATTTTGATTGAATAAATTGATCTGCGACACGTGATAAGCACGTGGTTTGCGCATGACAACTATAGGCGGCTGTTTTGGATTGGTTAAGGTCCATGAATCCAGCAATATGATTGGCTAATACATTTGCTTTTATAAAAGCTGTATTGTACGTGCCTCTGCCATGGTTTTACAAACTATTTGAAAAAAATCTTGAATGACATTCAAGAAGACGTTTACTTTGGCCGGGTGATGTTACGTAAGATGACATGACAAGTTTAAAACAAACTCTATTGAAACAAATAGATATTAAATAAGGATTTTTTCATAAAACTTCGAATAATTATTTCGTGGACAAGATTTACTGTATATCATTAAACAATAACTGAAAATGATAGATAAACTTCACTGTATTAGCAGAAATTGAAAGTTGATTCAACAGAATTTGACCGAAAGTCAAAGTCCACCAATCAGGTTCAGTCTACAATCTAAATATGAGCTATCCACGATTTCTTTCGAGTAACGAACGCACATTGGATTGTATATTTGACAATCTCTTGCTGTTAAAAGAAAACATTCTTAACACTTTTATTTCATGGTTTTTGGACTTCAACTTCATACCTATTCATCTATAGCTAACGAAAGCAATTAACCAATAAGAACTGTCGTTATATTTACCGAAATTATTGACTCGGCCAATCAGATGAAAATGGAATCATCCATAGTTAATTATTCAAAATGGCGGCACAAGTATATGACAATTTAATATTTTTTAATATTCATTTTTTTGGTGAAAAAAAAAATCGAAGTTGACAACAAGTGCTTGAGTATTACAAGCTTAGATAGAATACAGACCAATACAGGGTTTACCCGTACAGACCAAAGATAAGCAGAGGGTATCAATGGGATGGTAGCTTTTACGGTTAACAATTAAAATTTTGGCCTTTTCGGCTATCGGCTTTTTTTTCCATTACGGTTAACAAAAATCTTAATAATTTATTTCCGTCGTTTTAAAAGAGTTAATGGCTAATTTACATTGTTGAAAACACATTCTCAGTGAGCATTTTGGGAGAATGTATAACATTACATCAGTCTTGAGAAGAGATCTCGACAAATACAAGTCTTACGAACCATGACTATGAAAAAAAAATTACTTTTAATTTTTCTTAGACTTTTTACGTCTAACGCTTAATTTTTACTACTAGAATTATTGGGCCGTTTTACGGCTAACGGTTAACCCTATTGAGACCCTCTAAACACGGGGTAAACACAAATCTTAGCGTGTGATGAAGAACTTGTTGGTCAAAATAAATCTAGTTTCCAAGCCACTGATTTATTTCATATTATCCATCGTCAACAAGTTATTTTTCTTAGAAAACTGCAAAATCTTTATAACCAACATACTGAAATGAAAATGAAATATTATTTTTTTATCATTCGGAGGATGTAAGCAGAACCTATAGCTAACAGGTTTTTTTTTTAACAAGCTTAAAGACTAAGGTCGAAATGAAATTTAGAAGTTGAATTTTTTTCTGAAGGGTTTTTTTTCTAGTTTTTTTTTTTGAGGAAAAGTTGAGAACCATGCAGGAGAAATCTTCAAATCAGAGAGAACAAAGCCAACGGTGAGATATTTGTCAATAAAAACGCCTGACTCTGTCGTGTTTGTCCCACGTTATAATATAAAACAACAAAAGAAAATTAGAATTTAGAAATTCAGATTTTGAAAACGCCATTCGACTGCACAGCAATCATATTGTTCTAGAAATTAGCCCAATTAATCGTATAGATCTATGTTTTTGTGGTGTTAATGTGCTGGAAACTACAGTGGAAGCGCCTGTTAAATGAAATAGGAAATTGTTTCTCACCTCACAAGATTCAATTATTGATTGGCTTCTTTTTGGAGGGGATAAACATGTTAAGACTTTGATTAAAAAAGACAAATAGTTAGCGATTAATGAAGTGTTATGGTACTTAAGTGCTTCCAACCAAACACTTACTCACGTAACAACAGTTTCGTGTATTATTCTAGAATATAACAGACAATATATTGAATATATATGACAGACCTTCTGCCCAGGATGATACCCGGGGGTGATACGTCCAGTTATCTAGCTGCACTTTAGTTGCCCAGTGAAAAGAAAGTCGGAAATTTCGCAAAAACTTTCAAATCGAAAATGATGACAAGCAACACGAATGTTTTGACATTGTTTGATGTTGTTTGATCTCTTAATACTCATAATAGATGTATAGTAAGAGAGCCAATCAGAAACAGGACTTTTGAATTAACAGTTTTCTAGTTTTCTTGTACACATGGGTGAATAATGTACCGATAAAGCTTCGATTCCTTTCGTTTTTTATTGAGTATTTGTTCATATTTGATTAAGTTTATCCATCCATCCATCCATCCATCCATCCATCCATCCATGCGTCCATCCATCCATTCATCCATCCATCCATTCATCCATGCATCCATGCATCCATGCATGGCCATCCTGCACGTCGGAATGCAGCTCAATTTAGAGGGCAAAACAATAGGTTCCAATTCTCAGTAGATTAAAATTATTTTGTTTTGCCCTCCAAATTGAGCTGCTCTGGCTTCACTTGCAAGGGGTCTATACACACGAGCCTTTAGGCGAGTGTGTATACAAAGAAAATACAAGTGACGAGTGGCAGGGATATTCACAGTATGCAATTTGCAACGAGAAACCATTGTATAACTATTTTATCCCACACCATAGAAAATACATAATATGTTTATACATATGAAGAGTGAAATACCGACGAATATACAACGGCTTTCCTGCTTTCTGATTGGCTGTATTTTCTATGGTGTAGGATATTGTATTGTATCGTATTGTATTGGTTCGTTCGTTGGCATGCCATTCACTCATTTTTTACGTTGTACAACTAACACGTCCAAGCTAAGACTTCCTATGTGTGTAATCGCTAGCACCAGCTTCAAATCAAGATCAAAAAAAGTTCAAAGTCTTTAGCGTCGTGCACGCAGTAATGGATCCGAGTAGGTAAAGTGTCTAAATATATCCTATACGTTCTTAGTAAAAGTAGATTGAAGAGATATCCTGGAAGCAACTTGTCCTACATATCTATGAAAGGCCTCTCCATTACGCCTCGAAATCCTCTCACTTTCCAAATAGATTCATAAAATTAGAGAAAAAAATTCCGAAAAGTGTGACAGACTGTCTGCTGTGAATAAAACTAGTGTGATTGAAAAGCGGTTCAAGTATATCTTTTATCTGAGGGTATAAGATCTGATATGAAACATGAAGATCTGGGACTACACAAGAACGCGTGCACGGGTTTTGGGTTTCATGAACACGGAGAACTCTGTGACTGTTGTTTGGCACGATCATGAGTGTATGTAATATTGTTTAAGCCGCCTTGTTTAGACAGACATATCCAACATTGAGATTCAAGGTCAGTTTAGACTGTAATCTCTGCAATATGAACTGAGTGAAAAAAAATTGAGAATAAACGTTCATATTTGGGAATACCATAGTTAATAATGCAACTAATTCTAGTTCAAACGACTTGCTGATCACTGGTTTGTTGATATGATTTTTTCTTTTCTTTTCTTTCAAACTTAATTGGGTTAAATAATTCATTAGTTCAAACTGCATATTATATCCTGGGTGTTCGATGGTTTGTTGATGGACACAAGTTTCAGACAGGACTCTTTGCGCGTCTGGAGTACTAGCCAGTTATACACTGACTTCCTGATTAAATAAATGTCAGTGTTTTAAACACTTTGCCCTTGTAAAATACGTCTGCTTTTTTGCCAACACAGTCACAATTCTGCTATTCGGACCTCTTCGTTGAATCCTAGTCAGCTGGGGGTCTAAAAATGATTCTTAAATAAAAACTAATTCCCAGAAGAACGCTTTTTCACTGACCCCCAGAAAGGGGTTGGCAAGGAGTCTGTTCTCGCACATGCCATGTTTCACGCATTTGAGCCAACGCATCATTCTACAAGTGAAGGTATAACCTGAGTATCAGGCTCTAGACTTGAATAAATTAGTTTAATAGAAATGCTCCAAGGCCGCGAGCCGCTTCATGATTCAAAACATTGGGGGCAGCACATTGTCTTTTTTAATAAAAAAAAACCCCTAAGTTTTCTCATTAGTGGGATTATTAATTACCTTTATTTTGTAAGAGTCCGATCTCCACAACTTGTGCGTTATCATAAGACTTTTCTGGGTCTCCCTGCGCGAGGGATTCTGGGAGTATCGGTTCATATTGAATATATAGAAGCGCATTCAAGAACGCCCTTCAAGTACGACAGATAGAACACTGGTATTGTAAATGCCCTTCAAGTACGACAGATAGAACACTGGTATTGTAAACGCATCTAAGATTGGAGAATCTTACTTAAGATCGCTACTCAAAGGTAAAAAAAAATAATTCACGAATGTTCCAAATAAGAGAATAACACTAATATATATAGAGGGTGAAGTGATAGGGAGCACAAGGAATAACACAAGATTTTCACTTAAAGTTACAAATATTAAAACCTTAAGTGGTTGCGAAGGAACGAAATGGGATCAAGAACAGTAAATAGGATTAAGGGAGGTAAGCTCGTCATGTTAAAAGCGCTCTAATTTTACGTTTTGTCGGTGGTGATTCAGTTATCATTATAAATAAGTTCAAAAATCGAGAATACGATCTTTCGAACTGAGGGGCAAATTTAGAGGTGTCAAAGCTCTGGCCAAGAATTTTAGTCCAGATTTCTGCGATTTGCAAAGGCCCTTTTCGTATTTTGATTTCAAATGGTTGTTGGAACAGCCAGGCAGTGCTATTTTGGTTGTGCTCATGTCTGTATCGGCTTAATAGAACTGAAGGTCTTTGATAGTCCGAGATTATCACCAGCTGAAACTGCCGACAGCAATGACTGAACTCTCGAAATTACCGCATAATTCTTGCTGCTAAAATTAGGTAGGATCATGTTGGAAATAGAAAGGGAATTTGTGGCAGACAGATGAACTGGAAGTGACATTAGACGAAAGCTAGGAAATGAGTTGCAGATATTTAATTTTGGTAGTTTTGTGTTTTTCCTTTTCGTTCTTTCGTCAGTGTTCTTCCTTCCTTCCTTCCTTTTTTTCTCTCTCTTTCTTTGGCTCTTTTGGAATCACACGAGAACTTACTCCTATTTATCTTCACATCATCTTCACTTAACAAACAAATGAACAAAAAGCAACTACTCCAAGCAAACTATAAAAACAAACAAAAAAAGGAACCATAATTATTCATCGCAACTTCTACTTTGCCTGATTTATTCAAGAATTCGTAATTATGCAAGCAACTATGTTATCGTTACATTTTGTTTATCTACTCATTCAAAACATTTTGAATATTTTAAAATAAACAATTGTAGAAGATTTATTTGTGTCCTCAGAACTAAAGCACGTAACATATTAAAATAACGCTCCCCGAATTGGCCAATCAAATCACAAGAAAAAATTTATCATCCAATCAGAAAAAGGTATTTTTGGGAGAAGGAAACGGCAAATGGCTTCTTTGACGCAAACCAATCAAAATGCACGAATGATCTTTTGCTCCGTTAAAATTCTTAAATGGTAAAGTTATATTCTATTGGGGGGGGGGGTGATTCACATCGCACGGTAAACAAACTAGAATCGTGATTTATTCGTCGCAATTTTAGAGACTAAATAATACTTCGCTGTTTGATCCTCTTTCATGTAGTTCAAGCAAACAATAAAATAGGCTCTTCTCATTTCGATCTCGGTATGGATTCTACTCGCACACATTCTGGTGGTTATTATTATTATCATTAAAACGGAAGTAAGAGAAAAGATTTAACAACAAATTACAGCGCGAGAAGATGGTAGTTTGAATCTGAAAATAGGTAGACTATTCGATGCCATATAGAACGGCACAGTTTCTGCCAGAAGTTATACTTGTTATTCTATGGCACACATGATTGACCTGTTCTTTGAACAAAACACAGCACAACCAACTGAATCAACAATGAAAATTGACTTTTGATCAAAAAGCAAACAATTGGTGGCAGCGTAGTAGTAGATAAAGAGAAGAGAAGAAAAGAGAAGAAGAGAGAAGAAAAGAGAAGAAAAGAGAAGGGAAGAGAAGAGAAGAGAAGAGAAGAAAAGAGAAGAGAAGAGAAGAGAAGAGAAGAAAAGAGAAGAGAAGAGAAGAGAAGAGAAGAGAAATGTATTAAATAGATACAAATAGATATGTCGGCCATAAATGGTGACCTTAATAAAAGAGAAGAAAACCAACGAAAACTGAGGAAAGAACCAGGGACACAGATGTTCTGTTCAGCCAACATTAAGAAGCACGTTCATCGCGGCAATATTCGTTATTACCTTCGAGAAAAAAGTGCGGTTCTTTTCTTCAACTAGGTAATTATATCTCCCGTGAAGTCTCAGAAGATGACAAAATATTAGCTTCTTTGTTTTGTGTGGTGGGTTTCAGTTTGTTTTGCATTTAGTCTATTGGTACGTGATAGAAATCCGCAGGGCAGACTAGCGGGATATTCATGATATTGGCAGACCGGTTCTAATCTTTGACTGACTTCAACCAAACATGCAGGCCATCCTGAATCTATGTCATATTGCCAATAAGAAATAATGGTAATAATGTATTCTGTGTGGGCAAGATGAAAAGTTCTGCCGTGCAGTCAAATTGATGCTTTTAGTGATGAGCTGTTAGGAAGTTTTTTCAGACATCTCAGTGTTCTCATAAACAAATGAATATCAGTCAGGTTTTTTTTTTCATTATACATTATTCAAGCCCTCTTAGTATGTGATTTATTCCCTCCATCTGTTCAACAATCGACCAATTTATTTATAAATTTTTCTTTATCTTTTTTGAACATTGGTTTAACAATTTATGCATTCATTATCCACATTCATTATCCGCATTCATTCTCAATTCATTCATTCTCTTTTATGAATTCCATTCACTTTTTGTCATTATTTTTTCATTGATCATTCATTCACACATCCATCCATCCATCCATCCATCCATCCATCCATCCATCCATCCATCCATCCATCCATCCATCCATCCATCCATCCATCCATCCATCCATCCATCCATCCATCCATCCATCCATCCATCCATCCATCCATCCATCCATCCATCCATCCATCCATCCATTCGTTTTTTCGTTCAATTCCTCCATCTTCCATCTTTCCATTCATTTGACTATTTTCTCCAAGACCTTCATCACAATTAACACTGAATAAAGACTTACTTCCAATCCTTCTATACACTCATTCGACCACCCATCCATCCATCCATCCATCCATCCACCCACCCATCCATTCATTTTGCCAGTTTTCATCAATTTTTACGTTATCTATACTTAATTTCTCCAAGAGCTTTATCACTTTCAATAATAAGCTTTCCTTCCAAACCTTTCAGACATTCTTCACTTACAGATATGATATAATTTGTTCAAGCTGACTCATACTGATATTATCACACCCAATCTAACATTCAAGAGACACAACTTGCTTCGATTCACGACAACAAACTTCCCCAAATTAATAGTCTTACTCGAAGACTTTAACAATAATAATTGAACGTTCAAGTAGCAAATAGATCAAAAGGTACCGTAACCGGAAACTGTTAACGGGGTTAATATGATAAGAACACTAAACTGATCTTTGACTTTAGGATCAAATATCTATCAAAAAGGATAGAAACTTTTTTTTTTTTAGGCTAAATTTTTTAGATTATGTTTGAGTTAATGCATTTTTCGACCAAATTTAGAACCTCTGAAAACAATATCCATCTTCCCATCGATCCCATCGGCTCATCCCGTTCATCCATTTTATTCGTTGTTTCGCTTGTTGATTCTTGCTTAGAAAACTTCAACTTTATATTGAAGAGAAATACAATGTCCAAACTACCTCTGGGTTGATCAAAGTCAGGGCGCGGATAGCTCACGATCAAATTGGAATTTAGCTTGTTAGGTTTTGCGGAGGGAAGAATATCGAAGAACCCGGGGAAAAAACCTGGAATCAATTGCAAGGGAGAAACCTAACAAACTCTACTCATATGAGACATCGATTCCAAGAATCGAGCCCTAGACTCCAGGGGTGAGAGTCTAGATACACTACTGTTGATGTGATTTGAGCCTGAAATATCGTCTAAATTTAGTTGTTGTTGTAAGGTTATATTTTCATAAGAGAACGGAACACGTACTACTCCTAGCGTTAATATTACGAGACACTATGTCCAACTAAACTCCCTGTTAGGATACGACCTGTCACACTCAATGAATAAGAAAGTAGGACAGGCCGTCAGGAAAGACTGTCTGTCGCTTAATTATAAAAATGGATGGAAAAAACTGACAGAAAAATCCGACAAGCAAAGCTAATGAAACAAGGGTTATTAAATTAGACATTGAAAAGTTTTCAAAACTGCACGAACGACATCTGAGTTCGGTTCACTTTATGCTGATAAATTGAAGGTTGAAAGGAAATATGGAACGAAGCGTTGAAAACGAAAGGGCTGAATCGAAATTTTTAATGCATGCGACACAAGTGATAGAAAGGGCTGATTTTAAAGCTATTTTTGATCATAAAAAAAGAAAAAAATATTTTCATGAGGTCAAGCGAACAAGTTCAATATTTTTCAGGTTAGAGCCAACAAAGGGAAGGAAGGAAGGAAGAGATGGAGGATGGAAGAAAGAATGAATGAAACCTGTGATCAAATCAAAGGCATATAAAACTCTTTCCCGTTCATATTAAAATAAATTCCAGTTCAAGAATGTTAAAGACCGAAGTTTTTTTTAGATTGTTATTGAATCTTGAAATAAAGACCGTCAGCCTTAATGGCCAGACCAAATAAAGATGGCGGCTTGAAGATCGCGGAAGGGTGTGCGTGCATGGAAATAGCTGATATGAAAATGTCACTGTTGGCCATACGGCGACAGAATTGAACCAAAATAGAGAACTAGTCATTTGAAGTGGTCTAGGCGTCTGATAACCACAGAAGGAAGAGTAAAAGAAATCGGTCTAACAAGAAAAGAAAGTAAAATGATAATTCATGAAAAGACAAAGCAATAATCAACAGACTGACCTGATAAAACAAAACAATTACACGAAGTGGTGAGTTGGTGACAAAAAATAACCTTGAAAACAACGAATAAGTGATAATCGATTGACGATTATTATGATAAGAATGGTAATAGCAAAACTGAAATGCATGTATTTACAGAGGAAAGTATAATAAAAATAGTATTAAGAAGAAATGGAGCAAACAAGCCCGACATAATGGTAATGGGTAAGAGAAACAAGAAGTGGTTAATCATGGAAGGAGCTGTGTGTAATATTGGTCACATAACTGAAAGGAATTTAATGAAAACAGAAAAGTATGCAGATTTAAGAACAAGGTTGAAGAGAATCTCAATCATACTATAGTTCAAGTCAATATTGTATTAGACTTCCTAGCAGGATATCAAAAACAGCTCGTCACTGACTTAAATAGGATAGGACTTGAAAATGGGAAGGACGTACTAAGAAAGTGTCAGAAATGAATTATATTTCTCTCACAATTGCGAAATTGTAAAAGCTTTGTACCACAGCTAGCTGTACATACCTTAGCTTGACACTGCTCGGGAAAGATAGAGTATTGCACAGAAATGTATTTTCCGCAATATTCTTTGTAAGATATGACTTTCCAAAGTTTGAATAAACGATAATAATAACGATAATAATAATGATAATGATAATAATAATAATAATAATAATAATAATAATAATAATTACCGCCGATATTAGTAGAATTTTGGGAAAAGATTTAGGAAATCGCGATCGGAAAGGAAATCAGTCTCACTTTTTGTGATACGTACAAGTTTGATTAAACTGAACAGAGAAAATATTCACAAAATTGTCCAAAAATGTTTCATGAGCAGCTGCCATAATTATATGGAATGCATCGTGAATAATGGAAGATAAGGAACACTTCTGAAGGCGTTTCTTTGATTAAATTGAGTTGCGGAAGGTAAACTTAAGTAAGAGCAAAAGCTTCCTACAGCTAGATGGATGTGGATGATATTGGAGCTCTAGACTTACCAATATTTTAATATTCAACCCAGAATTAGAACAAAACAAGAATGAAAAAAGAAGATTAATCCATCAGAGTCGAGTGAAGAATTCAAGTAGATATAAGCAAGTACATATCACAAGAAGTAGTTGATCAAACAACTTTATTGAGCAGAGAATGTTTGGTAAGGGTGCGTCTCAGGCAAGTCAGTCAGACTTCTTAAAATGTGCGTAGCTAGTTTGCCTTGGGCTTGATTTATCATGTAGTAGATTTAAAATATTGACGCGTTTAAATCTAAAAGATGAAATTCTTATCAAATACAACGATTTTCTTTATATAGCAATTTTATTCTATATTTCTTATATACTACCTCGCTCGAAGTCTTCGCTCGTTATTTCGCTCGCTCACTACAAATATTCTCATCGATAACGAAGTAAAAAAACGTACCCAGGATGTTAATTAGCACTAGAACTTTAAAGCAGTGTATTGCAATATTGAGCTTTTTGTCAAGTGAGAATGAGAATGTAAAAAGGGTAGCCGCTACGCCGACGGGAGAAAAGCTTTAAATCTGGCTTGATTCTACACTGCCGGCTTACATTAACATTACATTTAACAGCAGATCGTGTGGTGTAGGGCTGAAAGCTTTTGTGAAAACTGAATAATTCGGAACTGTAGATATGAGATCAGATATGATAATATATAGTAAAAAGCATCTGTATCTATACTATAAAAGAGTTGCAAGTGCACTGGCTATAAACTACGGTAAGCTAATCATCGAAAACTTATTTTTTAAACTTGGTTTTTGCTTCTAAACAACTTTCTTTTTAATTTCTACCACAACCCAACCGCTGCTGAGTTCAGTTCTGTTAAGATTGAGTATTCATAAGGTTAGGTTCTTCGAATAACTGCAAGAGGAATACCGTGATAATACAAAACAAAATACGCCAAATTAATTAAACTTCGATTTGATTGATTAGCAGAGAAATAAGTGAGCAACTAAATTTAATGGAAAAAAAAAAAACCATAAAGTATAAAAGCTTGAAAACCGAAACAAATTGCCCTTCCAAAAAGAATAAAAATGGAAAAAATAGAATAAAAGATAAAAATAACTAAAAAATATATAAATAGGGAGCAGTTTCATAAATTGAAAAAAAAAAAAAGAATCCCAGTAGCGAAGATTTATGGTCTTATCATTAACCTACAATTACCTAAGAAACTATTCAAAATTATCGACTTTAAAAGACCAGGAAAGCAGGTTTGATAGGTGCGTCAGTCTTAGAACATAATGAGATAATGCCTTAGCTATGAAAGATTCGAAAAGACGTATATCAACGACATTAGGGATAATTCCTACTGAGGTAAAGAGAAAAGTGACGTTAATAGCAAGGAAATTGAACTGAACCAAAGTGAATGTGATGGGTTGTCAGAACCGGAATGAAACTTCGATTTAAAGTATTTAACGTTAGCATATTTGAAAACTAAATGCGGAAAAAATATAAAATAGAATCAAAAAACAGATAAGAATTAAACAAATAGCGAGTCGAAAGAGGAAGAGTTTAAATTACGATAGCTAAGTTGGGAGTGAGTTTAGCAATAGCACTTCTAGAATTCAGTTCCGATAAGATTTATTTATTTTTTCATCTATTTATCAAGGATCTTTAGGGATTCAAGAAGTGACTGTTAATGGGTTAATTTTGATCTGACAGACAATTCAATTAGTTTATAGCACTGAATACATGTCTTAGCAAATCTGGTTTGCATGTAGATGTACTTAAGCGATACTATTTAAAATAAGCTGCTTTCAGTAAAAATCAGTCTTTCAACAAGAATCTCGTCATGAATGTAGAACCACTGTAAGTCCACTGTATTGTTTGCAGCCAAAAGCAAAAGAGAATGTAATTTAGATATCGTGTCACCAACAAAAACTATTGATTTGTCAAGACATATTCTACGCGACAAACACGAAACCTCAACAAATTGTCATTGATATATTGGTGTCTTCATTTTTCCTCAGCGTCAGAAACAAATTGGATACGTGGGCGTGTAGTCAATTAAACGTGTAATTCGATCAATGAAAGAAAAAGGACAAGAAAGAACACGACAAAGATGTTTTGAGTTATCGAGAATAGAGTGACAAGGGAAAGATCTGAGGACACATACACTTGGTGAGTACAAGAAAAAGGTTACAAAAAGTTGTACTTTTACCTAATCCTAAAAAGCCGTTAGAAAAAAGAACGATGGATGGATGGATGGATGAATGGATGGATGGATGGATGGATGGATGGATGGATGGATGGATGGATGGATGGATGGATGGATGGATGGATGGATGGATGGATGGATGGATGGATGGATGGATGGATGGATGGATGGATGGATGGATGGATGGATGGATGGATGGATGGATGGATGGATGGATGGATGGATGGATGGATGGATGGATGGATGGATGGATGGATGGATGGATGGATGGATGGATGGATGGATGGATGGATGGATGGATGGATGGATGGATGGATGGATGGATGGATGGATGGATGGATGGATGGATGGATGGATGGATGGATGGATGGATGGATGGATGGATGGATGGATGGATGGATGGATGGATGGATGGATGGATGGATGGATGGATGGATGGATGGATGGATGGATGGATGGATGGATGGATGGATGGATGGATGGATGGATGGATGGATGGATGGATGGATGGATGGATGGATGGATGGATGGATGGATGGATGGATGGATGGATGGATGGATGGATGGATGGATGGATGGATGGATGGATGGATGGATGGATGGATGGATGGATGGATGGATGGATGGATGGATGGATGGATGGATGGATGGATGGATGGATGGATGGATGGATGGATGGATGGATGGATAGTGGATAGGTTTTGGTTTATAATTAACAAGAATATATAGTTCATAAGAGTGTAAATCATTTTCCTCTTTTTCCAGGAATTCTTCAACCTCACATCGTCGGGTGACATTTGGTTCCATTTAACAGTAACTCAACGTCGTAATCCCAGTAGTTCCCACCTTCAACATGTACTCAAACATCACTAACTCCTCTACAAATGCCAGTGCTCCCCCTTTCGACTTCGTGAAGACCTGCAGCAAGTTTCTAAACCTGCGAGAAGAGACACCAACAGAATCAGGTCTAAAGGTCGCGGCTTATGTCGTTGCTTTCGCGTTAGCTATGATTGGCAACATTCTTGTTATTGTGATCATTCTTCGAAAAAACCATTTAAAGACTACTACAAATCTGTTCATCGTCAACATGGCCTTTAGTGACGTCCTAATGGCTTTGGTCTGTATGCCAACTTCTATCTACAGCATTGCTTCCAAAAACATTGGGCAAAGCATAACTGGGGTTTTAGGACTTATAATGTGCAAATCCTTGCCGTTTCTACAAGGACTGGCCGTAGCCGTCTCGATATTGACTTTATCAACGCTCGCAGCAGACCGCTTCCTTGCCATAGTGTACCCATTTGAGAACTTCATTTCAAAGTCTCGAGCAAAGATACTTATTGGTTTGATTTGGTTCGTTGGGTTTGCGTTCAATGCGCCGATGATTTACGCGATGACGTTTTACTTTCAAGGGGGAAGATGGTACTGCCACGAAAAATGGGCACCAGTCTTTGATGAGAACAGAGCTTCTAGAGACTACACAGTTGTGCTTTTCGTCTTCCTCTACGCCATTCCTCTCATCCTTGTTACTTTTTTCTACGCTGCGCTCATCAGGGAACTGTGGCGAGGGAAATCTTTGCATTCCAACAAGACGAGAGCATTTACTGAGAACAAAGCTGTTCTGAAGATGGTGTTGACTGTCATCATCGCCTTCGCAGTTTGCTGGCTTCCTGTTCATGTTAACACATTCATTGTGTTATTTTCCCATAACAAAATGATCAATCTTTGTGGAATACGACCAACTATCATTTTTATTGGTTGGTTCCTGGCTCACGTCAACAGTTCTATCAATCCCATAATATATTTTATCTTCAACGAGAACTTTCGACGGGAAGTGGTCAAAATGATGAGCGTTATTCGCGTCGTGCCACTAAGACGAAAGCAAACCTCGAGCTCACGAGACAGACCTCTACCGGTGAAACGTGGTACGACAACACAGAACACTAACAATACGAGTGTGTCTTCAAACGAGGAAAACAACGCGGGGAAAAACAACGAAGCTTTCGAAATGGTTTCCGAAAATGGTGCTGCAGCTGCGAACGGTTTGGCAAAGTTGACGTGAAGTTGTACAGAATGTTGAAGTGAGTTCTTATTGGAAACGAAGCGAGTCCAAGAAAGAATCTGCGCACGGAACACACAGACACTTTCCCACTATGCAAAGTATTGAGAAAGGTGTCACAAATAATAAATAATAGTCCTCAGTACTACCAACAAGGATTAAAAGACAAAATAAAGAAGTTATACTTCACAGTGTGCTGAAAAAACCATTTCCCTGATGCCATGCAATGCTGTAATAATACTTACATCATGTGATTAAATCCATTAGGGATGTGTAGCAACTTATCATGAACAAAATAGACTACAATAGACCTCAAAATGAGAAAGAGGTCATTACAGCTTGCAATGTATAAAGTAAGGCGTGCCTTAACAGCACACGTAGTTTTTTTTCGCCAGTCATGCATGGCTACCTACGGATATTTTACTTTTATTATATTGGTGTCGGAGAACTGAAACCACTTCAAGGTAGCTTTAATGAACTGGTGTGACTTCAAACAGTCATCCCGTGTCCTAGCAACTGTACTAAACAATGTATTACGTCATACAGTGCTAATTCAATCAGCCATTGCGAGGTTGAGGGAAAACTGGGTCGATTTGGCATTGCAGGGCATTGTGGGACTGTTTTAGGGGACGAAACACTCAGACGCTATCTTGGAAATGTCCCCTAGAACAGTCCCATCCCACAACGCACTGCGATGCCAACTCGACCCGCAGTCGTGTCCTTAACCTCGAAATATCTTATATTCATAGCTGAAAGTGTCTTCTGCTAGACAGGCAATAGATATTGCACCTTGTAATGTTAACTAGCCAATCAATGGGGATGCATTCACAAAATAACAGATGAAGTCACACAGTGTTATCTCCTATAGAATACATCAATCCATTCTTTTTCATTTCAGACCAAGTGTCATTCTCTAGAGTATCATTTCTTTGTCTAACGGTTGTGCATGAGAAGACACATGAATATGGATGCAACTCAAACAAAGAGTCTTATTCTCAAGAGAATGACATGTGGTCTGATATGGGTAAACATTATGCTAAATTTGATTGAATGTATTCGTTGTATATATTAGAGCGACTCGTAGTTCGATGAAATTCGCAGAATTAGCTTTAAAAACACTAGTGTTCAAAGTAATGAGAGCCCTAGTAGAACTACATAGAGACTGAGTCTTACATGCAAGATGGCGCCATGTTGGAAGAATTTAGCAAAAGATTTCTCATTAGTATATTTTTGTTATATCCTCCAACATGGCCGCCATGTCTACTGTTATATCCTCCAACATGGCTGCCATGTCTACTGTTATGTCAACCAACATGGCTGCCACGTATTCTGTTATATCAATCCCTTGGTAATGACTATAAACCATCTAAAAATTTGGAAAAATAAGGCGTTGAACGTTTTAACCACTTCTTAAAAAAGCATTAGGAGGGGGGTCAATTGACAGCTTTGGCGACCCCCCTTCTATGTCTTATATTCCTTATTTGAATATTATCACATGACAAGTTTGCTAAAATCACGTGCCTAGTTGGATTCAATCACGTGACTAGTTTACTTTAATCACGTGACTAGTTCGATTCAATCACGTGACTAGTCTAGTTTAATCACGTGCCTTCAATCATGAGACCAGTTGATTCAAGCTGATTAAGTCATCTCTGTAAATAGGGAAATACTGTAAACTGTTTAGAGTTACACTAACGTCAATAGCCAATGAATTAAATTTTCAAAAAAAACTACATCAAGAACTGATTTTCGGGCCCAAAGATTAACATTGAACAACTGCTGATCTAAGTTAGGGCACTGCCGACTCACCGATCAAATTGGAACTTAACTCCCTTTTGCGCACATTATATCTCAACGACGAAAGGCACCAAAGCTTGAAGAAAAGAAGAACTAGATGAAAGAGAAGAAGATAGGGAGGGGTGGGACAGGGGACAAAACTTCTTCCCGAGCATTTCCCATGATGCATACTTGACGCGGAGGTTGTGCTAAACGATTCTTGATGAAGATAATTTGATGAAGCTTTCTGATTGGTGGATTACAAAAATTAGAACCCATCAAAAAAGTAGACAGGTTCTTTTTAAGACAGCTTAAAAAAGAGAAGAATTTGATCTAACTCACGAACAAAGCGCTCTTTTGCTTTTGCCATTTCCTGTATATAACTTAGTACTTCATATTGATCATCATTATTATTTATTGTTTCATATTAATTAGCCATTGAGTTATTGTATTGATTGTGTTCATATTGATGTAGGGCTGGGGGGTTTTCTGGAATGGTTGAGCGTCTTCGGCGGAGTCATCATCGTCAACCGGTGATGGCTTCGGTCGGGGCGTTCGGCTGTTTTGGAGGATTTCTCGGCCTTATATCAATATAAATATTTTTTTACCGTATTATGTCACAATATTATTATGTCACAATAAAACTATAAATAGTTTTAAATTTTCAATAATTTATTTAGCTTTTCAATAGGCGAAGAGCCACCTATAGTGGATCCTATTAAATAAATCATTATTATTATTATTATCATTATTAATATTATTATTATTATTATTATTATTATTATATTATTATTATTATTATTATTATTATTATTATTATATTATTATTATAACATACTTAGAGTTCAGATGAACGTCACCAGCTATTAGATTGCTCCTGATCTGGGAATATGCTGGTTCACAGACCCAGTATGGGAGATGGATTCTCCTAGTAATGGGTTCCTAATCAAGGATAGACACTCCTAATAATAAGGTCTTTGAAGGGATAAACAAACTGAAACACGTTGTAAGGTAGGTTTTTTGTACATAATACACTGTCACGTTCAGCCTTCTATCTAAGCATTACCCCGCGGTGAAAAGGCATTAACTACTTCAGTCAGGATGTGATGACATGATAAGACTTTTTTTTCCGAGAGCCATGCAGCTACCCGGTATTCCTTAGGAAGCGCAACCGAATACTCAAAAGGAAACAATTTGATATTCAGGAAGCTGTAAAAGCAGGGTATCGGCTAATAATGTATGAATAAAGTAAGTAAATATTATCGTTGTAGCGGAACTGTGTTTGATTAGAATGATAATGATAAGCCTCCTGCTTCCTTTTTCTTTCATTTCCTTTTCTTTCCTTTCCTTTCTCTTTTCAAAATGGTGGCGTAGCGGTAGTGCGCGCACTTGCCTCACACGTCTGGGGTCTCACGTTTCATTCCTAGATTTGGCATCACATGTGAACAGAATTTGTCAAGTCTCTCCCTTGATTCGAGGGTTTTTTCCTATGGGTTCTCACTCCATTTTTCCTCCCTCCGCAAAATCCAACAAGCTAAATTCCAGCCCAGATCAGCCCAGATCAGCCCAGATCAAGGTAATCATCATTGACTAAGATATATAATCAAGTGATTTCATGTTATTTATGTTTTACGATGCATAGTGTGCTTGTGCGAGATACAAACGGTGTGGAAATTCAGCAAGAAAACGAGTAAGAAGATTTGACCGACAAAAGCAAGAAAAAAATATTTGCACAAGATCTAGTAATATTTGACGAGAAAGCCTTTAATATAGTCTATCCACTTAATAGTAAATAAGAGCGCTTTGATAATTAAAGAGATATATCGTGCAAATAAAGATTCTCTTTGACTCAGTATTTATTTGAGTTATCTTCTAGTGACGGGAGATATACCTGGGTTGGATATAAAGTGTGCACAGCAGAACGAACGATAGAAATGATCCTGATCACAGATAACTAAATAACATCAAGTGCGAACAAAGATGCATGAATACAGACGGAGACGAGAAACGTGCCAGACAAGACACTAGTGCATGCAGACACATCAATGGTCGCATTACACAGGTCAGGATTCGCGTTTAAGAAAGCATTCTCAGTGGTCGAATTGGACAGCTATCAAGGATCCAGTTTGCGGTCATATAATTGGACAGCAGAAAGCTGACCCGGCTTTATTGTCAGTGGTCGCATTGGACAGGTCTGTGGTCACAATAAGTTACAATAAGAACTTGGACGGGTCTAATATGTACACATAAAAAGCTCACAGGCAGTCTGTGCAGATCGCTTACGACAGGTGTATATATACGAATTAATATACGCAAATATTAGTTCAGTGGGCACAAAAGTAATATCGACTATAACAGCAAGTGGTTGTCTGATAAACGGGAACATGAATGTGTACTATTTGATTATATCAAATACTCGTACTGCGCGCTTTTGACATCTTTCCGCCTTGCCACTCCCCCTTAGGTAGCATCTTTTCAAGCTTATATATATATATATTACTTATATAAAGAAAATTGCTACGTGAAAGTGGGAAGAGAAAAGAAAAAGGTGAAAAGCAACAGCGCTAGCATGAAGCGAGGAAGAACGCTTTTTGATGGCATCAAAAACATATTCATGTTTCAAGATGTTTTCCTTTCATCAAAGTGGTGATCCTGTGGTTGGTCTTACAAATTCAATAGACTGTGTAGACTAGTAGTCTCGGTGGAGTTAATTAGAAGAACAAGATACTCGAATGAGGTTTTGTGAGAGCACTGACTAAATGTGAAAGTTCAATGAAAAAGTTCAAATTGTTGAAATGAAATCCCATTTGGTAAAAATTTAGAATACAAAATACACTCACGATTTTTGCGGCGATTTGTGTCATAGTCAAAAATGGTAAAGGATTAACTTGTGAGAGTTCTATTCAGGACTCCAAGATTACCTGAACAAATGTCTCTTTAGAAGCATGAGACAAAATTTATTACATTTTCAAAAATCGCCACCGAAAACGCAGCAAAAATCGCCGGTATAGACGGGCGTTAAAGAAAGGAAACGTTTCGGGCTGGGGAGATCATGGGATCATGGCACCATCATCAAGCAACTTAGAATTAGCGTAAAGAAAATGAATGTTAAGGACACTAGTGAAATTTACAGATGGCAGAGTTTAAATAAAATCCCATTTGACAAAATAAGTGTTCATCTCGACGAGACATGACGTTCGATGACCCTGACAGACTAATATCTATTCAAATCAACAAGTCTGATCTCTGTGATCATTAAATATAGCAATACATGTACTTATCTTGTCCATTTATGACGGCGAACACGACAGCGCAGTTGAATAACATGATTAAAATGCCAATCGTATAAATGAAAAGTAATTAAAGTGGCATTCATTTGAAAAATATTTAATTCAGTATAACCTTTTGGCGACAAGACTTGGAACAAATTGTGCGTGTAAGACTTTCCTTCCTTGTGGGCCGTTTACAAAATACACAAAAAGTACATGGTACTTTTGAAAGTGGATTAAGATCAGTAAACGAACAACACGCTACTGCAAAAGAGAAAAATAATAAACGCACCGACCAAGTTTACATTATCCAATATTATCTCTTCCAGGAAATCCTCCTGTTTTTCAAAGAACAGAAATTAAAGTTCAAAGAAAGCAGACCTTTATTTCGGTAACAAAAACTGAAAAGGTATTTTCTCGGCAGTGAAAGCGCAAAAGCTACCAAATTTGTGTGAAATACACAGTTATTTGTGTCATGCACAAATACAGCAAATATTTAAAGGTAAGTGTAGGTTTTTTGAAAGATTTATAACACTAAAAGTTAAGTGATATAAAGTTAGAAATTGACTTTTTAAAACGTCGTCGAAACGTCGATTGTAACTTTGTATCACTAGTTTCCTTATATATTCAATTTCAAAAGTTCGTCTTGTAAGGAAATTAATAAAATCCTGTTTATTTAGAACACAAGGATCATTAGAAGAACGTTACAAAAGATTTCAAAATTGGACGATTTTTGTTTTACCCTAGTTTATGATCACCTTCGAAAACATACATACCACTAATGAGGTACAGGACTGGCGGGTATGGCTTTCATTAGCTATTGTTGTGTTCATCATATCAATAACGGATTTACCAGCGGCATTTCCTCTGCATGGATGCTCTGAAACCATTGTAAATTATAATGTATGAATGTAGAAATGAGTGTTTTGCGTATAGGGTTAAATTAGAAAAAAATAGGGAAAATCCGTCAAAAAGCTCGAGAGAACCAACTTTAACATTCAGCTGCATACACAACTCTCTCTATAAGACAATTCGTGGGTGGTTTTCACGGCAGTGAACTCCCTTATCTTCCCATATGAGAGGAGATCATTTCCATCAGAGTTTCTTTTAATAAATTTAGCGGTGTTCCTTTAAAAAATATGACTGGTTCCGTATTATGATAAATAAACTTTAAGCAATGAGCGACATATCAATTAGCTTTTAAGCAAACCTTTGACACCATTGATTAAAAAGAAGTTCACATGTATCTAAAGTTGCTATTATTCGTATTGAGTGAGCCTGCGTAGCAAGCCCTCGCGATGGGAGGGGTGCCGGGGATGGGTGGTCTTATTATATATGATGATAATGGTGAGGATGATGATGATGATGATGTTGGACGATGAATGAATGATGATGATGACAATTCAGTATGATAATGCTTAATGTTTTGATGATACTTATGTTCAATAATAAATAACCCTAATAATTACTAATATTATCACTAATACCATTCTTACTTGTTTTTTAATCTGCACTATTCCGGTCGTAGATATCCATAGTTTATTTACGTTACAGATAATCATTTGTCTATACTAGACTAATGTAAAATTACCTTTCAGTTCAAACATTTCCTATTGTTCTGCCCACATCGGCAGATATCAAAGAATGATATCTGATCACTAGTGAATAATCCCTGGGTGAAAAGAGCAGGACACATGGAGTGAATGGTGTTTATCACCATGTAGTGTACATACTAGTAGACGGAACGAGAGCAAATAGATGGCAGATCAGAAATGATATATTTACACTAACTATTGGTTTTGGATTCATGTACAAATGCACAAAAACCATCTATATATTACTTCCACTCGATCTTGTTAATTGATCCATCTGGGCGGCGGTTCATAAAAAGAAAATATAATTTTGAAAAATTACCTGGCTTTTGATCTCTCAATGCTGGTAAGGTGTAAGTAATTGAAAGTGCAATGGAATAGGAATTAGAAATAATATCTCTGAAGTTTCTTGTTCAACACAGCTGTGAAAAGTAGTCATTATTTATGAGTTTAACAATGAATGATAAAAGGATTTTCTTTCCTGTCCATATTTTAACTTAAAAATTTCGAACTGCAACCCCTTTGCAGGCAGTTTTTCTTTAATAAATTGAATAAATCTTTGGTCGGAAAAGGGACGTTCCGAGAGGTCCAAGATACCAGGACAAAATATCAAATAAAAACCAATGTTACAAAACTTGTGGAATCAGGAATTAGCTTCAACCGATGTTTAAAAATTAAATTATTTACTGCCAATGTTCGAACTTGTTCGTCATTTATTTGCGAATTTTTGAAAAAAATTCGAAGTGAAGAAATTTAATTATTTGACTTTAGGATTTTCGGCATTGCGATCGAGTTCAAACTACAAGAAATCCAAACTAGATGATTCCGGGACCCATGTGAATTCATGCAGTCATTTATTCCAATTCGAAAAAAGAATTTCTCACATCATTGAAGACCAGCGCTGTCGAAGATTTGCATGAACCACGGATTCACTCAAACTGACGGCTCTAAGATGAAACAATTTCGGTATAATGAACAGAACACTTGAAAAAATCCCAATCGGATATATAGGAAGGGTTTAAAAGCGATTGCAAAGCAAAGCTCATTAACAGGAATTACGTACAACTGTCGGCAAGGAAGATGGATGTGGCGTGCCGAAAAAAAAAAAACCTCCAGACATCGACTAGAAGCTCAACAAAATCACAGCAACTGTACTTGAGCAAAGAGGAAGGCGAGGGAGGGTCAAAAAAGGTGCGACAAGGAAGCTGCATTCCTATTGGTTGAAATCCTCACAGGAAATAGGAAGAAAGGAGGAAAAAGATATCATATATTGACGTTACGCGTTCAACAATCACTTAAATTGAGAAATTCAAACAGGGTTTTAAAGCTACCTTGAAGACAACTTTTACCTCAAACTCGAGCAATTGCACCACAGCTATCATCTGTAAGTAAGAGTATTTTTTCTGATATTGAAATCATTCGTGCGCTAAGAATCCTGAAAACAACATCGCTTTCAATTTTTCTTTTTATTAAGTATGCTGTTAATTTCTTTCTAAAATATTGAGCTGCGAAATTTTAGTACAAATGTTCAGAGGAACTGAGAATTGGTACGAGTCTAGGTTCATGCTTTTTCTCTTGGATTATTCTAATTCTTACGTGAATCTGAATCTAGTGAAAATCCTGAGAGAGAAAAACAGATTGACATTAACCAGACTAACGATTTCAAAGTTCATGAATCAGATCGAATCAGATCGAATCGGAGTTTGAAGAAAAGGCTTTACAAACTATTCCCTCGGTTTGTTTGTTTAAAAATAGCTCCAGTTCGAAGTCAAATAGTACTAGTTTTGAACTAGAAATCCGATAGTTTCCGTGAAGAAAAAGTAAGAGGAATGATCGTTTTACTACTGAGACTGAAGGTTTTTAGATTCTGTGTTATAACACATCACTTCGATGACAGGTGAGACTTTCTTGTACAGATGTTGATAAAACTAAATTTTCAAAGTTCATCTTGGAAGCAATAACTAGTAGAATAAAATTTATCTAAGGTTAAAAACGTTTCATGCAGATAAGGAAACAAGACTATTAACATAACACCTTGGGAAAAAATGCCATTAGCAATGTACTGTCTTCCTCTCTCATAAGGTTGAAAAACTCAATTTTTAATTACCATCTTATTTCAAATTTTCTTTCTTTTTTGAGATGAAACCTTAAAGGAAATGAGTAGAAACCTTTATTTTTATTAATACCGAGAGAGCGAGATTACTCTACTGATTAAGATAAAGTAAATGATTATTAAAGTAATAAGCTACATGCACAAACCTATCGTTAGAGTTAAGTAATATTCGATTTTTTTGTGTTTCGATGGCTTTGCTAAAGCCGCCAAACCATTAGTAGAAGTCAAGATGCGTTTTGTTTGGTTACCTTCAGACTTGAATTACGTTTTATTGGTATATTATATCTGTAAATAACCATACTGAATAATTATCATCAATGTAAGTCCATGATAATGGTAATAAATATGGCTTAAGATTTCATGGCGACGAAAAAACACTGAAATCCATTATCAGAAGTGGTAGTACACTCATTAGTGTAGAGTCGTGAATTTGCTTTGGAATATGTATCGGGTTATCTGCGAGATAACATCATGAAACACCTAGTGCTTTGCCGGAGAGAGTTTGGATATTTCTCACTGCAGCACCTGCCCAGGTAAGAGAACGTGTTTTGGTAGCAATTTCAGGACTGGGTATGATTTATTATCCGTTGTTTCCGTTCACTTTGTGCATTCAAATTTATCGCGAATAAAAACGAAAAAAAACCCGGTTTATCTGGCGCCATTTTGGATGAGAACAGTTGGTTAACACTAGTGACTTACATATGGTCCATTTATTAGAATCTGATTTGTTATCTCGTTTTGTGTCATTTACCAAAAAGAAAATGATTGTGAGAAAAAACGAATGAAGTTAAATTAAATTAACTGCTAGCGAGTCTAGCTTAGAACTAAGAATCTTTTATTGACATAACGAGCAGTTTTGGCTGGAAAAATAATGCTAGTGTTTTTGTTTGAATTAGATGTTCAAGTAAAACATGTTTGAAACTGACACGTTTGCCTTAATCCAACAAAAAGAAAGATGGCTCGTCACGACAGCCAATCAGAATAAAGCGGATTTTTGATGAATTGGAAATTGTCGCTCAAATCGGTTCATTCTCAGCCAACCACAAAGCTCGGAGCTTCATCTCGTCCAATCACAATCGCTGAAAAATAGTGACGTCACGATGCAGCAGCGCCTGTTTTCCGTTCACAAAAATTCGACATTATAAATGTCAGAATGAATGATATCCAAATAAAGAAGCCAAAGATCTAATAGTAATGTCGAGAAAGTGCCAACCATCTGAAGGGTTTTTCGTAGCATGTCCATAATAGAACTGGTGTTTCTTTATTACTTCGCCCTAACACACATAACAGAATAAACGGACTTACGTAAATACGTAGCGCAAAATGGCTATTTTTGTTTCTCGTCATTAATTAAGTATGAAATATAAAGTTCCTATTATAAATACTTGAAAAGTTGAACGTCATTTCAAGTACGCGCGGGTGTATGAAGGAAGTGGCCTTCCTTCCTCTTCAGATCTTTTTCAACTTTTTTCTTAGATTTTAGGATTTTTCCCAATAAAATCTCCAAATGAGAAATCGCGTACTACTTCCCCGAATTTATCTGCATGTCAAAATAGCCTTTACGAATAGGTAAGGGTGAACACTTATTCCCATAACCCAAACTGAACTGCATCGAGAAAGGACTGGAATCGATTCTAGGGTTGGTTAGGTAGTAGTTAGTTAGCCGTTTAGGGATAGATTCCAGTCCCCTCTCGACAAGGACATTTTGGGATATGGAAACAAGTCACTACCTACAAATAGCCACAACTGCGTTGCAGCGTTTCAGTCAATCAAGTACCTCCTGATTTCCTATCATTTTGCCTAAAGTCCTCATTGTCATGATCAGCGGTACGGTATTACACGTTATGTATATGGATGGGCTACCTGTGGCCTGAAAAATGCTTCTCACAGCAATACATGTATATGAATAGTCTAATCCATTCACCTGAGTGGACCTTTCTTTACAATAGTCTTATCCAATCATGAGAAATGGCGTAGTAGTCTTATCCAATCATGAGAAATGGCGTAGTAGTCTTATCCAATCATGAGAAATGGCGTAGTAGTCTTATCCAATCATGAGAAATTGCGTAGTAGTCTTATCCAATCAGAAATTGCGTAGTAGTCTTATCCAATCAGAAATTGCGTAGTAGTTTTAACTAGTAAGAAATTACGTAGTTTTCTTATCCAATCAGAAATTGCGTAATAGTCTTATCCAATCAGAAACTGCGTAGTAGTTTTAACTAGTAAGAAATTACGTAGTTTTCTTATCCAATCAGAAATTGCGTAATAGTCTTATCCAATCAGAAACTGCGTAGTAGTTTTAACTAGTAAGAAATTACGTAGTTTTCTTATCCAATCAGAAATTGCGTAGTAGTTTTAACCAGTCAGAAATTAAGTAGGTTTCTTATCCAATCAGAAATTGCGTAGAAGTCTTATCCAATCAAAAATTACGGAGAAGTCTAATCCAATCAGAAATTGTCTGGTAATTTTAACTAATCCGGAATTGCGTACTATTTAGACAATGCTGTCTTTTTTTTTAACTAAACTTATCCAGCAATCCGTTAACTACTGAACATTTCTGCTATATTTTGGAGTGAAAAGATCTACAAACGAAGCGTACATTCTAAAATAACTGGGAAAAAGAAATCCCTGAAAATAAAAGCAATCTAGACCCACATCTCTAATGAAGTGGTTTATACTTGAAATAAAGTCTCAATAGAACAGAGAACACTAATAAACAACACTTCCATAAGAAATACAGCGGAAGGACAACCAAAAACACTAGTTATTAAAAAGTGACCTCATGGCAATTATTAATAATGGTAATAGTGTACTTACGCAAGCTTTTTAAAAAAGAAGTAGTTATTTTCAGCCATTTTCGCGCCACCCAATAGTGGAATCATTCCATCACTTTGCACCTATCAAAACTATATATATACATATATCCCTTCTCCCGCCCACACACACACACATATATTCGCGCCATTCAAAAGAATAAAAATTATAAAAATCATAAATAAATAAAATAAAATTTTTGACAAACTTGATAATCCCAATTAGCCCAAACAAGACTTGAACACTTGTGTTCTAATGGAAGCAATATTCGCTAAGAGATTTTTTCCTTTTAATTATGTGCAGGAAGCCCTCAGGTTTGGTATTGTCATTCATATAACGACAAAAGATGCGTATTATATCAAAGACTTGAAGCTGCTCAAACCTTGCATTAGCTCGAAGTAGCAAGAACATCGCGGTACAAGAAAGCGAAGACTAGCTAAGAATAGGAAAGTAACAAGACGACGATTGACCTTGATGGGAATTCTATCTCCGTGAGAAAAAGGACGGCTGTTGGTAATAATAAAGAGAAGACAAGGAAACTGAAGTGAAAAGAAAGAGGAAAGAGCTGGCAAGAAGTCAACTGAATAAAGGATAGGTAAGAGAAAAAGTGGACAAAAGGTCAGTAGACTTTAGACTGAAAAGAAAAGAGAAGAAAAAGAGATTCAGTAGGAAGAAAGTGAAAGAAAAAATAGGGAAGAAACTGGAAAGGGAAGAAAGAGACAAGGAATTTCATTGGAACTGAGGAAAGGGAAGTAATAGGATCATCAGCCATTGACCATCAGCCATTGACCTTCTTAAGTGGTCAAATCGAGGAAAGTTGATAGAAGTAACACCTGGTCGTATTCAAGTCGACGAATCCTGTGGCAAGAAACCTGAGAAGTCGGAAGAGCGCGGAAATAAGATCCCACATATTGTAAGTTCACCAAAAAGCTGATTAAACACATACAATAAGATCACGAAAACCAGCAGCTCCACAACGCTGAAATCTTTTACGCATAAAGCACATTCTGTGAGAAAAAAAAGATCAACTGAAAAAGCTATAAAAATTTGAAGTTTTAATCAGACTAAAAAATCTGTTGACAAAAATTGTTTGAAATTTCTTGGTTGTTTGTTTGTGAGTTTCTGAAGAGGTTTTTACTGAATAAGGTAAAAAAAAAAAAAAGAGTAATTTTAACAAATTGGTAAACTGAAAAAAAAAACACATCCTACGACAAGAGGAAACATCCAACACTGAGAAGGAAATAAAGTTGACAAACTGTCCAGTTACATAACGCGTGATACAAATAAGGTCTTTGTTAAAGTGTCAGTTAAACAATACCTTAGAAAACACTGTCAGCAACATCAGGAGAAGTTTGAAGAGGACACTTAGGAGATTAAGTTAGAAAATATAAAAGCCTTCAAGACGTGGAGATTTATTTTGCGGAACTGGGTTACCAAGAATCGAAAATTCTAAGCTAAAAAACAAATTTGAGCAAAAAAACTGAGCGAATCTCGAGAAAAACCACGCCGTGATGGAGCCGACCAACTCGAGTTATACTAGCGAAGGACCAAGAACAGAACCCTGGGGAACACCAACAAGTAATTCAACGATGGATAATAAGACGGAGGCGTGCTATAACCCTGAGGAAAACCCTGTGTTTCGAGCTGGGGTTATCACATTGTACTGTATCATCTTCCTCGCATCGATAATCGGGAATACTTTGATCATCTTGACCGTACGTCGCAACCCCCATATGCATTCAGCTGTGAATCTCTTCATTGCAAACATGGCGGCGTCGGATATCTTACAAGCGATCTTCGGAGTCCCGCGCGTGATTACCGAAGTTCTTCATGGTCGAGAGAGCTGGCTGATTGGAGGAAAAGTCGGGATTTTCACATGCAAGCTGGCATACTTTATACAAGACACATCTCTAAGTGTATCTGTTATAAGCCTGATTGTTATCACAGTGGAAAGGTTCTACGCGGTCATCTTTCCTCTTCAAGTCTCTCTCCTCAGAAAGAACTCCAAGATTATCATCCCTGTGATCTGGATCTTGGGAGCGTCTCTTCATGCCATCTATTTCCGCATCTTTACCCTGTATGAGAGTGCGCCCTATCCTCTGTGTTACCAGAAATGGAGCTCTCCAAAAGCTGCTATGGTGTACTACACCGTCATCTTCGCTGGGATCTACTGCCTGGCGTTGATTGCTATCCTGATCATGTATACCTTGATAATCGCCAGGATACAACACAAGAAGTCCACTGGCGCACAGGATAGCAATCTACGAAAATCAAGAGATGCTCAGGAGAGAAAGATTTTCAGCGTTGCAGTCGCAATAACAGTGGTGTTCTTCGCATGCTTCTGTCCTCAAACGGTCCTCGTAATAGTCGCGCCTCTGAATGCCATTCCCTTCTGCCACATCGAAGCCCTCCGGTTCGTTACCAAGGTGATGGAGCAGACCTACTCTGCAGTCAACCCGATTCTCTGCATCATATTCAGCCTTAACTACCGTGAAGGGTTCATATCAATCATCTCAAGAGTGGCAGGGAGAACCACTTCAATCAACAAGAGCAAGAGGGGTGAACTTCCCCGAGAGATGATGATCAGAGATAACGATGTACAAACCGCATCCAACTCCAAACTAAAGGAATCAACTCCGAGGATATTAAAGACATCAGATTTGGAGATTTAAAGTTAACTGGTATCTAACATGGTTTCTATGGCAACCAAGTAAACTGAATTGAGTGATAATGCCATGTTCAACTCACGAACAAAATACACTAGAGCTTTTAGAGATAGAAGTATCCAAGAATGAACACTCTAGTTTTGCGCGAAAACGTTGCTATGGTAACCGAGTAACTAAAGAGACTTATACTCATATACTCATAAGACTATTAGTAGAGTTCTTGGTATTTGTAAAAATATATTTTTTGGAGATATCTAAACACAGCTATCGGTAGCATTAAAGAAACGGATTGACGACAGGACTAGAACTAATATATAAACTCTAGTATCAGCCGTTCCGACTTAAGTTGAAGAAAAAACTGGCAAGCCTTACAGTGCATTATGGTACTGTTTTGGGGAACGAAATAGACGGTATTTTGGAAATATGTCCCTAAACAGTCCCACAATGCACTGTAATGCTTACTTCATAGTTTTTTCCTCAACATGGGAACGGCTAATATCTATCGTATTAAATCAAACACTTGTAGTTTTCCTCGTTGAGAAAATATATCGAAGAGAACGTTCTACGCAAAAGTTCAGCATGTCATAGATCAAGCTTGTAACTGTCTAACTTATTTACTATGTGGATGAAACGTAATTCAAGCAATATCAAAATCATGGATGAGAAAACTACCCGGAAGGACGAAGGCAGCCTGAGAAAGCAGACGTCCTTTCGCTCCAAACGACGTCTCTTTTCTCGGGCTACTGAAGGGGAAGTTCAATAAGTTCAATAAACTAATCTAATAGTGAACTAATATATCATATATTGGACAGATGTAAATTAAAGTATCGTACAATGTATGCATAAGTGTATTGATTGTATATGTGGGGGTGGTCTATGGATACACGGCAACTTTAAAAAATTGTGTTCGCTCAAAGAAAAAGGGAAACATCTCCCGGAAACGTCCTCCACCTCCTCCTCCTTCTCCTCCTCCTCCTCCTCCTCCTCCTCCTCCTTCTCCTCCTCCTCCTCCTCCTCCTCCTCCTCCTCCTTCTCATCATCATTGTCAACAAAAACGACAACAAATAACTACTAACACTCGTACATAAGTTCTTTGTAACTAAGCTTTTCTGAACAATGAACTCTACCCCTCCCCCAGTAAATGACTATCAAATGATTATCAACACAAGATAAATGAGTATATTTCGTTTAACAATTACTTTAGTAGCAGCGCAGACTCTTCTCATGCAGACCTATTTGCCTCGCTTTGATGCTGGGTCACCATATTTCCCTATATACCTAATGGCTTATACAATTAGCTCGGGGACCTCATCTTCAACCGAGTAGACCTGAGTTTTAACCTTGTCACACCATTCTGTCAGACGATCCTTCATGTTGGAGATCTGTGGATATCAATGCGTAAGGTAAGCTGTAGAGTAATTCTAAAGAAAGCCTTAAAACAGAAGTTATTGATAGACAAACCTGGTTAAGGTCTAAGACACGCGGTTGTACCCATGTCATATGAACGACTTGTTCCACTTCATCGATTGATCCTGAAGAACACATAGTAGAAGGACAGAAATGTAAGAATAACGGGGCAGACACGCTATATACAACACTGCGCACAATATTGCAGGCAATGTTGCTGAAGTAGGATCGTAGCAACATTGCGTGTAACAAATTGCGTCGTGTGACATGGCTCGCAACATCGATTGCCTGCAACATTGCATCTGCCCGTAGCTTGACTGATCTTCAACAACAACAACAAAATCAAATCTCATGTTCCAAATTTATATATAATATATATATTTTAAAAAAATAACCAAGTACAGCGAAAATAAATACCAAATGAAAAGGAAAAAAAATGGGACCAAAAACAAAAGTTAAAGTAAAAAATAAACCAAAGCAAAAAGGGAAAAAAAACACGACAAAAATGTTGCCTCCTCTGGTACGTGGGTTGGGACCATTCTAGATGCTGCAGTTAAAAAAAGAAAAAGGAAGAAAAGAACTACTGCAGTTCCTGTTTTTTTGTAGTGCTCAAGATCTCTTAACACCCCTTCAAGTGTCATCATTAATAACATGTTTAAGAGGACATCAATAGATCAATCAACCAACCTTTAACTAAACCAAGTGACAGAGCCTTCATAACAAGCAATTCCACCTGAAAACATTGATTGATGAGACATTAATTTTACAAAGGAAATATATTATTCTGGGCTATAACTAAACACGGAAGGTGTATTTATTGTGATCTGTTATCGCTGTTTAACCATCTCGTTTACGGCAAATGTAAAACGTCAGTTGACAGTGAAAAATTATTTAGTATTAGTGAAGAAGAATCGCAAAAATCTTCTCGAGTGGAAGATAAATAAAAGAATATTTGTCTTTGGTGAGAAGGTTTGCAAAAAGTAAAGTGAAATGCTGGGAAATGATGAAAAACATGTTTGACGTTTGCGGAAAGAAAAAACGTGATGCTTAATCTATCTAAACGATATTGTATTGCACGGTTGGTAAAAAGAAAAATACACAACTATTATTTAAACTGTGAGTAACATCAGTATGAAAAAAAGAAGAGAAAATGGAAATGGAAAGGAAGAGGAGGAAAAAAGATAAAGAATGAAAAAAAAAGAAAATGAAAAGAAAAGAGATAAAAATATCTGCATTTGTATTCAAGCTATAAAAATACAGAGAATTAATAAGGCTGTCTTTGTATCATTATAACTGACCTCAATTAGGGGAACTTGTGCTTCTTTTGCAATTGTAGAAAACGTTAGATTTCTATCATTGGATGGTCTGTTAAATGTAAGCTAAAACAAAAAACCTTCTTTGAGTACATGTACATACAGCCGTAACTTCTAGTTACTGGTACTGTAGTTACTTTGACTGTAGGGATTTCTTGCTTAGCTGGCAGCACACTAACCAACCAAGCCACACCTTACATCAAGTGTACAATAAAATTATAAAAATACAAAATTAGATAAATTTTACAGGTATATATTACCTCCATCAAACAAAGAAGACGGATTTTCTGTTGTAGAGCCTGTTGATTCTTTACCATGTCAGCCTGTAACAGAGAGAATATGTATTCTCATGATTATTGCTTCACATTTGAAGAACGAATGAAAACCATTACCAGCTTTTTTGTGTTCAATGATAAATCGAATCATAAAGATATTTTTACCTGTTTTTCCCATTGTGGTCGTAGGCTTTCAAACTTTGCTAAATTACCTAGAACAGAGGAATGTGATACTCTAAGTATATTATTATAACAATATGTACATGGACATGCACTCTTACTAATACATGCAGGTCTACCTTGTATCACATATGTACATGGATTATTGTAATCTTACCACTGTTGAAGGCATACAAAAGCTCTACAATCCAATTGTGTTCAGTTTCTTGGATGGCTTTCAAGACTTGATGAGCAAGCTGCAAGACAACAAATGCCAGAATATCAGCAAAGAGTACAAATTATTTTTAATAAATCTTGATTATAATAACTTGACTGTTATTTACTTACAAGCTCTCCAAAGTTGTAGACATTACTTCCAAGTAATGCTGCTAAGGACAAGTGTAGTGCCCTTTCTACCTTTTCTGTCTCTGTAAACACAATAATCATCACTCAGAATTAAAAATCAGTCAAAATAGATGTGACATTAAAACAGTCGTTTGAAGAAAAAAACATATTTTCTATGGCTAATGCTGCCTTGCAGAAAGGGCCACTATTTTATTTTATTTCTTTTTAAGTCAACCTCTCTTGTTTCCAATCAGAGTTTTTTATTCAATCCATAGACAGTGAGAATTTCCAGAGCATATAGTGAGTGAGTGAGTGAGTGAGTGACATCACGAGAGGTCATGCCTTAGCACAGCCATAGAGAGGGTGATAGACTTTGGTGTAAGTATGTTATACTGTACTGTTTGGAAAGACCTATCTCGTGTATTCAATCAAATTGCCAATACTAACCTGGTATATCACTGAGGGCCACACATCCTAGATAACGTAAGGCATCTCTGTAATAATCATTGTAGTTTCCTGAAATCTGATCAGTCATTAACAACATTAAACATTGATCCTTTGTTCTTTTCAAGGATCGTAATTATCAGTAGCACTGGTGAGAGATGAGCAATGATCTCACTGCTAAGCCACCCATGCTTCCTGTTGTTCACTTGCTCTTTGATATACAATAGCATATACAGTGTAAATGTAATTCTAAAAAAAAATTAATAAGAAAGTCACATTCATACCTTGTGGAAGTTGCTACACAGCTTATAGAATCTGTCGTGAACTGTTGTGACTCCATCAATAGTGTCTAAAATTTCTCTGGCTTGTGCAATAACAGTCTTTAAAGGGAAAAAAAATTTCATCATGAAAATAAATACATCCACGCCTTACCTCTGTGCTTGCTCAATCCTTCCTTTCCTCCCTTTGTGCATCCCTCCCTCCGGCCCTCAGTGCTTGCTCAATCCTTCCTTCCTTCCCTCCCTCCCTCTTTCCAGCCATCCCTCCCTTACTTACATGCTTCCTCCATCCATCCTTCCCTCCCTCCCTCCATCCATCCCTGACCCTCCCTTTCTTTGGAATCCATGCTTCCTCCATCCATCCTTTCCTACCTCCCTTGTGTCTTTCCTCCCATCCATCTATCCATCCAAATCAATCAAGGTTTAAGCTTAATCATACAAATTTGGGCATGTGAGTCAAAGCAGAAACAAAAAAAACCCTTGCAGACATTGTTAAAGCCTGCCTGCAGAAAGTGTTCCAAGAATTACAAAATACATCATTTATTAGTACCTTGGTTTCATCCATCTTTTTCTCTTCAAGCCTGATGTTTCCAATGGAAGTAAGGCATAGAATGTCTGCTTCTAATACATTCTTCACCTGTCATTTGATAATAAACAGCAAAAAGGTATTCAATAACTAGATGTCACTTCAATGTACAGCAATGTTCACCACTATATCTAAGATACTGGCAGGCAGTACTTATGTATGGAAATAAAAAAGGCTAAGTACTAAAGAGAAAATTGTCTGAACATTTTCAACTGAAGTCATCATCAGAAGGGAGGTGGCTGATGATGACTTCAGTTGAAAACGTCCAAACAATTATTTTTTAGGTTCTTAGCCTTTTTTCATAACCAAACAATGTTAGCGTATTATATGACAAGGGTGTAAATGTAATCATGAAAATACCTTTTCTCTCTGTTTTTCCAAAAACTCAACAGCTTTGTCAGGATCTGGTTAAAGAAATTAGTTAAAAAATTATTACTAAAAATAATTTATATGGCATTCTACAATGCCAAAACTTTACTCGACAATGCTCCAAGAAAGTTTAGAAATTCTGACTTGTTGCCATGGTTACTGACATACCTGAATATTCTTTCACGATGTATAAAGTAATTTCAACCAACGTCAAGGGATTTATCCTGCAATTCAATCATTGTCCAGGTCTTAAAATAACAGCTAGTTATCGGACAATGTCTGGCCAGAATTGGAACTTGCCTGGTCAAATCTTTGTTTTGAAAATCATTTTGACCAGTAACATAGACCCAGACACAATGTATTATCAACTGAAACTAAAACTAATTTGGCTGGTTACCAGCCATTATTTTAAGCCCTGTTGTCATTGATCATATGATATAAAATAGCCATGTACACCAACTTAGGAGACAATCAATCTACTTCAAAGTCACTTTGCACTGCCTTCCCCTAAATTCACCCCTGCTCATTATAGATACATATATCATACATTTAGTATGCCTAAAATCAAGGCTGGGTTACCTGTGTTCAAAATCTGCCAAGAAGTTATCATACATCTGTATACAAAAAAAACATAATGGTAATATGAGGTTAATGATACATGTACATGTACATTGTAATTATTATGAAAATGAATAAATCAATATATATTGAGTTGGCTTCTAATTTAGCCAACCTCCTCCTCCTCCTCCTACAAGAAACATACATACACAACACTTACCTCTAAAAGTCCCTTATTTTTGACAAAATATTCATTTTTCACAAACTCAACCATAGCCAGTGTAAGCTGATGCCATAATCTAGGGAACAAAATGAAATGATCACAAAATTTCAGAAATAAAACAATATTTAGAAATAAAACCATAAAACTGCTTTATCCATCGCAGTTCAGTACTTCAGCATGCATGCAGGCAGAGATCAAAGAATGAAGTATGAAGTGAGGCATGATACTGGTGAGAGTATAAATGTAGAATGGAGTACAGAAAAAAGCTAGTTTTTTTGGTTTGTTTTATTTTATCACAATGAGAAAAAATCTATTGGAATCATCATCTGTTGGGTTGGCATAATCACTGTGCTCCCTTCACTAATAAAGCACAGTTCTCGACCAATCAGAGCACATGCACTTTCCTTCTCTTGAAAGTCAATGTACATGTAGTTTGAAAGTTCTTGTCCACAGGAAGCCCAAACAACCAATTTGTTGTCAATAATCAAACTCCTTCATTGAGATAATAAATGACTAAATTTTATTTCAAAACAAACTTCATAAGTCATAAATCAATTTTTTCTGGTTTTTGGATTAAAATTGTCAAAAATATAAAGGAATTTCGTGTTGACAACTGTCTTTAATCATGGCAAACCTATGTTACTTTAGAGATGAGAAAAGGTAAATTCCTAGTCATTATCGTAGTTTCTAGGAATATAAAATACATATTCTAGATATATTTATCAAATATAATGGGCAGTGTTTCCAAAATACACTAAAAATCGTTAAGATTTGAGCTCAAAGTAAAAGAAAACCGGTCATGACTAAGCACAATTGATCCCCAACAAATCCAGTCAAAACTCTTATAAAACATACCTCTTGTCGTATAATTCTTCCAGTGCTGCCCATTCTGATGCCAGTGGACCTCCTTCACTCTGTTTATTACCAAGAAATCCTTTTACGTCTCTCATTTTAGCGTAAAATTCTGTCAAACACGAGAAACTTTTTCTTTCTTCTTGAAAATTCACACCGGTATGAGCCCGCAACCCACTGACCAGTGGTTTACACTACATCTAGTTGTAAGAATTTAGATCTTGATCAACTTTTATAATCTTTTGTCCCTCAACTGCAAAACCATTAGGCTTAAAAAAGGGTTAATTTTCTTTAAAATAAAGATTTCTATTAACTTGTTAAAACACCAAGGTCATATATTATTCTTTTTATTATCTATTTGGAACTTAATGAATTTTTTTTAAAGTATATGACGTATTTTAGAAGAATTCAATACTTGATCATAAGCCTGAAATAGACGCACACGCGTCATTTTCCCGCCAAAATTGTTCATCTTTTTCTTGAAATTAATAATTCTCGAAGTAAATTCTTATTTTCTTGAAGGATTTTTCGATTTTTTGGAACTAAAAAGACTAAGCTTAAGCTTATATTGCTATAGTTATAAAAGTCTACAATCTAAGGAAAGTTTTAAGCAACATTACTTGTTGAATCTCACTGGATTAAGCTCATACACCGTAAAAACGATGCAAAACGAAACAAGATCAGTGTTTGCAAGACAACCAGGTAAAGACCTAAAACAATAATGTTCAAAATACAAAAGACTTAAGCTAATAGCCATAAGATCAATCGTAAAAATTAAATTGCCTGAAGGGTTGTCCTGTTTTGGCTAAGTCAAATTGGCCAATAAACTTTTTTTCCGTAGCTCATATTCTTCTTGTGGACAACCAACATCCCTTCGATGCTGATACCTGTGAATACCTCCAACAATCCTTAGTAGATCTTTTTAGTTTAGTCTGTAATCTGAATGGACCTTGTAGGACTCCGCTATTTGGACTATTGGTTTTGGGAAGCTACCCTGAGGTAAGGCTTTGTGTTTTTAAACATCTATTGAAAGGATGAGGTCTTAAATATAAGATAAGTATCTTCTTTTTTCAGAATCTTTTCCAGCTTCAACATGTGAAAAACAATTTTCCTCGTCTGCATTCTGCTTTGGAAGAACTGAAATTTTTCACCAAAGATACTAAACAGCTGCCAGACAGCAAAACTACAGGTAAAGCAATACAACTAGCCTGGATCGAGCAAAGTGGTCGCTTATGGAGGTGGCTGTTAAAGTAGGAAATTTAGATCTATTTCACGTATTTTTAGAAATACTTTTGCAAGGGATGCAAGATGCAATAACACAGTTCAAGAGACAATCTCAAAGCTTCAGACAGGTACTGGATATTTCTCATCACCTCATCCATCCCTACCTAGCTCCCTCCATTCATCCATCCATCAATCTGTCTATCCATCCATTCATCCGTTCATCCATCCATCCATCTATTTATCTTTTTTTGTTCCTTCATTTTACGTACTGATATTTATAGTCAGGTGTTACATTTTGATTTTCTAAATAACCGTTGTGTTTATATTTCTTTACACAGATCAGTACTGCCAGCAGCCAACTGGAAATCTGCGTGTTCACTTGCAGGAAAGCAGCAAATGTTACGCGAAAGATAGATGAGATCTCTACTAACTTAGATCTAGGAAGCATCAAGGTTACGTATCAGCTAATGCAAACGACAGTGGGGGAGGGGAGGGTGTCTGAGTAAAGTGTATGAGATTCTTTTCATTTGTTTATGCAGAAAATTCAAATCACAGCTGTGGTGGGCAACACAGAAGACCATGACGTACAAGAAGATTATAACACTAAAGGTATAGATAACAGAGGAAATTGCACATGACTGTAAGACTGCACGGCACACAGATGACATCCTTTGAGCCAATCACAGCGCGCGAGGTCAATACTCATCCAATCAGAATGCTAGGAGACAGTACCGTCACGGTCACGGTACTGTACAGCAAAGTGACCTAAGTTTCGGCCATAGCGCATAAAATCTCATATGTTTCAGCACAAAAAGAAATTCGTAATGTGCTTTCTTACAGAACAAGAGACAAGCCCACCAAGTTCCACGGAAACTGGAATGACAGGTTCTGGTATTGTTGATGCAATCATTCTACAAAAAGGTGAGGATCCATTGCTCAAACTGAGTATAGCTATTCACGACAGACGAGCTACGTCTGTTTCCTTTCTTTAGTCTCATTGTGTACTACACATTTAATTCTTTTGTCAAATTCAGATCCTACCAGTTTCCAGAATTTTTTCAAAACTTGGTTGATGGATTGTGAAACGGATCAGGAGCATCTACGGATCGAACTACCAAGTCCTTGTGTTCAGAGTAAGTCTGTACTCAGGTATAAGTCAACATAATTAGTTAACCAAAATTAACCTATCATCATCCATGGTAAATTTGCAACAGAACAATTTCAAGAACGAGATGCTCTCATGCCGTGCACTTGGGCTTCCAGGGGCTTGATTCTAGGCTGTGGTGCATGCGCCCTGGACATGGTTAATGATTTAGCGATTTAAGACAGATTTAAAAATTACACAATACACAAAGTACACTATAACAGACTACCATCCCTTCCCGGTTTTTCCTGATCATTGCATGCTACGCCTTATACATCTAACGCGCGCTGAATGAAGCACAGGCAGCCCAACCAGGATCACACGCGCTAGACGACTTTGAAGCTCGCTTTTTTTTCCCCACTTCCTTCGCTCGTGACTTTGTCAGAGTTTCAGAGATGTCGGCTTGGAGCAAGTCTAGCTACGCCGGAACCGCAAGTATAACTTTTCTTATTTCAGATGAAGAGGATATGATTCTAGAACCAATGCATGGTAACTCCGTAACTTTAAAGTGTGATCTTCACGAGAGACTTATTAGTCCTTCCTATCTCCCTTATCGCTCACAATTTGTAAGTATAATAGCCCTACAGGCCTTTGAAATAACTGAAGATATTTAGAGTTGTAATAAAAATGGGTGTGGTGTATTCATCTTTCACTTTTATCTAAATTGGGATCCCTGTGTTCCAATCACATTATTTTTGACAGTCCTTTCTTTGTATGTTATCAGGAGGTCAATGCTGAATGTGTACCCATTAACAAGTCATGGGCCTGTAATACTAAACAGAATGGTATCAATAGTTATCCAGTCCATACCATGGCAGTAGACAGGCTTATCAAGAGAGAAGCGATATGTGAATCAGTGGTATGAGAGAATTACTAATCTTACCGAATGATTCAGTACAAGTGTTTGTTAAGAAGACCTTTATACTAATGAACGAAATCTTCTTTTGTTTCATGATCCACTAAAGATTTTTGGTATGGTAAGTCTGCATTTTAATTATCTCATGTATCTAGTCATTCGATAGTCGTAGTCCCACTAGGGAGCCGTGTATATACTATTTATACAATGGTTTTGAATGACATACCATAGAATATCATGCATCACAAGAGTCACTAGCTTGTACTGACAAGTGGGATACATGGTTTACCACAAGAAAGCACAGCGTAACTATTTTGTCACACACCATTGAAAATACACCTAGGATGCAATGCCTGATGGGAAGGAACAGTGGAATACACTATAACATACAGCGGCTCAGTTCCTGTATTGTGATTGGCTGTACTTTCATTGGTGTGCCATAAATGACGCCATGCAATTTCATCTTTTCTGCAGCCATACATTTTACGTCCCACAGTATGCTGGAAGTTTGACTGGGAAGAACTTGAACGTAACCAACAATATTTTCACGCCTTGTGCCATGCGTTACAAGAACGGGTATGAAGACTGGATAAATTATTTCTTGACATACCTTATGTGGTAATGTTCGGGCGAATGTAGTGCATTCTGGTCTAGACTCTTTCGTTTACAATGCCTTATATGGTATTTGGGTAATCGTAGTACATTCTGGTCTAGCAATCACCATACCTCATATGGTATTATTTGCACCCAATTAAGAGTTTTTCCAACTGAGTTTTGTGATCGTCATACATATTCTTGCAGGATTTAGTGGTTCTCTTAAAAACAAAATCCGATAATAAACAAGGGCAACAGCCAAGCCTTCCCATTGGTCACTTTATTCTGCTCCCTTCGCACGGTAACACCATGCTACTCAAGTCAATAGCCACTAATGAACTGATGTTACCAGTAGACTTGAATCAAACAGTGGAAGGACCTAATACTGAAGCCACTGAAATCATTGGTGCATCTCTAGACCAGGTAAGCAAATCGCAGCCATGGTCTGGTGGTGTCCTCCAGTATACCTTGGGTATGATCTCCTCTCATTCAGTAGCTTTACCTGGTCGTAGCTTTCAGGCACCATGCACATGTGAGTGGAGTTTGTTTGACGTGCATTCCTCTCCCTTGTGGATTGGGGGAGGGGGAGGGGGAGGGGGTAAGGGGGACTTTTCATCTAGTTCTCCAGTTTTCCTTTCGCTGTGAAAATCTAAACGCTCGTGAAATGTTGTGCGTTGATGCGAGTAAGAAGCGCAACGTCAAAAAGTGAGTCCCTGTGGGGTGATTACTTTAGTTACCACCACAGCTTTCACGCTATTTGTATCGTGGGGAAATTAAAAAGATATGCGTATTCAACACTTTTGATTATGCATCCTCAGCTTCATATAGTGGACGCATACAACCCTCTACTCGTAAGCAGTAATCTATACAAGTGTTTATCATCAAATGCCCTCAAAGGAAACAAGGGAAACGTTCCCCAAAGATCTGTAAAGAGAGGCTTTCAGGTCCCACAGGTGAGGAGTTATGTATCAGTGCATAAGTATCGCCACCACTGTTTCATCATCATCATCGTCATCGTCATCGTCATCCGTCATCATCATCATCATCATCATCATCATCACCAACATCACCGTCACCGTCACCACTGTAACATCATCATCGTCGTCGTCATCGCCAACGTCATCGTCATCGGCATCATCATCGTCACCACTGTTTCATCATCGTCGTCATAGTCATCGTCGTCGTCATCATCGTCATCATCCCATTACCACCACCACCATCATCAAGACAACCGCATCATCATGGCTCATCTTACATTCAGTAGATGTCTAGTTACCATAATGAAAAAATTATTTTATTCTTCTCTCAACAGAGATACCAGCAAGAAAACAACCAGAATCGAGTTTCCGAATCACGCCCATCCCACCCCAAACCACCACGGGTTCCAGTTGTACCCAAGAGAGTCATCTTCAGCAAAGAAGGCAACGTTAACAAAACATCTGGTATGAAGCGTTCCCGTGTTGCTCCTGCTTTAGATATTTACGTATCAAGCCCTCCTGACTTTCCAGAAGACGTTTGAGTTGAAGATCTCTTTCGATGCATTTTTGTCAGTGATGGCACATCTTAGGGATTGTTTATCATTGGGATCAAAATCTATGCGCATAATCTATAAAATAACCTGTTGCAGATCGGTGATCACATCAAATACTATTTTGCCACAAGAAAGTTTTTAAAAAAACCATTACCATCCTGCGGGATTTCCATCGTTTTACTGCCTAGACTGTATAGGCAAGACGTATAAACATGGTATTTTTTTCTTTTTTCTTGGTCGTTGTCACTAACGTCTGGATTATCTCGCAGCTTTACCGAAGAGAAAACAATGCTCATGTTCATTAAATTAAAAAGGTTTCACGAGGATCTGCTTCTTCAAGACAAAAGACGCAGTTTTTCCTATTCATTACCAAAATTATTCACTTACACCTGTTCATTGTAACGCCGTCAAACATAAAATTAAATAAAATTGCATTAATGACCAGCTGGCAGAGAAATTAGGGAAGCGCTTGGGTGCAGTTCGCGTTCAGTTATCAGTCCGAAGTTTATTTTTCCTTATTTTGTTTTGAGAGCAACACATTGGAATGGCTTGAAAATCCAACGAAGGTCTCTGATTTTATTTTTTTAAGTGTATTAGACTAGAAATTTGTTTTGAAATTCTACGATGTTAAAAAGACTTGAAAGACATTAATTATTAACGCTATCAACATAACGGCGGAACTACAGGTAAAAGACGCATCCTCAAATCGAGTAAAACTCCCAGAGGAGTGTGTGTGAATATCCAGTACTCTGTTCCCATAAAAAGGAAGAACAAAACTGGGAAAGTGAATGAAAAATGGGAAAAGGTACACAAGTCATAAACAATAGAAATTCTTGCGCAGAAATGAAGAAAAAGGAAAAAACATCAAGGATAAATGCGTTAAGAAAGATGATTGTTTATTTGATCAAGGCAGAGGTATCTAAGCTTCAGAAGTCACTAAAGAACCTAGATGTCTACAAACGAAAGTTCAGGTGTTCAATATGACAAGAAGTTTAGATACAAAAGATAAATGGATGGTCCTTGACAAGAGACATGTGGTCCTTGACAAGAGACATGAAGGAAATGTTAAAGTTGGAAAATGAAATTAATTTTCAAGGATAAGAAAGAAGCCAAGTTAGATCCTGTCCTCATACACCACAAAAAAACTGATGCAAACTTTTATGAAACACTAAATCCTCATATAAAATTGAATATAAAATGATTCTTCTCATGGCAGGGTGAGATTTAAAAATTGGGAAATTTATTTTACTGACTATTAAGAATTAACGCTCGGTCCTACAGGTAGAGTCCTGTGATACTGTGCTATATTGTAACTAGATATTTAGTACATTACAGTTGTCAAACAAGGTTTAAAGATTCAAAAAATTAAGGAATTATTATTATATTATTTACATATTTCAAACAATCTTATTTTTTATGTTAGGCATTTACCTAATAGCATAATTTTTTTAGGTTTCTTAATTGGTGTTCATTGATCATTATCAAAATATTTTTTTCTTTTAGTTTTTGTTGTTAGAAAAAGTTTTTGTCATTAGCTAATCACTTATTAATTAAGGCTTGTATTTTTTTAATTCTTTATGTATTTTTGATGTTTTTCTAAAAAAAAATTACAAATTAATTTATTAAACAAGGCTATTTTTGGGGAATAAAGGATGCTACCATCATCCCGTAATAACTAGGATGCTCATTTACATACAGGTGTGACTTCCATTTTATGCTTGTCCCACTTTTCAGCATGCCATCCAACATCACAAATCCTGTGTAACCACAAGACAAGGCTTTGTCGACATACCCAGCAGCTTCTACAAGTAATACTTTTGAGTCTTGACTTGTGACCCATTTACCGCATGCTTTATCAAATGGTTCAGCTGCTGTCGAAAACCCATATGGACCTGATTTTAAGTGAGTGTGAGCTAGATCGGCACTGATTAGTATGGCAACTGATTTGTTCAGTGAATCAACAAAATGACGTAGATTACTACCAAGCTGATATAACTCAGGAATCATGATGACATCATCAGTATATCTGCGACTCGGATGTGACAAGAAGACAAACTTTGTTTTGCTAAGTACTTCCTTACTGAAGTATATTGGAACAATTTCACCCCAGCGTAAAGGAAATGGTACATCTTCCTTCCCAGGTGGACCAAAAGCACTAAGAAACGTCAGGTTATTGGAACCCTTCAAGAAGTCCACAATTTTTGATGTCACCTCTGTATCCATGGGAACAGACAGATTATAGCAACAAGGGGGGCATACACAATTGTCTGTATCTGCTGACCCATAACCTTGTGGGCTCAGATAGAATACAAAGTCATCTGGGGCTGAGATACCATGAGGAGTACTGAGTATAATGACATCGGGGTTTAAGGATTCTATTAACTGACCTACTTGCAATGCTGCATCATGAATCTCCCAGGCTTGTGCTTTAGCTGTTTTGTTGGTTGTATTGAAATGAGAAGGCGCCAAGGCAATGCCACCTTGTTAAAGAAAAATTCTATTTTAGTAGAGTGAGTGAGTTAAAAATACACAGGTAGCCCAAACATGTCCTAACTATACCTTTTCACCATCACAACACTAGTGCTGTCACAGTGAGAGGGGGGAGGGGGGTGTCTCAGTTTTGGTTATTCAGAACACAGGCAGCCCAAACAAGGTTCCTTGGTTTATAAGGGAATGTAATATTTCTAGTGAAACGTCTTATACATTCTATATCATTATTACATTGCCTTTTTAGCCATACACAGGAACCTTGTTTGGGCTGCCTATGTTAAGAATAGATTTATCATGTTTAATAGATGAAATCCTCAATCCCCCTCCCTCTTTTACCAATGTAAATATTACGAGTTGGAAAATCAACAAAATAGGTGAATGTGCGATAACGTAATTTGCTTTGCTTGATATCTAAATTTCCAACTAAAAATCTATTGGACAATCCAAGAAAGCAAAGTGTCAAAACATATTGTTAAAATGTTTGGCACATTAAATTCACAATGGCAATGTTTACAAACAATATAGATAGGTTCAAACACTTATATAGGTTTCATGTTTTGGCATGTAAAGAGCTGTGTCTTGCTGACGGAATAAACCATCAAGCAAGGCATGAAATAAAGAACTTACCATGGGGAAGAATAAATGCTCCTTTAAATACCGAATCAACAGAAGAAATGGTGAAGAAAAACCCAACTAAAGCTACGAAAAACATTCTTAATTTACTCGGTTCAAAACCTCTTGTAGCAAAATAACAAGGCGTTCCACGCAGGTCTAACCACAGGAACCCCAAGACTTCCCATCGATCTCATATCCACAGTATTATTATTGGATGCGGCGTTATAATATACAATTTTGAAAGAGGGCATCAGAATTGAATAATGAGATTGCTTAGAAAGAAAATATAAAAATGATGAATATTATATGTGTGTTAGCCGAGTTAGGTGGGGTGAACACTTGTTTCCAGTCCTCTCTCGATGAGGGCATTTTGGACTATGGAAACAAGCCATCTACCGTTTGGTGGTGGGTGCAACGAGGGCTGCAAAGTTTTGTAAGGCATTATCGTGCTTCAGAGAAAAGAATATAAAATTCCCATGCTGTTCAAAAACTAATGGCTTCTGACGGGTGAATAAAGTTTTATTTTTGGTAAAATATCGAAGCGGTTACCCTGATATGACCTGAGGCGATGTTGATTGATGTAACATAGTGAGCAAGAAAAGGGGCCGTGAAAATAAGTAATAATCAACGTTGCCACTGGGCGGCTTCCTGCTAATAGACTCTTTCATGATCACAGCCGTCATTAGTCTACAATCTCCAGGACAATAATGACAGACTACTCCCTACAAGACCAGCGATACGTGACTAGAACCACCCATGCGCACTTGATACGGGTTTTCGTGCACTGATGAAGAAAAAGAGCATCCGACCCCTTGGGCTTGCGCACGAAAATGTCTTGAAATGTGGTTTTGTCGTAGAGGTTTGAGTTATGGCGTTGTACACATAGTGTAAAATTGTCCAGTGGAATTGCATGCATGTTGTGTCAATTTCAAAACTTAGCCAAGTTTTTTCCGCTAAAGGTTTGTTTGGCGCACCCAGTCTCTTTAATAGGGAAGTGAGAGGTTTAAGTTATGGTGTACGAAAGTCTTAGGAGTCGATACTTTTGATGCTCACAAAACCATTAACTTTTTTGAATCAAAAACAGCAAAACTTGCCCCATTGAAACCTATTTAAGTCGCTCTTTTAGAATTTGGTGGTTTCATTACAAAATTCCAATATTGTGGAATATCCGGAATCGTGGATTGACCTTCTGGATCGGACTTTTTCTAAGAGGAGCGTTGGATGGGCGACTGCCGGGCACGGTTTGAAATAGACTAAATGCCCGGCAGTCCAAATTTTTGTAAATAATTCCACAAAACAACCCAATTCGATGCCATTGATCTTCTCTCCGTGAGCTTGATAGAGTTCTATTCTAGGCCTTTTTCTTTTCTCGGTATAGAATACGAACGACTCTCTTCGTGGCACTCAATCAATTTTTATCGACGACTACCGGCCGGTTTTATCTGATTGCTATGAGATCATCTAATTCATCTTGCGGACATTCTTATTCCTATCCGTTCATCCAATCTTTCATTCCATGCATCTCGTGTAGATTGTTATTGCTATGTGTTCATCCAATCCATCTCGTGTAGATTCTTATTCCCATGCCTTCATTCGATCCATCTCGTGTCCCCTCTTTTTCAAAATATAGTCGGATATTCCAGATTATGATTGGATACTTAATAATGTTCTTGGTTCATGTTGTGTTAATTCTCAAAACTTAGCCAGGTTTTTGCCGCTAAAGGTTTTTTTGGCGCTCCCAGTCCCTTAGGGGAGTAAGTCTTTATTGTGATGTCCGAGAGATCGTAGAGCCGCCGCCAACATTGCGTGCAGAACCTGGCTAGAAATTATATACCACAAAAACCTGTTATTGTGACAAGATTAAAACAATGAATATTGGAAATAAAAAAAAGTGAAGCACAGCACTATCTTCTACAAATCATTGTTACCATTGAATTAAAGGCTTTTTTTTAGGTTGTTTTCTAGTATTGTTCAGTGGAAGGAGTTTAAAGGAAGTCAGTTGAGATTCATTTTTTCATCAATAATTTACAGAGCGTAAAAACTAACCTAAAAGGGGTCAGGTGTTAGAGAACGTAACACATGGCTCCTTCTCCGCGAAATTCAATTAAGTAAAGAAAAGTATTGTCTATTCATACAACACTGGTCAGGGTCGCTATAGACCCCTTGCAGCAATTGTTATAATCAGTTTCCCGTGAAGATTCATTTTGCAATATTACGAGAAACACTTGTAATGAGAAACGTTTTTCCAAGCATACCGCTGAACTTAAAGTCTGCAGACTCGTAATGTAGCCCTAGCTAACTTGTCTTATTGGAATTTTTTTCAGATCTTGTATTTTAGACATTTTACTAAGTACCGATGCAATTTCTAGCGAGAACAAAGACATATCATTCCAGCTTGGGGATTATGCTTCCAAGACCATCTGCCATTGGCCTTGAGTATCTCCAGGTTTTCTCCAGGTTCTCTGAATATCTTCCTTTCGCAAAACCCATGAAGCTACTTTCTAATTAGGTATATGAGTTGGCCATGCCCTGACTTAATTAAATCGGCCAAGAGGTTGTTTCAGGGTTCTATATGTGAGTTAGCCGTGCCCTGACTTAGATCAGCCAGGAGGTTGTTTCAGGGTTCTATATGTGAGTTAGCCGTGCCCTGACTTAGATCAGCCAGGAGGTTGTTTCAGGGTTCGATATGTGAGTTAGCCGTGACCTGACTTAGATCAGCCAGGAGGTTGTTTCAGGGTTCGATATGTGAGTTAGCCGTGACCTGACTTAGATCAGCCAGGAGGTTGTTTCAGGGTTCGATATGTGAGTTAACTGTGCCCTGACTTAGATCAACCCAGAGCCGGTTGTTTCCGGGGGGTTATTCTAGTTGTGACTTTGATCAGCCCAGATTACAGGTTATTTCATGCATGGTATCTAGAATGAATTTGTTAATAACACGTACATATCAATGAACCAAAGACTCTTTCTCGCGATTAAAACCCAAGCAGCTCTAAATCTAAAATAGGAAAAGCATTAGGTCCAATCCTCCAGAAAAGGATTTATTTACTTCAGGGCTAATTGTATTTTACTGGAGTATGTTTTCTTGTCATTTACCGGTAGCACTCGAAAAGGGAGTATCAATGATATGAAGTAGGGCTCAAACACGAAATCGTATTATCGAGGTGCATCGTATTACCGAGGTGCATCGTAGTACCGAGGTGCATCGGATTGAAAGAAAAAAAATGAACGCGGACTAATAGGGAATATTCAATTTAGTAGAACCAGTTACCATTAAATTAAAGGGAAGATAACAATCACTACGTGGTTTAAAAAACCTTGTTTTGTTTGCTCTGCATAAGATCTTTATTTACTTATTTATTTTTATACATCGAGTTTGCTTGAGGGCTTCTAATTTATATGCGTCTGTTTTAACGCTCGTAATTAGATAACAAAACATGTTAAGCTCTCCTAGTTTGGAAGTGCTTAATGTACATTTTATCTAGCAGTCAGTTAATAGACATGTTAGTCACCTCCAGTATATGGTAACAGCTTATCTAAGTTACTATACATTAGACGTCGGTGAATTCTGTAATATATCAATCACTCGGGGGGGTATCTAAGTCTCCCTGAAGCGCTGGCGGGATAGTGCACGTAACGATTACTATGTCTGAGGGCTAGAGTTATAACATGGATATAATAATGCCATGACGTCATGTCGGTAACTAAGCACGAGTATATACTACTCTTGAGTAACAATAGGCACTTTGATCCTTACAACTTAAAGCTTTCGTTATCCTGCAGTTATTTAAACAGAAGAGTCGATCCACGACACAATACTATTTAATATATGGCTGGTTGCATGGGTTAACAGTATTAGTTAAAATACTAGAGTTATTTTACGGCTTGGCCCATTAGAAACTAGTAACACACAATAAATAGAGCAGATTTCATATAGCGAGCGCGTGAAAAGCCACGGCACACGGTTACGGCGCGGACACGGCACGGATTGTCCAATGTTTTCATACACGGCACGGCACTGAGACGGTCACGACAAAGGGTAGACCGTGCCGTGCGTTTTGCAAACGATAACTGCTCTAGTAGTTGCTACACTAATTCAATTTTTTTTTTCGTTTTACTTTGAGTGTTACTCACTATTTTCACGGTCCAAATATAATCACTGTATCGTGCTATTCACTATTACATCATTCAGTAAGAAAGCCTTTATAAGAGAAACACGCATGCGGACGTTAAACAGCTCTACTTCTATTGTTACATATACATTCTCTTATCGTTCAATTCACTTTACTATTTTGAATATAGATTCATAAGATTCTTAGATCTTTTATCTTAGATTTGTTCATATTTTTGGGGTTTCAGTATCAATGACGTCACATAGTCCGCCATATGAATTCAACTGTTCGATACGTGTCGGTTATGTTACCGTGAACCATTTGCAAAATATTATCATACCACTACTGGGATCCTTTGAAAACTTGTTCAGTGTGATCTGAATAAATAAATCTGATTTTTGAATGAGCATCTATAATATTCTATTCCCTTAAAGCAACAAATAATTGAAATAAGAAAGATCGAGAAAATACCATTCTGATTCTGGTAGTGGTAGTAAGATGACGCTATCATGCAAAAGGTTGTTCATCAGATTTCAAGTGGCGTTAATTGTGAGTACCCAACAAGCTAGTACTCTGAGATTATCCTTCTCATCCATAAATTACCGGTTTAGGCTCATGTTTGTATCATTGAAGGAAAGGCTCGTTTGAACAGTTAAATCCCTTTCAGTTGCGCAATGTACAATGGCATGCTTTTCAGATTGAGTAGACGTGCACAAGAACCTGCATCTCGTACGCCAACACAAGATGTTTCTACACCATCTGGAATCTGGATCGACCACTAACGACCGGTCGGTTCCTACAATCAACGACCACACGGTAGACCTTCATTGTTCTGAAAATATCTTTTCTTATGCAGATGCTCGACCACTAACGACCGGTCGGTTCCTACAATCAACGACCACACGGTAGACCTTCATTGTTCTGAAAATCTCTTTTCTCATGCAGATGCTCGACCACTAACGACCGCTCGGTTTCTACAATCAACGGTCACAGTAGACCTCCATTGTTCTGAAAATCTCTTTTCTTGTGCTGTTTCTTAAGTGAGAAATCCCGATACTACTTGCATGGCCGCGTGTATTGAAGTTTAGTTGTTAAACGCTCGAAGAATATTCAGACTCGAAGCGTACATTTTTAGTACCTTTGGGTGTACTTAGCTCTTCTTGGTCGTTGTTTGAGGCCGAGGTAAGTCTTCTGAGCTCAATGTCTTGCTTGTGTGTAGTGCTACGGCGGTTATCAATCGTGTTCTCTGTGCGCACACTCGGCTGGCCAAGACGGATAGACGCTTTTCTTCCAAACAAAAAGATGCAACGAAACAAGCCCTTGAACCCTTGTTTGTAATCCTCGCTGAAAATCACGTAAATCAGGAAGTTTACAGCGCCTGTTGAGTGTGCTAGAAGAAGACTTACCAGGTACACGGATTGTGGAAAGTAACAAGGGAAGGCGTTACTGAATGATACAAGCAACTGAAGGACGTGCATGGGAAGCCAAAAGATTGCGAATACAACCACTACAGTAATCAACATCTTGACTACATTCTTTCGAACTTTAAGTTGTAACTTCTTCATCGATCTGTTTGTGTTGCCTGGAATTTGGCGAAGCCACACTGTATAGACGACGCATGCGTATAAAAGGGTTATAAGAACTAATGGAATGGCATACAGAAGGATGAAGACGGCAAGAGTGAAGATCGCTGGTGAGCTTTTGGGGTCAAGAGAGGAGTTCCAATTCTCTTGACAGAAATATGACCCACCATCTTTCTCGATAACCATTACAAACAGCATTGGTAACATCACTACAGTGGACGCAAGCCACACTACAGTGAGCACCCATTTTGTATTCCCTGATCGCATAGTCGACCTTAGAGGGAACACTATAGCATTGAATCGCTCAATAGCTATAGCAGTTAGAGTGAATATCGATGCCGCCATCGTAGCTCCCGATCCAAAACCCAACAACTTACATGTCACCAGGCCAAACCAGCCACCAAACCAGGAAGAATCATTGGTAATGAATGTTACAGCTGACGGTGTCATTGCTACTGTAGTCATCAGAAAGTCACTAACTGCCATGTTCGTGATGAGATAGTTGGTTGGTGTTCGCAATCTTCTGTTGCGGTAAACCACGCATATTACGAGTAAGTTGCCAGTCAACGACACCATCATAGCAGTAATATAGAGGGTTAGCTTCATGAACCGGGTAATTTGTTCCCCTGTGGCTTCCGGGCAGGCTCCGCTTCCATTTAAACTTGATAAAGTAGTGTTATTCATCATCTGTAGGGAAAAAATAAGAAAATAGATTGATTGTTAGATGAGTAAATTGAGCTAAAGTATTGCAAGACCTAGAACATTTACAAGACCAATCTTGTGGCCGGTATTTCCGTATTCTGGTGCAGGGTAAACTAAGAAATAATGTCTGTGGATGAGACAAGAAAGAAAACACGAAAGAACAAGAGAGAGAGAGAGAGAGACAAAGGGAAGAAAAAAGAGAAAAAAAAGCAAGAAAGAAAGGAAAAAAGCAAAATGAAAGAAATCAATCAAGAAATAAACTGAGGAAAAAAGATACAAGACAATAGGATTAACCTTATTATATACTGTGCACAGCCACGCGTACCTAAGACAAAGTTGTCCAAGAATGAAAACAGCAATTTAAAGCCGACGTGTCTAGCGCAAGGTATTCAGTTACAAATCAGTCTCAAGTTGAAATATTGGAACTTGATTGAACTGATGGTAGAAGAAGAACTGCTCAAATATCTAATTGACAATACTGAATGATATATTTTCAAAGAACCGTGGAAAAGGCGTCTGTTAGCCGTTGTATTGAATTAAAGGATGAGAAAAATGACAAGCTGAGATAATTTGTTATTATTTCCGACTGTTATGCGGCCTTGAATTGTTCCCTTCGTTCTGGCTCAGCCTCAATGGCGACTCGGGTACGAGTAACGGAATCAGCCTTGTCTCTTGAAAAAGATCCCGAATTAAAGACAAAAATTATCTCCGCATTATCATCGATATGTTGGTTATTAGTCGTTGTTGCTATGCGGGATATAGTATTTGTGACTGATCTTGTATAAGCCAGGCCAATCAAAGCGCAAACTGTGCGCGATCTTCCAAACGGACAACTATCAACTATTGAAACAAGACAAGGAAAGAAAGTCTCATACCTGTGCCTTGGTAACAAAATATACTGTAAGAAAATAATAATAATGATGATAAAAATCGAATGTAATGTAAAAACTTCTTTGAAAGGATGAGTTAGGTAAAGTGATGATGACTGATGAAGCCGGAGAGTACTCGAACATGCAGCTATAGACTAGACGCGGTGCATGTGCCTTATAGTCAGCTAACAACACTGATATTATCAAGTTTTAACAAATTTAGCATTTGGAATGTGCCCATTACTATATATCTTCACTTACAAACTGCCTTTTAAAACCATGTTTTCATCTTCAAAACCCGCGTTATTAAAAGGTACATTGCGTGTGTGGTTCTAAGGCTTACGTCACATAAACCGGTTTAACCGGTTTGGCATGTTCGCAGGCAAGTGTTCCACTGATGGACAATTGACTCAAAATGTACAAGCTGTGCGTTAAGAAATATTTCATATTTTCAAGTTATTTGAATTTTGGTTTTAAGACTTTATACTGTGACACAAAAAAGCCTAAAGCAAAGCAGCTACGTTCTTGCTCTTATCTTCGTCAATATTGTTATGATTTTGATCATTCATATGTTTATCTTCTTGTTATTGGTAAGGTTTAGTAACAAACCTCATGTCCTCTTAATTCAACATACTATCACAATGACACTAAAATTACAAACAATATAAATGAATATTAAAAATATATATAAAACTGAGAAGATATTTAAAAAAAAAAAATAGAGTTTGTACCAATAAGTTTGTATACGACTTGAGGCTCCAACCAGTATTCCATCAAATGCAAAAGGAAATAATGTTAAAAAAAATATCGCACAAACAAGGAAATTGTATTGTATATAGAATGTATTTTGTCCCCGAGGCGGTATGAATAAGAAGTCAATTACGAGGCTAGAAAGCCTAACTACAACTAGGTATACATATGTCTCATTTAACGTAAAGTATTTGTGTCCAAAAGATAAGAGGCTCATGTCAAAGTGTCATTTTTACGGGTAAATACCGAGAGTGTCGTCCAAAAACTGTAATTATAAGAAAACTGTCGCTGAAGTAAAACAGAGGAACGTCTAATGAAATTCGATATTTTTATTCATCGTACATAATATATATCAATTCTTCTCGTATTGTGGGGGATTGATTGATGGAGAATACTCTCTTTCAATCAGGACAATCACTGAACAAGAGGTTTAAATTTGTTTAGAGTAAAAGTTCAAGAAATGACTGCTTAACGAAGTCTAAGTTTAGAGATGCTATTATTCAAAGAGACAAATGGCTAATTTTCAACTGCGCTAAATGAGAGAAATGAATACGAGGGGGAGGGAGAAAATTACTGAATAGAAATGAAAACCACTGAGATGTGAGGGAAAGAGATAGTTAAATCTTTATTCAGGGGAAACGAAGTCTTTAACCAGGCCGAACTCTTATGTCAAAAAAAAAATCCCCAAAACCGGCAAGGACCGAATTGAATCTTCGATTTTTTCTCCGCTCTCTCGATCTCTCTTTTTCCTTCTTGTTCTAGAATCATGAACTTATTTTAAGATTTGTCGTTGAATATCCTGCCAGTTAGATAGAACCGAGATAAGCAGTTGTGATTTTTCGCCAAACTCATCGGCCTGATCTGGTTTTTAATTTATTTTCGATAGCGCACTGGAAGCACATTTGTTTGGAATTGACCGACGAAGACAAAAAAAAAAAAAAAAAAAAAATCAAGGTGATATGCCAGGAACGAATTTGTAGATCATGGAGAATTTCGCTGTGTAAATTTTAACTTCGATTCGCCTCTCAAAAGTGCTAGTTTTTTCGCGTTTCCAAAGCTAAGCAAATAGAAATGTATAAACATTGCCCTTGTTATTTGTCAGTGGAAAAAGTCGCTCTTACACAAAATGAACAACTCACCTTTTTTGTCAGCTAATTCTGTAGAGTCAAATTGCGTTGAAGTTTCGAAATTCAACTTGTTTGAACAACCGCGCGGTCTGTTGCATTTGCTGTTCGCTGGCTGGCATGAACTTCGAGAAAAGGAAAGGCTAGATCCCTCTCTGGTCAATTTCCCCTCTCCTAATTAAGATTTCTAGAATAATTATCTTCAAATGAGATCCCCAACTATTATTAAGGGAAGCTTTATTGATTTAGAAACACTTAGAGGTAGAATTGAAGATGATAATGTTAGGCCAGTTGACTCGATTAAAAAGACCGACATGGGTTCAATTTCAATTCCTTCCATCACTGGAATCGTGGAGACATGAAAACGTTTTAACCTGAACAAGTTTGGATTGAAAATTATATGTTCTATAAGTACTTTTCCTTTAAACGTGCAGAACGTACGTAAAACCATCTCATTCTCAGGGCTCTTTAAAGCATCAATGATAACGTAGAGTCGTAAGGAATATTGCTTTACAGAGATTAGTCCAGCTTGGGATCTTTTTTCTCTAGTCGTTAACTACTTGGAACCTATCCCTAACATTATTGACTTCCTTGCTTAACGTTTACTATAAATGAAATGGATTTGGCGGGCAGTGCCGAAACGGTTGGGCGCACTAACGAATAAAACATGCAAACATAGAGCTTTGAAGAAGGATTAATCAAAAAATCCTTAACATCTTTGACGAGAAGGATAATATTCTAAGAGCTGTTAAACTCACTGAGGCCAGGTTCTCCAGATTTTGAAAGGTTTATAGGAAATCTGTCATTTTTGTTCATGAGTTCAGCCTGTTATTTGTGCTGTTGGTATCGGCTTCCTATAATGTATAAGTGGTTCTTATTTCAACTTCGCCTGCCAGCTTGATTTATTTTGGTATGAAGCTCTTTGGAGCGAATTGGTTTAGGAAACTGCTTTAATTGACGCTCATTTTCTTTGAGAATAAAAGAGAAATGTTTATCATAATCAAAAACTAAATACAAATACACAATATGGAAACGACTGTATTATTACAGAGTTAACTAGAAATTTGTTGATATTTCCTTGGTGTGTTTTTTAAAGTGTGTTTTCTTTTTGTAGAAAAGTAAATCTAGTCGAATCCCGGCCAAGAACAATATTATGCGCTCGTCTTCCGACGCCAGGCGAGTTGGGTTGCAATACATGCGCGGTTGTGAGCGGTGAATCAGCATGTAGTTGTGAAAATACAAAATTTACGTGTCTGTACCGTTAGAGGATCAGAGAAAGAGGCCAAACTATGTCAAATGTGATACTGAACCGTGTAATAAGAACAAACTAGAATTTCCTGGTAGCTGTAGACTTGACGATTCCCTGGATGGATGGATGGATGGATGGATGGATGGATGGATGGATGGATGGATGGATGGGTGGGTGGGTGGGTGGGTGGATGGATGGATGGATGGATGGATGGATGGATGGGTGGGTGGGTGGGTGGGTGGGTGGGTGGGTGGGTGGGTGGATGGATGGATGGATGGATGGATGGATGGATGGATGGATGGATGGGTGGGTGGGTGGGTGGGTGGGTGGATGGGTGGATGGATGGATGGATGGATGGATGGATGGATGGATGGATGGATGGATGGATGGATGGATGGATGGATGGATGGATGGATGGATGGATGGATGGATGGATGGATGGATGGATGGATGGATGGATGGATGGATGGATGGATTGATGGGAAACATGCAAAAAAGTTAACATTATATTACAAGAAAACTAAAACGTGCGCAATGCATGAGCCGTGATATTTTTCATCCCTCAAAAACTAAATAAAGAAGATAATTGAAGAAAGTTACTGTTAAAAACACAAGATATTTCGACATATTTTGATTTCTGATCAATACCAGCATAAACATCACGTGCAATGCAACATCTCTCAAATTTCCGGATTTTACGACCATTACACAAAAGAAACTATGAACCGTGGCCTCCTTATTTTGGAATTGAAACTACAAAATGAAATTTCAGTCATTTTTTTCGTTATTTCTGATTGTCTTACGCGGAAGTCCAAGCCACTAGCCTGTTATCAGTGAAAAAGCGCAGTGGAGACAGATTGACTGAGTATTTGTGTACAACACTTGCGTGTTATTTTCCTTCAAAGTAGAATAAGACAACATTTGTCCGTGAATCTAAAACCCGCAATGGTCTAACATGACAGTTTTGCGTATCTGTCTGGAAAAATCTATTCTTGTAATACTCGAGAAGACGGTCTTATAATTACATGTCATTCACTTGTTATGGTTTGTCGTTTGAATTGCGCATGCGCAATACTCAAAATACCAACCACAGGCTTCCCACATCACACTAATGAGTTTGAATCGACATTTCTTTCAAAAGTTCGCCATGTTCAATTTGTATTTGATTTTACAGCTGGTTTCGCTAGATGTCCCATCCATCCATCTACCCATCCATCCATCCATCCATCTACCCATCCATTTTACTTCAGGTATTTTTTTCCATTCTGTAGCTGATTCTTTAGATAATCTGCTCAATCTTTCGTGATTGCGCCGGCATACACTCATCTTTGTGTATATCCTGCTGGTCAATGCTTTTGGGTACAACATATTTAGCCCTGAAGAAAAAGATACCAAATCGAGCCTCAAATGAACCTTTAGGCATTGTTCACAACAAGCCGGATACCACTTGCAGAGTTATGTGGATTAGTCTGTTCAAATCTCATTTTCTTTCACTGCGTTTAGCACAGCGTTGGTCAGGCAAAACAAAACGAGTCTAAGTGAAAGCCAAAGATAGAAAAAAAACTTTTGCCTTGGGCGTTATGTTTGCCCATCTCAGACCATTTTGAGAAAATAGACAAATAAGCCTCTTTACCTTGGGCGTAATGTTTCCCCCTTTTAAAACATGTGTCATTCTCTTGAGAATAACTGATTTATATCCTTATTCATGTGTCTTTTCAACACAACCGTTAAATAAAGAAGTGATACTCTAGGGAGTGACACGTGGTCTGAACTGGGAACATATTTCGCATAACGCAACTTAGAATAGACGTAATAGGGTCTCTGGGTGTTTAAAAGCTAATTTTTGCGAAAGAAGGAAAACCGCGTAGAAAACCCAAAATACAGAATTGAACCATTAACCACTAAACTATGCCTCACAAATGAAGGAGGTTTTGAAGACTAAACCCACCGAAACACAGCAGTGAGACGCGGAGCATTAGAAACACATGCTGCATGCCCGTGCTTTAATAAAACCGCCTCTCCACCCGTGGGAGAAGGAAAGATGAACGCTGCTGGCGCATGCAATAAAACAATGTTTTTGTTGAAGTACTCATCCTTCAAACAAATATATAATTTTATATTTTTATCGGACTTAAAATATTTCTCTACTTCAGTAGTTTCTTTAACTTTATTAATTTGTTTATTTCTCATACTTAGTAATTATTTCTTTGTATTTCATATTTTTCACTGTTCGGCGGTTCTTAACAGTTTTCTGGAAAAGTAAATTTTAATTTCGAAGGAATTACCATGTGTATACAATCAAATGAAATTCGGGTTAGTTCTGCTTACAGTGCTTAAGCTCTTCGGCTGATCGTAATCCGTATACATCCTAACTTTATATTTCTTTTTTAAGCAGTCAAGCTAATTTTGATCATATGTTTATGCCGAAAAGTGTTCTATAAATTCATACATTATTTTATAGTACAAGTACTTGACTTATTATTATTATTATTTTCTTGTTTTCTTCTTCGTTTCTTTCTTCGTTTCTTTCTTTCTTTCTTTTCTTTCTTTTCTTTCTTTCTTTCTTTCTTTTCTTTCTTTCTTTCTTTTTTTTCTTCGTTTCTTTCTTTCTTTCTTCCTTTCCTTCTTTCTTTTTTCCTTTTCTTCCTTTCTTTTTTTCTTTCTTCCTTTCCTTCTTTCTTTTTTCTTTTGTTTATTTATTGCTTTCTTTTTTCCTTCCTATTTCGTCCTTTCAATTTCACTTTAACTTTTGTCTATAACTCTTACTTCGCTTCATTCATCCATCATGCCTTCCTTTTCCCTCTCCCAAGGTATTCCGTTAATAAATCAATAGTATAAATTAATTCTTTCCTGGTGTAAACATTCCCCGTTTCCTGTCACTGGCACACACCGCGTTAATCTCAATATTTCTAGACCGGCTTCTTCATTTTGACACAACAATAAAAACACAATAACCTTAATGGTTTCGTCCTATGGCGAATATTGTAATTAGACTGATATCGAAAGTGATGAACGATCTGTAACTATGGCAACATTATCTTTATGCGTTTTCAATTGTCATTATTTTTCTAAATTTTTCAGCCTGATTACATAAAAGACAGTTTTCTTAACACGAAATTTTTCGAGAAAATCTAAAGAAATTCGATATGAAAACGTTTATTTTTCCGTATTCATATATCTAATTCTTCATCGTGATTGACTGGAGGTCCATTATCAAAACTCACAACGAAGATAAAATTTACTGACATTTTTTTAACTGCAGATCGAATATTGTACTCGGAAGACAATTGTTTTTTGAATCTAAAAAGCTTAACCCTGAATGAATATTACTTTCAGGAAAAAAGCTGTCTGCAAAAATTATAGATATTTGCCCTTTCAAGGGATTCTTTATTTCTTTATTTCTGTCTTTTTCTTTTCCTTTTTCAGTTTAAATTTTTTTAAATTAAAAAAGTTCTCGGTCAATGAAATACGTGAGGATGATGACTTAAGAATGAACATCAAGTCTGTGGTTTTTTCTTTCAAGTTTTGACCGTACTTACCCCGTTAAAGGCTGCAATATTGAAGTCTTGGATTATTCTTTCAAATCTCTTGCTATCTTAGTCAAGTGCTTCTTCTACGCTATTGGCTCAAGCTCCTCGATGCTGATCTCAATGAAGGATTTCTAGTTTCTACAAAAAAAGAAAATCCGTGAAAAGAGTAGAGGTTTTCAACTTAATCTTCATTGATTATATATCTAAACTGCAGTATAGAACAGAATATCTCTATATATTTAACTACCAGTCGAGTTGAAACCCCAAAGAAAGAATACCCTATTGTATGTTTGACTATTTACCTTTCGATATCAACATGAGTCAAAGCCAAGCTGACTCAATTCTGTATTAGGGAAACGAGGGATCTACGAAGACTGCTCAGCTATAGGAGATTCAAGAAGCCCATGCACTTATCTCTCTCTGATTTCACGCCTTTATGTCCTATTGTAGCTAATCCCTTAATATTAGCACCACATCCTATATAGGCATATTTGGTGAAGGCGAGGCACGAACAATTTGAACGTTCAGCAATAGAGCTCAAGATCTGACACCTAGATCAACAATTTTCCAGCTGTATTTGGCAACCAGTCATTTTCTGTGGCTATTTTTCATTCAATATTTTTTAGATGTTATCTTCAACGCCCCTTTTACTTAACATTTACTTTAAAACATTGAATTTTTCTTCAACCTTTACTGGCTGACATATAAGCTGTTGATAGTGAAGGACAATAAATATTGAAAGAAAAATGGAAACGTTTTTTAAACACGCCAAAAAGTAATATTTTTCCCTCGAATGTTGTTTGACAGATATAGTGTTATATTTGTAAAAGTGTTCACAGCTCACCACAGAATGTTGCAATCGATTTGAAAACGTTTTAGTTAGAACAAAGAAAATAATTATATAACATAAAGTTGTTTTTACTTCTGCTAATGATTTCTACCTCGCAACCTACAATATAGTCTCGTATTTAGTGGTCTAGCCGCAGACACACTAAACACAACTCTGTGTGACTCTGTGCTAATGCACTTCAGCTAAATTGTGGCTATACTGTCCTTTCAAATGAATTTCTTAAGAATCGGAAACGATTATCGATCAAGACGTCATAATTGAAAATGATAACACTAGCCACACTCACCATGAACCGCTGCAATCCAGAAATGAGTTGGAAAAGAGGAATTGATCTCGTTGATGCACTTGGTAGACTTCTAAGCAAGGCAGTGGTAGAGTTCATTGGGGTATCGATTTACGTCATTTGATCAGTGTATTGCGCATTGCGAACTGAATATTCCATTCTTAGAGCAAAGGCATTACGCAGGCGAAATGGAAAAGGAAAAAGGAAAGCTATTGAAATATTCGATTGACTTAAATCGGTGAAGCTATATTTAGATCGAAATGTGTTAAATTAAGATAGACGTCTTTCATTACGCCCACATTTCTATCTGAATTTATGAATGAATAGGAAAACAATATATCGATAAAAAAATTAATAAAATAATACCGATCATTAAACGAAAAGTCAAACTACAAACCAGGGCTTTTGCGTGGTAATTTTGTTTCTGGATTTTTCAATTTGTGTTTCGGTTTCAAGTTAGAAAATTGTACATGATGGATGAAAAGATGGTTGGTCGCAATTACCAGTACTTCCTGTCTTCCTTCCTTCCTTCCTTCCTTCCCTCTTTTTCTCTCCCCTTCTGTCCATCCATCCATCCATCCTTCCCGCATCAATCCCTCCATCCATCCATCCATCCATCCATCCATCCATCCATCCATCCATCCATCCATCCATCCATCCATCCATCCATCTCTTAGCATCTGTTATCCTACATGAAATAATTATTTTAAACCGCGAGCACTCTTATCTTTGCGCACAGCAACCCCTCTTTTCCACCGCGCTCATTGATTAACTGATTTGCCTACATAATGCCTCGAAACGGTTAATGAATTTGCTAACTGCAAAACACATCTAGGGAAAGAACAGAACATAGAAGCGTCCAATTAACTTATTATTGAAAAGTTATAAATAACTTATGATTATATTTATAAACTATGAAAGGATTAAAGTGAAGCGAAAACAACTCAACAGTTCCTAAGCAATATGGACATGAACAGACTTAGGTGTTGTACCTAACATTATACGGTCAGCGGTTTGGGTATATTTGGTATTGTATTAAAGGCCAGTACAGTTCAGACGTCGAACTTTTGCGGCGTGTGATCAAATCTAATTGCCTTTGAGGTTGAGTGCTGTTTTCCTTTAAACTAGTAGAAGTGTGTAGACCAAACTTAACACATATCGTCTCCTGGCGCTAAGCAAAATAAATAAAAACAAACTTATCCCAAAAACCCAACTCTTCCAATTTTGGAAAGAAAAGAGGAATCCTAATTGCGGGTTTTGCTCCTAGTAGTGTTGTCTGACCATACTTAAGTCAAATGAAGTCCAATAAGATGGTGTTTTTACATATGGAGCAAGCCCTCCTACACTCCCTTAGGTTTTGAATTCTAGATATTTTCAAAACTAGTTCGAGTTTCATTTTTATAAGAACGTTACAGCACCAGGTATATCAGATAACTTCAATGTTCAAGCTGCTCTTTCATTTGTTACTTCGGCGTTGCATATCAACCATAGCAATTTGCTTACTGACGTATTCAATCACTTTGATGGATGAGATGTTTTATGTATTTTTGATTGGTTCATAGGTGGTGGAAGCCATTCAAAAGTTCGTGCGCGTTTCCATTTTGTGTTTCTGCGTGAGCCAAGGATTTTTGTGCCGTCCACGTTTCGCATGAACAATAGGTTCGTGATATGGCATCCATCTGCAAAGCCTGCTTGACCTTATCTCTTTCCCTCACAGGGAGAACTATTTCCTCTGACAAGCACCTGCTACCTGAATGAGCTTTGATTTTTAACCGCCTTTTCGATGACGGGCGGTCTGTTGTGCGGGGGGAGAGAGGGTAAGAACACTGCGCTACGTTAACCAAGCTACACTTCAAAAGTAACAGAACACCCCCGGTTTCTCTGGTTCTCTTTCATTCAGAAATCCCAAATTTAAATTTCATTTTTCCAACAATTCTTGCTCTCCTTTCGTCTCAGCTTAGTGTGTGGTAGGTTCGGGGGGGGGGATTGATAAATCACAGATAGATTGCTGTTTGTTTGGTAATGCTGAGATGCGCAATAGTTTAGTTTCTGTGATTCTGCGTATATCCAGTACACTAATGTGCTATCAAGTGGACAGCAAATTAAGAAGACTTTGAGGACGTGCTTTGCGGGGCTATAAACAGAACCAGCTGTGTCTGTCATAATGGAGTCTTAAGGACGTTCGCGGGCAAAAGTGCGTTTCCTATGTTTTTTTTCTTCAAAGTTCGCATGGTGAAATAAGACCATCATAGAAGTTCCATGAGCAAATAAAAAAGGGGGGTCACCGTTCTTGTTTAGGAGTGAGATGATATCAAAGTGCAGCCTTTTTCTTGTCGAAAATCGCTTGCGCGCAATACATACAAGTCGAGCAGAAAAGTCCCTTTTGTTGTTGAAAAACTAAATGGATTGCTAAACATTGTTTGAAACAACCGTCTAATAACCCATAGATAAATATTATGTGTAAATATTTATGAATACATACAAATAACTTGTCGTTTTGGTTCGAATTTACAGCCACCTTGCACCATTCGGTAACGCTTTGGCCGTTAAATGTAGATTGAAGTTTTCATCCAAATACGTATTTTCGTTATGATTTTCCCATATTTTTTTCTTTAAATTTGGAACACTGACAGCTTATGTAATTCTTTATCAAATACTGAAATAAAAAATGGGGGTCACCGTTGTTGTTTTCGAGATATGGCCGATCGAAATCGTTTTCGCAACGAGCGTGACGGAGTTTCATCTTGAAAACTCATAGGTCACGGGCGCGCGCGCTGTCACGCCGTATGCGCAGAACATACATTTATGCGAACGTCCTTAAATGAATATCATTTATTGGTCGGTAGTCATACACATATACATGATTAAATAATGTCAATCAGTTCAGCTAAAATCTCCTTTGGTAAAACTATTCTAAAACTATTCTAAGATGGTTAGAGCATCCGACTATTATGCCTTGCCTTGCTGTACGTGTTGTATACCGTGCCTTGCTGTACGTGTTGTACACCGTGCCTTGCTGTCCCGTGCCTTGCTGCCCCGTGTTGTACCGTGCCTTGGTGTCCCGTGTTGTACCGTGCCTTGCTGCCCCGTGTTGTACCGTGCCTTGCTGTCCCGTGTTGTACCGTGCCTTGCTGCCCCGTGTTGTACCGTGCCTTGCTGCCCCGTGTTGTACCGTGCCTTGCTGTCCCGTGCCTTGCTGTCCCGTGTTGTACCGTGCCTTGCTATCCCGTGTTGTACCGTGCCTTGCTGTCCCGTGTTGTACTGTCCCTTGGTGTCCCGTGTTGTACCGTACCTTGCTGTCCCGTGTTGTACCGTGCCTTGGTGTCCCGTGTTGTACCGTACCTTGCTGTCCCGTGTTGTACCGTACCTTGCTGTCCCGCGTTGTACCGTGCCTTGCTGTCCCGTGTTGTACTGTGCCTTTCTGTCCTGTATTGTACCGTGCCTAGCTGTCCCGTGTTATGAGCGATATGTTTTTGTAACCAAGTTAGTACAAAGTTACGACGTCGTACCGTGTCCGTGGTCTATATCATCTTTCAAATGAGCAAACTTGAATTGGTATATCTGTTTTAGTACGTGCCGTGGTGTGTCCCATCCTAGCAGTCTGATTGACTTAGCAGTGATCTGGCGCGCTGGTTCACAGTATGTCGTATTGTAACCGTGACGGTACCGTGTCTGAGCATTTTGATTGCACAAGCAGTGATCTCGAGTACTATGATTGGTTCAAAGGATTATATCTATTCTGTACCGTTACCGTGCCGTGTGTCACTCAGTCATACCTCAACAAACAACATCTTTGGTTCCCAGGCTACGAAAGCCAATAGTCTCGATCCCAGTCTCACTTAGATCGGTTCGGGGGCTCACACTCATGTCCAACACGTGTGATCTTCGCAGATGATGGCGGTCGTGCTTGCTTCCACACAGGTCAATCAAAGGTCGAAAAATATGGCGGAGGCCTCTACGATAGTCCTTACTAAAGGCAAAGTAGATATATGGGTTGATTGCGTAATACGTGTGAGCCAGAAATACAACAGCACTGTATACTTCAGAATTCACAGGACATTTACCCGCTAGAAGGTTTGATCGATTGATGACGTGTGAGAGAAACAAAGGAAGCCAACAAAGTGCAAACACCACTACCACAGTTATGCACATTTTGAGGACATTGGTTTTAGCGTGTTGTTCTACTCGCTGATTGGCTGCCGTTACGTTGCCAGGGATACGACGGGACCAAAGCTTGTATACAGTAACAGAATACAATCCACCCATCACCGCCAGCGGTATAATGTAGAACAGAGTAAGTTGCGTTGATACATATATTAAGTATGAGCTCACAGGCAAGGGTTCCCATTTTTGCGGACAACTTAGTCTTTGGTCTTTATTTTTGTATGAAAATGCGTACAGGAGTGGCGACGAGGCCATACAAGAAAGCAGCCAAATAACAGCAATGATTTTCTTGGCACGTCCACGTGTAATGATCCTTTTCAGTGGATACTTGACAGCAAAGAAGCGATCAAAGGCAATAACAGTGAGTGATAAGGTGGAAAGAGAATGCGTTAGGCTATCCATGAAAGCCAAGAAGAACTTACACATGATAAAGGCAAAGACGTCGTTGATGTATGGGAAGAATTCAGGGTAAATAATGAACGCCGCCATGGTTATGTTGATGTTGATTAACGTGGACAGTATCTCGGTGACTGATAGATTAACGATCAGGTAGTTTGTAGCGTTCTTCATCCGTTGATTTCTGAGGGAAGAAAAAAATATTTTAAAAGGGCGATAGTAATAATGAGTATAAACAATGACGTCAACAATGAAAATAAAGTGCACACAGACTCTACACTATGATTCATCCCACACCAATACATCCAATCAGAAAGCAGCCAGCTGATCTGAGAAAAAATATTAACCAATCAAAATCGAAAAAATTTGCAAAACTGAAGTGTCATCCTTAGTAGCCCAGCGACTCGGGAAACGGTTCATGACACCTCAGTTTTGCAGTGACATCATTTCTAAGTCACTATTTCAGAACATCTGGAGTAAGTCGTTGTATATTCCTTAGTATGTCACTCAGGACCATCTGATACTAGAATTTATCCCACACCATAGAAAATACAGCCAATCAGAAAGCAGGAAAGCCGTTGTATATTCGTCGGTATTTCACTCTTCCTTCCCGTCATGCACTGCGTGTTGAATCTACGCATTTGTATTTTCTATGGTGTGGGATAAAATGGTTATACAATGGTTTCTCGTGGCATACCGTGGAATGATATCCCACTCGTCACTTGTATTTTCTTTGTATACACACGAGCCTTTAGGCGAGCATACTAGGAACTACAAGTGACTTGTGGAATATTCCACGGTATGCCACTCGAAACCATTGTATAACTAGTATATATGAATGCTGGGAGTTATATATAGAGTAGGACAGAATGAAGTAAGCATAACAAAGGGAAGAAATATCAGATAAAATAAATAAAAAGGCTTGAAATACCAGACGCACCTTTGCACGATAATAATGACCAGAAAGTTGCCAACCAAATCAAAGATAATGATGACGACGTAGAAAGTAACAGAAGCCCATTTCTCGTAATCTGTCAGGGGTTCTGGAATTGGGCAACTTGGGCTTGCAATTGCTGTGGTGTTTGTTGACTGTGAAACATTAGTTGCGTTGTCCATGATGTGCAGAGAGGTTTTGAGGTTTTAAATCTGTACAAACAAAGATAGAGAAATATAAGTGTGGCACCAACTAGCTAGAGAACTGCAAATTATGGCTAAAGAGGAAGTGCGAAAATGAAAGGATAATAAATTTATCAGTAGCAATGTTGCAATAGACCCCTTGCACGTGACGTCAGAGCAGCTCAATTGGAGGGCAAAACAAAAGAATTTCAATCTCCTGAGAATTAGAACCTATTGTTTTGTCCTCCAAATTGAGCTGCATTCCGACGTGCTGCAAGGGGTCTAGAGAATAATAATAATAATAATAATAATAATAATTAGTATGATTTTAGACTTGAAGACAGAATTTCGCGCGCTGTGATTGGTCGAGCGACCAGTGACTATGAGACAATATTCACTTCGCCTACGGTGAATTCAGTGTTAAATAAATAATTACTAGGTATATACAGGCTAACTGAAATAACTATAAAACTATATAACAGGGACGGCGGAGCAGTTTTTAAAGTGGGGGGGCTAAACTATTTCCTACCCACCCCTCCCCTATCATTCTGATTTTTTCACTTTTTATCGTTAAGAAGAAGAAAACATTCTCAAAAAAGGGGGGGGGCTCTAGCCCCCCAGCCCCCCTGGCTCCGCCGTCCCTGTATAAGTCAGTTAGAAAACAATAGGCAAGGAATGGAGGGAAACGAGAACCTAGAGAAAAGGAGGTCAACAATATCTTATCAAAGAAATTAACAAAAGTATTTGTGCAGCAAGTGCAGTAAGGCAAATCTATACGGTCGATTTTCAAATCACTCCGCGCCTATATCATTGTTTACATACGAAATTTACCTTAGATTCTTTGCCAAAATTTATAAGACTCACGAAAAGCATAAAATAACTACTTATCATTATATCTTGATGGTTATAAAACTTCTAGCTTGAATAACAAGACCGATGGAACTGGCCATGCATGGATTCCCAAACTACACCTTCAAAACCGCCATTTTGCCTGGCAGATTGCATTGTTTTCGGCGCACAGTGCATTGAAGTTGACTAGGATTCTCTTGCTACTAAATTAATTCCAAAATCTAGCTAGTGAACAGGATACGCCTTAAGGATACACCTTGGTTCATCATCAGTTAGAACTACAATTCTTATCTCACAAGGTATTACTTACCAAGAGTACGTTCAACTGTAGATCAGTTATCAGTACCGATGAACGTCTTCCTTATACCTTATACATTTTACCATATAATTATATAACTATATTCTCATGATTTGCACACTAGGATTACTCTTCATCATAGAGGAAAGCAACTTAATTACCGCGATACCGCCGGCATAAAAAAAGCAATTTTTGAATGATATAATTAGCCACAAAACCATGCACTCTTTGTTTGTTGCTTGGCGATTGGTTCTGAATATAACGGCATAATTAAGTAAGTTGATTACTACTTGATATCTATATTATCTTGCAACTTTTACGTCTCACTCAAGTCTATTTCTTGCTGTGATATTATGATATACATTGCTAATGTTGTTACTCCGGATCAGTTCCCTCAAGGCTTATTTCCTTTCTTTGATTAGATGTTCGTGTACATTGATCATCATTTGTGGTGAATTGGGAAATATATCTAACAGGCTTTTTGTGATGTTGGATCGATACCGAACTTTATATCCCAACTTTATATTTCAATTAAACTTTCCCAATGAAACTTTATTCCCACACGACGTACCTTTAATCAAAAACCTCTCAGCCAAATTACAGCCTAAGAAGATAGCTTTCCGTTTCAGTTTGCTTCTTGAGTTTTAAATCACCTGGTACATTTAGCCAATCAGGAATGTATAAAAAGATCACGACACGACACGACACGACATGACACGACACGACACGACACGACACGACACGACACGACACGACACGACACGACACGACACGACATTACACGGCACGGCTTGGCACGACACGGAACGACACGGTCAGGCTAAACTCGTTCCCAATTAGAGGAAACGTATCTGTCGGAAAATCGTGCTAGGACGTCGTTTGTATGGACATGGAAAAACACGCTACATCATCGGATGTCGTCCATATATTCTTGGTACCAGCTGCGCCGTGCGCATTGCTTGTCAGTCATTTCAGAGTTAATCATCTTGTTCACTACAATGACGTAATCAATAATGGAAAATGGAAAAAAGTGCGTTCGAAGGAACACGAAACACCGAAATGAAAACAGCAAAACAATTAGAAGGTGAATCAGTTCTCTAGTCAGTTCTCTTGTCAATGATATATCATAATGGATCACGGAGTCTAACTGTCAGAGAGATACATCACGATAACGTCCAAAAAATGAATCCCAGAATGGCATTTTGAAGTATCTTTTTGCAAGTATTTTTATTAACTTTGCTTTAGATATCAGTCATGATCACAAGTTGGGTTGTCGTTATTTCGTTTTAGTTTTTCTGTTGTTGGTTGAGTGTAACTTTGATGGGTGAACTGATGTATGAGTAATGCCAAAATCTACTAAAAAGGTTACCACAACAAGGGAACATTTTATCCAGTCACTCAAAGAAATAAGACTGTATTAGTGGATCTCTCGTCACTTCTTTTCGACATTAATAGTATTGTGCATTTCATTCCTCATGATATATCTTCATTTTAATAATTTCAACTAATAAAGTTAGTCGATCGCTGAGAAGCTACGACCTGAAAAGCTGAAACCCACGAGAATTATGGGTGGATATACGTTTTTTAAAACCACTCTATATCTATTGATGGACTCAGGGAGATTTTTACCAGTTACATTGTTCACCTCCTGCGAGCATCTCAAGCTGTAGTTTGTATCAAAAGCTATACTTTTTGGAAAAGAAAATTAAAGTTCCCTATGATCGCGTCCTCAAAGTCTTAACTTCAGATCCCTAGGTTACTGATAACAAAGTTTATTGCAATAAGTATAAAATAAAGATAAAGATTTGTTGTTGATAAAACGACTTATTATTATCAAGGTCTAAATAACTATAGAACGTTCTACTTATTTCACTCAAAAGTATTAAATGTCAATCGTTATCATGTTGTGCAACTGAATTGAAACTGGTCAGTGAATTCAGTTGAGATTTTTTCCATTCGAATTCAAGGGATATCGTTAACCATTTGGTCTGCGACCAACTTTCTCCTGGAATACAGTAGCCTGATATTTCCTATATCAAATAGTTGCGTTTAATGAAAAGTGGCACACCGTCGTTTCTCCAAAACTGATCGCGAGTATATCATAATTAGTTTTTGGGTTTGGGATAAATAGTTTTAGCCCACGTTCATCAATATATCGTGCACCTTTGCTCAAATCATCTTGACAGCATTTTCCTCGTCTTGACACCAAAATGTCAGTTTTTCTCTTGATATTTTGATATATTAAATTGTATTTTACTCTTTAGCGTTAGAATTACCGTTATTTCTAATGTTGATTTCACAATATTTCATCGTTTTAGGACATTCCTTGACGGATTTCAGCTTATTTTTCAATTCAAATAGCGTTCCAAGGAATGTGTTTTTGAAGTGATGCAAATTGTTTTTCGTTCCGGCGATCTAGAATGCGCTTTTCTATCAGTACTGCGATCGATTTTCTCCTAATTTTTAATCAAGCAAATCGAAAATTATTTACTCTGTTATCAGCAAGAACTCAAACCAAAAAAAATAAATATCCACAATTCAAATCTACTTTGGTAACTACTTACAGAGATCCAGTTGACCAGTGGAACAGTACTAGTATCTCGAATGAACGCGTTCTTACAGGGAAATATACCAGGTATGATCTAGACGGAATACAGTGACACAATGATCCAAAATACCAGTCAAAAAAAAGATTAATTGCGTAAGTTTTGTATGAAAAAGATTTCGATGTCCTATTGTGGATGAATTACAAAGACACTGTCATATGCTATTTTTCCCAGACCCCCTCAGGTTCGTTTCAAAAGCAACGGTTTGCTTCTCTCTCTATTTCATTGATTCGTATGATTACTGTGATTTCTCAAACTCTTGCGACATCGTGAATTAGTTATATTTTTTTTGCAATTTGTTTTTTTAAATAACAAGTAATAGTCTTATTAATAGAAAGGTAAAAAGACCGGCTTATTGTGTGGGAAACTAGAAGATGGTTGAAGAAAAGTTGAGATTGGATTTTCAGAATACTGGTGAGAACGTTTTGAATTTCTTTCCTTGCACAGCTTGGCGTGTTGTTTGTGTGTTTTTAAATCCTTGAATCTCATTAACAACAGTTGACTCACAGAAATTGTTATGAAAATTTTATGCTTTTTAAAAGTAATTAATGTTTAAGGATTGTAACAAATCCAGCTCACTGCACGAACTTTAAGACTGCATTTATGATGCAATACAGACAACTGCGGTATGCCGTTTCAAAGTCTAGAGCGCGCACGAGGATTCCACTTGAATATTTCTTGGTAATTACACATAGAAGACTTACCAAATATGATGGAATGGTGACTTTATTATCTTCGCTGTAGTTGGTGTTAATTCCAAGGCAACAACTTCAAACCATGAAATTTCTGTCCATAAACCAGATGATCTAAGAGTAGAAAACAAATCTTGTGAGCACGTTCCAAACGAAAGGGATTTCAATTCTACTAGAAGAACTGGAGTTTGCGGATTTTGGTGAGTTTATCAATCAATAATCGCTTCTATATATAGAATTCTAATCTAAACTGTGATCAAAGTTCTTGATTGTATCGCCAATCGGCACTGATTGCACGCACACGAGGTGGCTTTGATCACCATTTTATAAAACACACACTTTTAAAACACAGTTATGTTGCTATGGTGATACAGGAACGCACTGAATACATTTGAAGGTTGCAGGGTTTGGGCACTGAGGGGAGGGGCAACTGGAAAACTGGAAAAATTGTGCATGGATGAAAATTTTGTTTTCAAAGGGACGCATGTGTCGTATAACAAGAGGAGTGTAATGAAATTGCTAACTGTGAAGGCACCTGAGGAGGTTATTTTTATTATGGATTCCTTTGAAGTATTACTAAATAAACTTAGTAATTCGTAGATTTGTCTAGGGTTTCTCGTACATTTGACGAAGAAGCGCGAGTCAGTATTTTTTCTGCCGCCGGCATCCATTAAGTGCTTATCGTATGTTTTATGCCTTGAATCAGTTTTGTGCGATAAAATAATAAACTTCGTTCTTTTTCCCCGGTCTTTTTCCCAATTCATTGTCAGATACGATGATTTTATCCAGTACTGACCTCACTCTACAAAGAGCAATGACCGCTATATACAAATTTCCTGGATATTTGTCTATCAATCCAATCTTATGAGTTATCTTTTTCCGGTCACCATTGACTAACTGTACAACGTATATTCCAATCTAAACTTCCGTCAATTTCCTTGGACAGATAGTAGTTGTCATTCGCAAACAATATCATGCATCTTGTAGACAAACAAGTATATTTCTAAGTCTTTTTATGCGTTCCATCATAATCAACTTATCGTTTGTTTGTCTTGAAGGGTTCAAAACCTTACTGTGAGGTATATTTTGGTTGACATTAAAAGAACTAGAACAATTGCTTCCTGATTAGGTTAAGAGGATAGAGAGATCAAGGAAGCGTATCATGGGCATGTCCATTATATTATATATGAATTAGGTCCACCACCAAAACAAATGTCAATTCTACATTATCAGATATACTATATCCTAGCCTTTTAAAGCAAAACCTGTACAGGAAGAGCGCGTTGACATATGATCTACCATAGGAGATAACTGATAGGATGTTCATGGGCACATTTCTCGCGCGCATTCTTTCTGTGCATGAGTTTAATGCACGCGCCCTCATCAAGACTAAGAACTCTGCGAAACGCTAATTGTTAAACCACCTTAAAATATGTTGTAAGTCAAAGGTCAACCACATTAACACTAAGAATCCAATCAAACGAGATAGCTTAATGACCTACAACAGGACTAAACATATGTAACGCCTTGTACGCCAGCATTCCACATCATTTAAGGATTATCAGTTTTAATTAGGTAACAGATGTTACAAGCTATCATGAGACGAGAAAAAAGTCGGTTGATTCAGACAATCTTTGAAGGGTGTGGCAAGGGTCCCCTTTCACCTGTCTGTGAGTCCTACGGGTCGCGGGGTCATAGGTTTGATCCTTGAGGACCTCCACATGTGATTAGAGATTTTTTTTGATATCTTGTTTTCTCCCTTTCTCTATCACTAGGTCACGTGATAGCATATTTTAAGTATGTATGTTGGCATGTATTTCCTAGCTTTTGTAGTTTAGTATAATGCATTATTTTGTATAATGATATACATGAAAAACTGACTCGATTCTGATTGGCTGAGAGCAGTGCCATTGAACCAATAACACAGCAGAAAAAGTATCAAGATGAGTAAAATAAAGATTTAGTTACGATGTGGGACCACGATGAACCTTTTCAAACGAGATTATTACGCTATTTAAAACCCGATGTTTCGATGTTAAACCCGATGTCATGTTAAAAGAGAGAAGGAAAAAAATCATAGCTAAAATTCTGAGTTGAATTGTCTAAGAATATCGTCCGCCTTTAATCCGACTGGTTCCTCGGCTGCCAGTGATGTCAGGTACTCAACCCTTTGCTCTTGACGTTCATGTTTAAGACTTATTGCTTCATCCTTGCTCCACACAGCGGCTTCCTGGCATTATTTTCAAGAATGGATACAACTCCACATATGACAACAAGCCATGAGGGTTATCAATGTTGAGTAACTGACGTCACAAAGAGGCACGTTTGAATAATGGCGGGAAACGAAATCCGAGAAATAAAACTTGTTTTGAGGACGTTCCCTTTATCGTACCACAAAATAGCTTGAAAAAGTGTCCATTAGTGTGAATGCTATGAGGATGTCAAAAAAGTAAAAATATTAACTACGTTCATTTCATCGTCGTCCCACCGTTAAATAAAGATTTATTTTTCAATGGAGAATGTTCGTGCTGCGACGATGAATCTGTGCTGCAATCTATAGTTCTAGGGAGCAGTTTGCGCAGCCACTTCCCCACCCCCACCCCCTTAGCAGCAAGAACGACGCCAAAACAAGAATGGTAACAACAACTGATTTGTCTTACGCTGCTTTTGTTATCTCAAAATGGAATAAATTAAGCAATTTTCCCTGTTCTCGAACTTTCGAGTCAAAAATATACGTCAATAAACAACACGAAAATAATAAAATTTAAGATAGCATTTTTGTTTCTCTTACACTCCCCCCCCTCCCCCCACCTCCCCAATATTCCAAAATAGGGACTCCATTGATAAATACGTACCCCCTCCTCCCTCAGAGACCTGTTGAAATGCTCAATACAGTGTCCATAGTGTATATTTCTATACAAAAATGCATTGTTTTTCATACATTCAAACAGAAGTACCTTCATTTCTACGTACGATTTAGCTTTTTAGTTTCTGACTCAGATTTTTGAGGATAAAACCCAGGATTTTACTACCAGAGGTGGTGAGTACCGGGTATTCCCACCCACCCCTCCCCTCTAAATCGTGTTCGTAAGATGACAATTGTTTTGACCTTACAGACGGGGGGCATTTCCGAGTGACGAAACTGAATAACCATATAGGCATCACTAGCATTAACTGAATAACAACAGCTTGATACAGGGATAATTAAGTTCTAGAAAGAAAACAGAGAAGCTATCTAAGTTTGTCGTTATGTCCTCAGGCTGTCAGGTGACGATATGGTTGTTTGCCCTCTTTCACGTATTGCTTAGATCGATAGGAAAAGAATGTCACAAATATACTAATATCTCAGTTAATAGTTGGCCATAAATTTTCACTACGGATCTTTCTGTCTCTCTGTATTTCTATCTGTCTGTCTGTCTATCTGTCTGTCTCATCTGTCTGTCTTTCTGTCTGTCTTTCTCAAGAGTATGCATGTATACTCATTTCAAAAAGTCAGTCACCAGAAAAGCTGCAAAGCTGTAGGCCAGCAAGGATTATTGTTAGATATATTTTACATGTTTCAACCACTTGATAACTATTGATGGATATTTTACTAGTTACACTTCTCCTCACGTGAGCATCCTCAAGCTGCATTTTATTTTAATTCAAAAAACTTTCAGTTACTTTGACAGTTTTATATGAAATGTTTCCCATGATCCTCGGCGGTCTCGGCTTTATAGGTTTTTGGTGACTACTCATATCAGTGAAAGAATTATAATCTAACAAATAAACAACAACAATGACCCTGTTTCAGATCAAGTTAGAAAGAAACCTTTTTTGGGTAAAGCAATGCAAACTTTCTCGTTTGTTTACACGTGGTGATTGATCCCTAGCGGTACTAGAGGCTATTTTAGACCGACGCGTCTAGAAAGATCTATCCAGCCACTATCAGTCAAACACGATCAATCCGTTTATATTCATAGCTCTTCTTTACCTACTCATTCGGAGCTATTCAAGATGGCTGATAAACCTGTAAATCTACACTAATTTGGGGACTTATTACATTGTAATCTGCTTAGAAAGATACCAATTAAGGGCATGGTTCAAACGAAAATACTAGCACAACATGACAGCTACGGTGTAAATTAAAATCAGGTCTGTTTTCAATGAGCTGATTGTAGATTTTCAAATCTGGGAAACTATGTAAAAAATTTCGAGAATATCTTTAGTATTTGATCATCAGGGTTGTAAGAAAGTAAGGAAAGTGAATCAAAATCTTTATTTCAAAATAAAATACGCGTTTCTTTATGAGAGCAGTCCTTTGTTTTTTCCTGATTTTGAATGATTTCCATCTCGTCCCAGTCCTCAGGAGTGATAGTAGTATCGCTAAGGTTCATGGGATACCCACATGTCCTTCTGTCATTTTGCTTCGTTCGTTTCCTTTTCTCGTGTTGTAGTGTGTTTTATTTCTGCTTTTTCGCTAACAAAATAACTTAGAATGGAGGTGCAACCCACCACTAACGGTGTCGGGGTGACTGGGAGGGATCCTACCGCTGTCAAATTATTCATTGGTCAAGTTCCTAGGACTTGGGAAGAGAAAGATCTTCGTCCTATCTTTGAACCTTTCGGCTCCATCCATGAACTAACCATCCTCAAGGACAAATATACCGGCAACCACAAAGGTTAGATCTTCTCCTTCTCGAGTTGTTTCCACTCGAAGTCCATATGAAGCTGAAGTATATCTTATCTCGTAGGATGTGCTTTCTTAACGTTTTGCTCAAGAGAAGCTGCTATAAATGCTCAAAAAAACTTACACGAGAAGAAAACTTTACCCGGGGTAAGTCATGTCATGAGATTTTAATTTAATTTTGCTTGTCGTAAAAGTTTGAAGAACTAGATTTCTAGTTTAGTTACCTAGGATTGTTTCTGTGGTTTTGAATGCTTTGGAATTACAGTCTGTGTGTTTTTGAGGGCAGACAGGCAACTACATGTTTGCGATCAATGAGTAAAGTTTGAAATGTTTTCGTTTCTACGCTAAAGCGTCTGATTAGAACGCCTCGAACTTCGCTCATTAAACATCGCTTCTCTTAACTAAAACTAGCTCTCTCTGCAAGGATCTCCACTGTTGTGGCTAGTACAATGTATATCGATCTAGTTAACTGTAATCAGTGGGTTTCAATGTACAATCTGTTGATATCGTTGAATTTATTAGAACCCCTGAAATCTACTAACTCGTACTTCACGTCACGATTGACGATCACAGCCATGTGCTCTAAACAAGTCATCTGCCCAACCTTCATTTTTAACATTTTACTCTATATTATTATTAATCCCGTAGTCTAAACTACTCATAATATTAAAAAATCTCAACAATTTTAACGTATTTTTAATGTACGGAATTTACGCTTATTTATTTTGGTTATTGAGACCAAGCGATAATTCAAATATTCATTACTTTGCGGTAGAATTCTTCAATATCTTGTATCTTGAATTCTTGAGAATGCATTCTGTATTTCTTTTATTTATGCACAGATTTGACAGTTTGTAATGTAGTTTTTGTAGCCACAAGGCTTCTCTTCAAAACTCTAAAATCTCGAACTGTGCGTCGCATTTATAAACCTCTTTGTCCAGCGCTTATCTAATCGAGCTACGAATATTATCTTCAAACGCAGAATGGATTTGGGTTTATCGCACAAAATGTCACTTAAAAATCTATTCATAAAAAAAGATAAAATTGCTTAGTAAATCTCTAACCAGGAATTCTGAAATATACCATTTCCATTTCATCTTTTTCTTCTTTTTAAAAATGTTTTAATATTTTAGAGAATTTTCTAGAGTTTTTTGACATTTTATGCATCCCTTGCACCTGTCACTTAATCTTTGTCTCTTCAATTTAAATATTTCTTCTTTAGTTTTGTCTAACAGATCTAGTCTATTGATTAACAACTCAAAACCTTTTTAGCTCATAAATCAAATGCAACCCTTAAAGGTGAAAATGGGACCATTTATATGGAACGTTTTTGTTCAGGCTTATCTTTTAATGATCAAAAACTCATTCTTCTTACCTACGAAAAGGAAATTAGAGGAGAAAAAAAAAAAAAGAAAGATAAATTGTGTTGTTTTGGTAACAGGATTTTGTTTTCCCCTATTAATGGGCAATCACTGAATGAAGTGCAACTGCCAAATACACAACTGCCAAAATAACTCTTTGTCAAAATATGAGAATTGAACACTTTTTCTTGTGGATAAGACACAGTTATGAATATATATCACTGGAAAATATAATCTGAATTTCCTTACCTACTGTAAGTCTATAAAAATATAAAAAATTCTGTGTGCTTTAGTGCTAAAAAAACCTGCTTATGGTCAGACAAATAAAATAATCTTTGGTCTGGTGCGGAAAAAAACAATGCCTCAGGCAAAGTTATCTTGCTGTTGTCTTTTAAGTCCAGGGATTTATTAGAATAAGCTGGCAACTGGCAAACTCCAGTGTCTACTTTCCCTATCTGAGCCACCTATTTTTGCCATTCCACATCCCAGTCATACCTGTGAATGAAGGATGTTTTCTTGTTGTAGCCGCCTAATTAAGTAAATCATCTGCCTAAAGTGTATTTTAAAGTGCCCCTAATAAAAAGCACCAGACCTATTTCAAATAAATCCTTATGGTCTAAAAAACATGTTTTTTTAGGATTTATTGTCGAATAATCCTGATTTTTTATGACGCTTTGAAGTTTTGAAAAAGATAGCATCCAGTCACTCCCGAAGTTTCAGTAGCACGCCAGAAACCTAGTGATTTGCTTATGTCATCGGGGTGAGAAGTATCTTTCTTTACAAGCAAAGTGTGTTGTTGTTTTGTAATTTTGAAGAGAAAAAGTTGCCTAAATATTGCATCATTACCCATTGACACTTCCTTCTAATCGTCGCTTAAATTCTTTGAGAACTGTCAAAGTCTATCACCCCTATGATGTCATAATCACCAGTCTCCCAGTGGCATGGCCATGAGATTTAATGGGACATTTTCAAGACTTGCCTAAAAATCAGGATTACACTGTACACCAAAGTTCCTTCTTTCCTTCTTTCTCTCTCGGTCTTTCTCTCTTTCTTTTCCCAATATTGATCATCTTTATTTGATCATTGATGCTTATTATAATTATCATTTGTCAAGTTATTTCGTCCAGTTATATTGTTGCTATTAATTAATATATCTTTAAAAGACCTTGACAGAAAACAAATTCTGAGTTGCGACAGATTGATTCAATAAAAAATATGAACCTGATTAATTTTCTCCTGTTTTCAATCATGTTTTAGTGTTATATAGTCAACATATGTTAATCTTAAGTGTTCAACAGCTAGTAGTTAGTGGATTCCAAATTTTACCACAGAGATTGAAAATACTTCTTCCGCTGTTTTTCAAGTCTCTGTGGGAATTCTTAATAATAAGAACAAACCAAATTAATCATAAAACCTTGATTGCCTAAAACAACCTCTGGGCTGATCTTAGACAGCTAGACAACGCTGTTCACACAGCAAATTGAAATTTAGAATGTTAGGTTTTGTGGGGGTGGAAAACAGGAGAAAAATCCTTGAATCAAGGCAGGGACCTAACAAAATGTACTGTAAAAGTGATGCCGAGTCCAGGAATCAAACCCCAGACCCAGAAGTGAGAGGCAAGTGCTCTACCACTATGTCATTCTTGATTCCCAAGGAATGATTATGAAAATGAGAAAATGTGACTTAGTTGGTTAGTGTGTTTGCCTGCTAAGCGATATAGATCTGTTTAAGTTCAATCAATCCCCAGTGACCTACATGTAGCTACATGTAGAACTCTTGCTGATCTCTGATCTCGTAGCTTGTGATCCTTAGCTTTAAATACTTCTTAAAACAGAGTTCTGAGGGAGATAGGAGAAAAGCACCTTGATTGCAAGGATACAAATACAAATAAAAGTTGCTTTTTGTAGTATATATAAATTTTTTTAAACCTGACAGTTTTTAACAATATTTTTTTTATTTTCTGACAAGATGACCTTATTTGTCAAGTGCTGTCATAAGTGGTTCATTAATTTATTAACTGATATTAATAACAGTAATTCTTTTTTTCAGATGCACCATGCTATACAGGTTAAGCCAGCAGACAGTGAAACAAGATCAGGTAGGATCCCATTTTCCTATCCTAATTTTCCCTCTTTTCTTTGTCACAAACATTTTTTGTTGTCTTCATAGACAAACAGAATAATCTATTTACTCATCCTCTCAAGCTTAAGTTCATTTGTTTTTCTCTGACAGTTTTGTCATCAGTTTTAAATTTGGATTAATTTTTTTTTGACATTCAAAACGATGTGCTCAACATTCATTTGTAATTATCGTGAACTAGATGTCAAAAAAGTTCACCTAGAATATCAATTCATGCCTTAGACACACATCACAATTTCTTTCTTGCTTCTGTCCTTTTAGCCATTGAATATATAGAACAATTGCATTCATTTGAATTTGGCTTGAAAGTAGTACTAAAAGATGAATTCAATATCAAGAAAACGTTTTACTTAAATGGAAGTTTTGGTTAGTTGACAAAAAGTGAACCAAATAATTTTATCTGCCATCCAAATGATACCTGGCATACTTATTTTAATTGCTATTTTATCTTCTAGTCAAGTTTATTTTTGAATAATTGGTATATAAATCTACCAGTTGATAAAGAAACATGAGCAACAAATTCCATCTTCATTGAAATCACCGGATCACTTTTTAAGTGATTATAAAGTTAAATTTTACAATCCAAACTGGAGTGTAGAATACCAGTATAGTCAAGACTCTTAGAATAGGAAAAGGATGGTTTACGTAAAGGATTAAATGATGTACACGCAAAACAAATTCTGAACATTGTGTTAATCGTATTACATTCCATTAATGATCTTAAAAATGCAAAGGAAAATGATACTATGTACAAGTTAAAGGCTTGTCTTTCAAGTTATACAGAAAAAAACATTTTTCAAAAAGTTCTGTGGATAGTCAATATAACTTCATCTACCGGCTGGTAGTTACAGTTTTGTTTGTGATTTTCAATTTATGATGTATCACTCTTATTAATAGTAAAATATAATGGCTACATTACCTTTTTGCGTAATGACTTAATGTTCACAAGATTTCAAGCTTCTCTGCAAAGATGACCAGTTTCATTTCTTGGTTGATCAACAGCATTAAATTCTCCCTCGCAAATAAGAGATGAGAATTTCTTGAGGTCTGTCTTAACTGAGCAAACACTGCACCATCTCTGTCATGCTCCCTAAATACATTCCTGATTGAACTTCAATCTCATTGGCTTCTCTTCCATTTTCTTGACAATTATTGTGTTCAGGGTGTTTCAGCTTGTTAGCCTGGGTAATTTTCATTGACACTTCCCCCTAATGAGCATACAAAATCGAAATTTTAAAGTGATTTACAAGAGTTTTTATAATACAGATAATTAAAAAATTCAGCTGGTCGGTAGCAGTAGTATACTCACCTTTTTCCGCTATCAAAATATTTATTTTCTTTTTCGTACACTGTATTTTTTCTGTCTTCTTTTTTTCCCTTGAAGTATTCACATGGTTCACTTGTCATCTTTCTTTTTACCTACCTGTCTTGTGATTTTACATTGATTCATAAATCTGTCATTCTTGTGGTGCTTCCTAATCACATATGTGAAATTGTGCCATTCACAATCATGACGAAGTCAGTTTTCATTTTAGTGGACTCCATAAAGGCATTTCCACGACATTCCATAGGCACATGCTCTTGAAAACTTTGTGTTTTCTGACAATGTCATACAAAAACACTTTGATTGACATTCACCAAAACTTACTTCATCATGCATGACACAGCAAATTATTAGATTTTGTGCATGCGATTCAGAAGCGTTGTAAATATTTCTTCATGCTTTCATTTCCTGTTTCAGAGGACAGAAAACTTTTTATTGGTATGATATCGAAGTCTGCCAAAGAGGAAGATGTTCGTGTAATGTTTTCACCCTTTGGTACTATAGAAGAATTAACAATTTTGCGGAATGCCGATGGAACCAGTAAAGGTAAGTTAAAGTTTGCAAGCAGATATAAATAATTGTATGAATTGATGTTTACAATACTCCCATCCTCCCTCCCCTCCCCCCCCCCCCCCCCCCCAAGACTGTGTTTGCTTCTTGGATTCACCAATGTACTGTAAAATGTTTAGTGTAGACAGGGGGAGGGGGAAGGCAAGAAACTGACACTTCTAGGTTTATTAACTTTGACACCTGATGTTGGTGACACTTATTATTGTAAGTTATAAGTTGGTGTTATGAAACGAAAAGAGAGAAAAACAAACAAAAAAACTTCAATCAGTACATTTGCCATAGGGTTTGTGTATCTCCTTAAACTCCTTGAGATTCCTGAAATTTAAAACACAGTTTCATAAGTACTTGAAATGCCTAAATGATAAAGGAAAGAAGTGTCCTTGATTATTCCTTGAATAAAGTAATTGGGACAATATGTCAGAATTTGAGAAAACAACTTGTTCACAGAAGTAAAACCTTCAAAATCCTTAAAATTTTATTGAACCTTAAAACAACCTCTAGGCTGACTTAAGTCAGGGCACAGCTAACTTACAGATTGAACTCAAATTTAGCTGGTTTGGTTTTGCAGAGGGTTGAAAACTGGACAACCCCAGAAAAAAAAACCTCAAATCAAGGTAAAGCCTAACAAACTCTACTCCCATGCGATGCGAGCCCAGGAATCAAGCCTGGTGAGCAGAGGTGAAAGGCTAGTGCACTACTGCTACACTACCCTTGTAATAAAGTATCAATGGTCAGTGTTCCTAATGAGTCGTGATGGTTGTTGTGTTGTTTTAGGTTGTGCCTTTATCAAATACAACAACAGGATGCAAGCTCAAAGTGCAATTGCTAACATGCATAACAGTCGTACAATGGAGGTATAATGTGCATCAAAAGTATTTTATATCTATTATTAAAGCACTTTTTATGTTATTTTCATGTCAACAAAAACATACTTTATGACCAGCAAACATGGTTTCTCTAACCAAAGCAACTCTAGATGTCACGCTTATGTTTAATTTTCTTTTGCTTTCCATCTATCAATTTTTGAGTGATTTTTTATGTGGTTTTGTTTTAGGGTTGTTCATCACCAATAGTAGTTAAATTCGCTGATACAGAAAAAGAAAAATTACAAAAAAAGATGCAGCAGATGGCAACTTTTGGTGGGATGGCATTCGGCAATCCAACTGCTTTCCCAATGGCATACGGGTCTGCAATAACACAACAGGTAAATATGGACAAAGAGACAGATAGACAGAGAGCCTGTTAAACTTATACATTTAAAATATGATACACTCCTTTGTCCTCTCTCTGCAAAACCCAAACACAGCTAAATTTCAATTCAATCTGTGAGTTAGCTGTGTCCTGACTTTGATCAGCCCAGAGGTTGTGTTAGGATTTGATCTGTGAGTTAGCTGAACCCTTACTTAGATCAGCTCAGAGGCTGGTTCAGGGCTCAATCTGTGAGTAAGCCATGTCCTTACTTATATACCTCACATTGAATAATTCAGTGACATACTCTGCACTTATTACCACTACATTCTATATACAACATGCAACACTCAAATCACATGTTGATTTTTACGGAGGGAGGAAAACAGAAGAACCCAGAGAAAACCCTTGTTGCAAGGTAGAGAGCAAAACAGCAATCAAACTCAACTCACATGTTAATTTTTACAGAGGGAGGAAAACCAGAGAACCTGGAGAAAAACTCTCGTGGCAAGGAAGAGAACAACACAGCAAACAAACTCAACTCACATGTGAATTTTTTATTAATTACTTTTAGCTTCAACAGGCAGCAAATGCAGGGATTCAGCCTGGGTTTAACATGATCCCTGGCATCAATCCAGGTAACTAAATACTTATACTATGCATTAACAACATGCATTTACTATTGGTTACTGTGTGGTAGTACTACATAATGTAGTATGGTAATATGTTATTCAGTGTTACGGCATGTCGTACCGTGTTTGTGCTGTAAGTCAGTACCGTATGTTTCCCACTCATAGGAAAACAGCTCTAGTTATTAGTGGTGATGATAATAATGGTGATGATCATGATGATGGTGGTTGAAGTGATATGTGGTAGTGATAGTGATGATAATGATGGTGATGATCATGATGATGGTGGTTGAAGTGATATGTGGTAGTGATGGTGGTAGTGATAGTCATGATAATGATGGTGATGATCATGATGATGGTGGTTGAAGTGATATGTGTTGGTGATGGTGGTAGTGATAGTCATGATAATGATGGTGATGATCATGATGATGGTGGTTGAAGTGATATGTGGTAGTGATGGTGGTAGTGATAGTCATGATAATGATGGTGATGATCATGATGATGGTGGTTGAAGTGATATGTGTTGGTGATGGTGGTAGTGATAGTCATGATAATGATGGTGATGATCATGATGATGGTGGTTGAAGTGATATGTGTTGGTGATGGTGGTAGTGATAGTCATGATAATGGTGATGATCATGATGATGGTGGTTGAAGTGATATGTGTTGGTGATGGTGGTAGTGATAGTCATGATAATGATGGTGATGATCATGATGATGGTGGTTGAAGTGATGTGTTGGTAATGATGGTAGTGATAGTGATGATAATCATGATAATGATGATAATCATGATAATGATGAGTGATGATAATGCTAAAGGTTTGCCATGTTTGCCTTATTTTATAATTTATCATTATGAAATTTGGACCAATGTTAAATTTATGATTACAGTACTTCAACCTGGAAGTCTTGGGGCATTAGTTGCGGCAACAGTAATGGCACAGCAGCAACAACAACAGCAACAAGTATCAGCGTCAGGAATCCCAAGCAGCTGTACAAGTGGCGTCACCTCCAGTACAGCAAACACAATGTCTAATGCTTCACCCTTGGGAGTTGGTATACAAGGAATTGGAGGGATTCCTGGTCTAGGTAGGTCTACAATGGCCTGTAGTTGTCACTTCGGTATCTCATGGTTACAGCGCGGTGTGCAAAAGTATGACCACATTTGTATTTGCATACTTCTATGCATACACTTTTTGCTGCCAAACGAGCTTTTCCATGCCCTGTATGTCACTTTAACGTATAAAAGGCTGTGCATAAAAGTATGCAAATACATTATCATTGGTCATACTTTTGCATGTTGCTCAGAACCTGAGACCCAAGAGGTGAGAGTCAAATGTACTCCTGCTACACCTCCCTTCATGCCTTGTATGTCTTGTCATGTTGTACTGAAGGGCCAGTACTAACTAATATTGTGTAACTAATTGCAGGAATGAATGCTAATGCAGCCAATCCAGCTCTTGCTTCATTAGGAATGGCAAACATGGGGGGATTAGGTGGTGTTAACAGTCTAACAGGCAACGTTGATGCTCTGTCGCAGGCATACTCTGGAATTCAACAGTATAGTAGTAAGTATTTTTACATCATTGTCAAGTAAAGAAAAAATGCGCTTTTCCTTTATGTGTACATTCATTTATTCCCCCTAACCCTTCAAAATAACTGACTGATCATGCAAAGTAAAAGTCAAAAAAGTATTGAAAACGAATGGAAATGTAAACAGCAGTAAGGGAAACCCCAAAAAACATTTTTGCAGAAAAAAGATACAACCTACTTTTGGCGGAAATCAAATGGAATCTTGATAACGCATGCGCAGATGAGTCATAACGTTATTTAAAAATAAAAAAAACACTCCTTGCCTGAAGATACTAAAAATTGATTAGAAAAGAGTCTTTTTCCTCGTCTAAATTTTTGACTTTTTTTTTTCTACTAGCAACATTTCCCACAGTTTACAATCATGCTTTATATCAACAACAAGCTACAAGACAACCACAGAAAGAAGGTACAGGTAGTATGCACAACTCTTTCAAAACTTCCTATTTTGTCAGGCATTCATCCCCAAGACCAAGAGCAACAAAAATCTGCAAACATTTCTCAAATATTTTCTTTTTTATCTTGTAGGTCCCGAAGGAGCTAATTTATTTATTTATCATTTGCCACAAGAATTCTCAGACGCCGATCTTTTGAATACATTCCAACGATTTGGTAATATTATAAGTGCCAAAGTCTTCATAGATAAAGTAACAAACACAAGCAAATGTTTTGGTGAGTCTAGAATATTATATCCTGGTATCAACCCTAGGGTCATGACTGAACTGCATGTGGCTTGAGTTTCTTTGATGTGTTGTTCTCTCTCTTGCTACAAGGGTTTTTCTCCAGGTTCTCTGGTTTTTCTCCCACCATAAAAATCAACATTTGAGTTGAGTTTGTTCAATGTGTTGTTTTTTCCTTTGCCACGAGAGTAATTTTTTTTCTGTTTTCCTCGCTCCATAAAAATCTAAATAGGAGTTGAATGTTATGTTGTAAATATAGAATGTAGTGGTAGTGCATGTGGAGTGATGAGAGATATAAGGTTATAAGATATAAAGTATAAATTTGAAAGTAGATCTTGATACTTTCTTCGTGCTTGGGGAGCATGCGCAGTACATATGAGAAGTTAATAAAGATACTTTTGATTTCAGGTTTTGTAAGTTTTGATAATCCTCAGTCAGCCGCCAGTGCCATCACACACATGAATGGTTTTCAAATCGCAACAAAACGGCTAAAAGTACAACTCAAGAGACCCAAAGATGCCAACCGTCCATATTAACTGGTAAGTTTCCTACACTTGTTTTATACTTGTTTAACTCTTCATTTTGTTGTATGTTGCAGACATTTCCACCAAAATACGCACAACTGGGTTAGAGTCAGCAATGTAGTTCCTTATAGTTTTATATCGGCCAACTTGAAAAGCATCCAAGTTTCACGAGTGAAAGACACTTTATCTCTTTTCTATTCTTCCTTTTGACAAAATACATCCTCAATTGTCTGCCAGGCTTATATGGGGAATCCAACTTCCATGATCACACTAAGCCTGGTTGTTGCAGGGAATCACGGGAAGCCCAACTCTTGCTTTTGTAACCATAAGTATTTCGGGACTTGATGCAAACTGTCAATCAGTCCTGACCCCATTTGGTCTCGTTATCATGTCACAGTTATTAACCAATCAGAAACAAGAATGCATGGAGACCATGAAAGGCCTATATTAGTATTCAGGCTCTCTCGTTCTCCTGCAGAGGCGTGGTTACTTTTCAAGATGGCCGTCTTATCAGACCATCCGTACATCGAGTTACTAAAATTAAACTTTGTAGCGTAGATTATGTTTTGAGCATACGTGTTTGTACAGCTTTGTAAAATGTTAGTATTATTCAGTGTGTCTTTGCTCTTCATGTTTCACTAGTTGTTAGGTGACATTTTGGGAGATTTGAGTGTTTGCTGCTACGGAGATGCAAACTATGACAAACCCCACGGTTAACTTCTCCCGAAATGCGTTTCTTAAATAAATTCTTTAATATTTCGATCCCATAATGCATTCGTAACTCTGTCTCATGTACTGTCCACTCTGTTTTCTTCAGATCACGTGACTGTGTACTGATTGTCTGTACGTCCTCGTCCTTTGTAGCAGTGGCGGTGACCTTTGTGCATGTGATCAGCACGTGATGCCAAGTACTGATGCACGTGGTCGTAGTTGTACCTTGTACTTTGTGTACATTTTCGTAGTGTTAGAGGCGTTTACCTCTGTTGTAGTGGTGAAGAGATTCGTCATATTATTAGTTTGTTTAATTGATTTCTTGTGGTGCACAGCATTTTTCTTATTTGTAGTTTGTGTCTCTCGTGTGGAGCTTTGTGCGAACTCGGAAGAGGGATATATTTTCTTTTTGCTGTTAAAAAATGTTAAAGAAAATTACTTTTAAAATTTCAGTCCCCAGAATTTTCTTTCAAAAATGTGAAAAAATAGTTTCATTCAGTTGACGAGTTTCTCCAATTACCTTAAATGTAAATGTATCAAATTCGTGTCATCTCGAGCCTCGACATGGGGCGTTTGTCATGTTATTTATTGAACCGACATTGTTTCGACTTTCGAGATTTTAATCCATTTTTATTACGTTTGTTCTCAAGGGAATAACCGACCATGCATGGCTTGTTGTTTCTCACTATGATCTTGTATACCTAGCAAGAATAACGACAAACTTACCGAACGTACACCAATATGGCAGCAATGACGTCACAATCATACTCATCAGTCACCTAGCATTAACCATTCTCCCATCCTCCCATCCTTCCAGTCGTATCTCGAGCTCCACACTTGATTCCGTAGTTTTGCGATGTAAATTAGCTGAAGACAGTCCCAGTCTTTTACCCAGACCCCAAGCACGTCTGTTGTCGGACGTGTGAGGTATGGATACTAGATTGGCGTGAGCAATAATATAATCGTCTTGTAGTGTCGACACAGTCCTGTATTTGCCGGTAGTCAGTTTTCGGTAAAGATTGAGTGTAATGGGTTTTTAAAAAGCCATTTTGGGTCGTCAAGTCGTATGTATATTGTTCTGTATTTACTCGTCTTTGTCCCTTCGTCTTCAGATGAAAATCTAAAACATATTTATGAAATAAACTCGCATTTTTGCTGATTTGTGCCATTTGTTTTACTGCATGATGGTCAGTGTGGGAAGGTCAACAGTATGGTCCAAAATAGAGACACCATTTTATTGATTTATGGGACGATTTGTGGTTAACAGTAAATACCCCCTCGACTATAGTGGAGTGGAGTGGAGTGGCTATTTCTATACACCAACACGTACAGTCACTTCTACGATTTAACTTTTAGTTTTATAGACATAAAATCCAGTATTTCACTTCCAGAGGTGGTGGGTACCGGATAACCCCATCCCTCCTATCTAAATGATATCGCATCTCGTCAAATGATCCATTCTTTGTTGAAGGCAACTAACTATGTTGACGGTAAACTAAACAAGAATTTTTTCACGTATGTCTTCGCGGTCTTCATTCAGTTGACACTTGAAAACGACAGAACAGTTTTTGAAAAGGAACTTGAACGTGTGATAACGACTTCAATTAACTTGCGAAAACGTGTAGGAAGTTGTAGGTGAACAAGGTCCAAGTGTATCGAATCGTTTATTTGACGATTGTGATCAATCACTGCAAAACATGCAGCCAGTCGTCCCTCGTGCTGGTATTTTATTTTATTCATCACTCCCCAACAGAGCTTTTTAGTGCCAAAATATAAAACTGATGATTTTAATAACATGCTCAATGTATAAGATGTAATCGGATTCCACGAATTCACTGCGCAGCAGTCGTAAGGCTAACTTCGCTTCGCGCAAAGCATCAATCAATAAAAAACTCGAATTTCCAGACCAACTGATTGTTTTCTTCCTATCTTGGCCCACACTGAGAGATAGGTATCGAGCGAGTGAATGGATGGAATTTGCCTCCGGTTTTACGCAGTAATTGCCGAAATATTTTCAACACGTTGGTAACGATTACTATCTTCGATATTTTAATCAAAGACGCACAGCTTCAAACACTCAATCGAATATATTTGGCCGAGCAAAACTTAGCTTGCCGGTATTTGTATCAATCAATTGATTATTGGAGTCAATAGCAGAGACCCAAGTGTACTTGAACTGGGTCGAGTTTAAGTCACGAATTGGGGCATCATCAGTCGAGACACAGTTCTTATGCATGCAGGATCCAAACCAGCGTGCGCGTTAGACAAATATCTGCACATGACCCTGAGTTAGACCTTTAGTTTACCACTGCGCATGCGCAAATGACATTTCTTAGAAACATGAAAACATTCATCTTGTTTTGTCAGTTCTTCTCACGTTGTCTGTCTTTCAGACGAGGATTCGTTTGTACGTGACAGATTAACTTTCATTTGTTTTTAATTGTTAGTTAATATTCTGATAACGATATTGAGTTAAACAACATTCCCGTCCATCAGTAATATCTGATCCGACAAATTATAAGACAGAAGCTTAAATAGCACAGCAATTAGAGCATCAAAGTTTAAAACCACATATCAAGTGTTAACTCAGACACCCAAAACACCGCACAAGTAGATACTAACAAGTAAAATAGAGACGTTTTTGCAGCATAAAATATGATTTTGCAAGCAAATAATTCGCATTTCATCGAAAAAAGCCTCAGGAAATACTTCAATCTTCAAGACGAAAATACCTAAGATTTTAATGAGCATCAATCAAGAGATAAAAGGTATTGAAGTATTTTATTTTTAAACTACTTAATGGAAAACTGTTGGTGCATTAAGTAGATTAAACCGACTGCGCAAACGCACAAGGTGATTCAGCTCAATTCTTGGGTCACGACATTCATATTAAAGGCCGAAAAACTTTAAGAGATCCTTAAACTGAGTCTTTGACGCTGAGCTAACAAAAGATTCCTCATGATGCGCACTGATTTGGTTGTTTGCTGTGTTCTCGCCTTGGTTTTGGTGTTATCAGCCACTATCAAAGGTATTTAAAACTGTTTTAATTACATACATAAGGTTTTTCGTTTCTTTCATGGGTAGTCGGTCAGTCCCCATGCGGAAGTCTTCAAAGTCCAACCGAATTTGATTACCAGGATTTCGCTGTATGCCATAGTTTTCCTTTTTGAATAGTTTTAAATTTGAAGAATTCAAGTTATCAACAACTGTCCACATAACCCTTATAAAAATATAGCTTTCGATGAGCAATGATTTGAAGGTGTGGGATGCCTCTTTCGGTTCAGGATGGAAAAAGTCCTATGAACGTCCAGCTATGAAAGGAAAAAGTAAAGAAACGTATTCTGTATTTGTAAAAGAGCTGTATTCGCGACAATGAGGTCAGATATCTATTGTAATTTACCCCAGTTATGTTAAGACTATTAACGAGTTCAGTATTGACAAGCGCGGATAGTTTTTTGAACTAGCTCTGCTTCTGTGAGCGTAGACGTGATTTTCAAGTCCTTTATCACCAGTCTAGTTCAAAGTCATATAAAAAGAAAGCTGTCATTGGAAGAGGAATGACGTTATCGGTCGTTTTCCGAAGAGTGTGCTTTAGTTACCTATCTGTCAGTAAACATTTTCGATGTTGTATCAGTTGCATGCGCCGAAATTTTGACATTAACAATACATTATTTTAACCTCTTCAAACATATCGCTAGATTCAGATGAAATTACTAGTCATCGCGGTACGTATGAAAGCCTTGCTGGCAACTATGAAAATGTAACTCACGTACAAGCAAAGCAAAGGAAAATTCCCTTCTTTGGTAGATTTTTCACATTCTTTTCATTTGATTGAGCATTATTATTTTTCTCATTAACGGCAACTCTAAGTTGCCTTACGGTTCCTTGAGTAATATTTCTTTCTTGAGTGCATGGTGAAGCTTGCAAATATCTTCAACGCTTACCCCTTACAGACAGCGTGCTCTTCCCTTTAGTAATATTCTTTTCTTGCATCGCCAATGCACTTAAAAACATAAAATAATAACTAAACTCTAACAAAAACAACTTTTCCAAGAAAGTTGAGTGGAAACTTCTGGCTTTTAATGCAGCATTTTTCGGCGTAAACAAAGAATTGTTTTATATATTTTCCTTCCCTTTTTCCCCGCCCTTTTTTCAGTCCGGTTTCGATCTTTTTCCTTCCGTTTGATGTGTCGGCGAGACGGGAGATGCGCAGCAGTCAGAAATGATTAGACTGTCGATAAATACCATGATTACTGCATATCTCTTCTGAGATAAGAATCTCCTCACGTAAACAAGGTCATTTTTACCGTCTGCCTATAGCTACTGATTGATCTACGTATGAATTTCTCCAGGATTTTAGATCGCGTTATCCCCTTGAGTATTATTTCTTTCCTTGTTCTCAAACTCATTAATAATTCATGACTTTATGGTCCAATGATATGCTTCTTTTAGGGTCACGTGCATACTGGATGCTAATTAGATCCAACTCCATGGAGTAGGATCTGATATCCAAATCCATGGATCGGACTTTGGATCTAATTAGCATAAAACTAATTTTTCATTCATTCTATTACACTTCACTCTCCCTTTTTTTCCTCCTTTTTTACTTATCTTGTCTATTGTTTTACTTACCTATTTACCTAACTATTTGCCTAACATTTTATTTTTATTTTTTATTTTATCTTGGAAGTCCTGGGGCTCGAACTGGGAACCTCTGGCATGAAATTCTAGTGCATTACTAACTAAGCTAATAATGAATTCGTTGATAGTTTTGGGTTGATTTCATATTTTATTGATGTTTTCCTTATAGGTTGATCACTAATTCTCTCCCAGGGGGCTTATATAGTAAATGAAGTGTTTGGTACCACTTTTAAATCGACATAATAAGACTAATGAATCATTGTTTTCAGACTTCAATGATGATTCACTGTTCGGAACAATTACAGCCAAACTGATGTTATCTTTTTGAAGTCATGGATTATTGATTTGTTTGAGAAGCCCGATCAAAAACTCGTGCTTCGTGTTTCATCAGGGGACTCCAAATACCTCGAATTTGGTCTCGGTATTTGGATCCCCTGATGAAACACTCGCACTCGTATTTGATCTATTACGTCAATAACTAAAGAAAGCTCCTCACGTAAATAAGGTGTTTTTGTCTTTTAAGCTACATTGGTGTATTGCTGGTTTTCAAAGCCGCCATGTTGGATGACTTTAACAAAAGACTTGTCATTAGTCTCTTTTGTTATATCATCCAACATGGCCGCTGTGTGCTTTGTTATTTCATTCTCTTAGGAATGATTGTAAGACCAGGTGTATGACGGTTGCACTCGAGAAGACACATTAATATGGATACAACTCTAACAAAGAATCTTATTCTCAAGGGAACGACACGTGGTCTGAAATGGGACAATATTATCGGCACCCAAGCCTAGACTCCTCCCATTGCTTTAAGTGGTATCTTTTCTAAATTTGAACCTTGTTCATTAAATTAGCAAAGAATTTCGCGTGAGTTAAGCACTTTATGTTGGCTTCTTGTGTTGACAGCCATCACCGGCTCTAGCTAAGTAAATGTTGTATCAAGGTGGTATTTATAGTCCCAGACAATTATTCAATCCATTAGTCTAATCCTTGATGGGATATGTACCCCACGCTTTTAAACCCCTTTAGATGGCTCTCTTTATGTCTCTATGTTTACTGCATACAACGATTCCACTTCAGTACTATTATTGACAAACACTGTTTAGTCAACTGAGGCCGATACCTTAGAAATTACAGTATACCGAACAGAAAGAAGTTTAGGATGGCCTTGGAGGTACCAGACGAATTTTCAACCCGCGTTCGATCAAATATTTGATCAGATTCACATAGCAATTACACGTCACGGGAGCGTCTCTTCAGTCTCTTTACACAGAGACGGACCCATGGCTGGACTTTTGACGTTTTGACCGGATAGCATAGTTACAACTTTTTCAACAGTTAAATATTTGTCCGGTACCGGCGTGTAAAGTCTGCATGCCTAAGTTGATGTTTGTTTTTTCCTTTAGCTAATGTTTCTCACCAAAATTGATGGTTTGATTCATCACCAGGACAAATATACGACTATGGATTGGACAGACAAATCTATCACAAATCCATCAAACAATACAAGGGCCCATCGTACGTGTTTCCATGGTTACCGATATATTCACAGTCCTTGTTAAGGCGAATAAAGAACAAGTACAAGAGAAAGAGAAAGCCGACACCAGCAGCCAAGTCTAATGTTAAACACAGTTTGTGCTCTGGATGCTGTAACAATCCACCGTAAGTACCACGTGATCTCGTCACGTGATGGCATCATACCAATCAAATGTATAATATTATGAAACATATCTAGAATATCTTATGTGCAGTTTACATCAGAAGAGCATGCGCATCAAAAAGAAAACTGTCAAACATGATTCAATTTAACCATTTTGTCGAGTGGAAACCAAGGTTAATTTCTAACGCACATTTTTACTCTTTTTCTCTTGTTTTAGGTGCTGGTATCACCACGCCATTTTGTGCACAAAATGTTACAAAAGATCATGACCATTTTAAACTGTTACAACAGACTGTTGGTCCTTCTCTTGAGGAGTCGTGCACATTGACTAAAAATGAACGAAAACCGCCAAACTAAAAGTGCTAATCTCGCGGTACCTCTATCGTGCTAGAATATGGCTTGAAGGTTGAACTGAAATACTATATATTCAGCCTATTGCTCAAGAGTGCCTTATCTTATAGCTTTAATAACTGATAAGAATCTTGTATCAAAATCTACGTCATGAATACGTTAGCGTATCCTCGTTCCCAGTACCTCCGCCCCTGTCTTGAAAAGCGAAGAGACTGGAAACGAAGATCAAGTCAGCGGAAAGGTAGTTAGTTTTAGAGACGAGCCCCTTTATTGAGCTGTTGTTAATGAACAAGAAGCGATAAATTATCAATTATCAATGAATTATCGTTTATAAATAAATAATAAATGAATAAATTATCAACCATTATAACTCTAAGTCTGGGTAACCATCGCATAGAGAGTGTACTACGTTACAAAGCGAGGATTGACATATGTATTGTTTTGCCTACAATTCCTTTACCGGTCTTCCTGTGGTTTCTTAACACCAACCTAGATGCAGATGTGTGAATATTTTTACGTTATAACACACAGCTAGACACAGCTATACTTTGAACAGCGATAAGAATTCTATCCAATCACAGAAGCCCAGCATTCTGCTCCGACAAGTTAATAACACCAAATTAGGAGTGATGACGTCAATGACGCAGGTGAAAAATTCCGAAACACGAACAAAATGAAAACACATAACAAACTCTCTCTACTGCTTTATACATGAAAATAATCTAATTTGGAAAAAGTTTTTTTTTTAATTTTTCTCTGAAGGAAAGTTTACGAGTTGCAGAGTTAAGCCTTCGCGGACTTTTTAAAGCGAAGCTTGGCCAAAAACACGAAGTATTGAAGTGTTTCACTCTTCTCACCTTTGTGAAATGCTGTCTCTTAACTTCATCAGACATATGATATAAATTACATTTTTCAAAAAATAAGAAATTATTTAGCTTTTTGTAATGTTGAGATCATAATCTTTCAAGAATTGGATATTTTGACTACGCTTTTTTCAAACCAAATTTTTATCAAAATTCCAGGGGACTTCTTATTGCACCTGACGAATTTCATTTGGAAAATAAAGATTTCTTTAAGATAATGTTATAAATATTTGTAATTTGAGAAAAAAAGCTTGTTTTAAGCCAATAGCAAAGTTAATTAAAACCAAAATCTCCTTTGGGAAGAAATACCTAGCGAATCAAAACCGAATAACGAATAAGACGTAATTGAAATTGCGTTGAGAATGTTATTATTATTACTGACAACAGAGCGTACTCGTAAAAAATTCACTAGAAGATAAAGCGAGATTACGAAGCGGCAGTTCAGAATGCCGAATGCGAAAAAGGCTTGGAAAGCAACCAAGACCAAAGTGAAGAAAGTCCTTCCAGGGTAGGCGAATCAATAGAATATTAATTGAATTTATGCCGTCAATAGAATTTACTGTTGTGAAGGAGGGTTACTTGAAGCGATATGAAGGAGTGTGGATAAACCGGCTGAAATTCAAAAGGATACCTAAGCTCATTTGGAGAAAATTCCCAATAACGTTCAAACTGCTCAAACGAATAAGGTAGTGAGCTAGATTTTTATATTTTCGAGCCGCTGGAAACAATGTGTATTATTTTCGACGTTTCTGATTTATATTTTAAAGTATTTCATTACATGCTGTTTCTAAGCTGGGGAATTCCATATTCTTATTTATCTGAATTCTAAATTTGAGGTGCATCAACAGCTGTCTTCACGTCCGGATTCTTGGTCTGTCTTATCTGGGATCCGACACAGTTAATTCTTTCAGTACAGAGGTCTTTGCCTATCATTTAATTCCATCAAGAACCGACCTCTACAATTGTGTTCTATTTTTAATCCATCATGCATAGAATAATCCTAATCTTGGGATATTTATAGTTCAGAGTTTATCGGTGACTTTCAAGTAAAATAAGATTGAAAAGGACCGAGTGAGATTACCCAGAGGAGTTTCTGTGGTCGGTTAACGTTGCATCTAACAGGGTTTTTTTCCGGATCTACTGAAGACAAGAGGCTTCAAATAGAGGCGTTTATAAATTTATGAAAAGTTTGCGCGACGGAGCAATGAATTGTTTGTTTTTGTTAATGAAATAAGAGAATAATCCCGACTTAGTGCCAGTTGACTCGATTAAGTGAATTGATTTTTACTTTTAATTGCAAAATTCTGATTTGAAATATTTCAGTTTTTGATGTGCGACTGTTTCCTAGAACTTGAAAAGGAATATCAAGAGACATGGTAGCCATGTTGGATGACATAACAAAAGAAACTTAATTTATTGGCTAAATTCAACCAACATGGCGGCTATGTGACGTCACATGCACGGCAAAAAAACATCCAACATTGCGGTCGTTGATTACCTTGAAATGATTTACAAATTACTTTTGATAACAATCACAATGGCCACAGCTCATGCACGTCAAACCATTAATCCGTGAACAACTGAAAGCATTCTCGGGGCTTTACAGCCCGGCTTGCACATCTGCGGTAGTCAGTAGCCAGCGGTCACCCCACCAACATTACAAAATAAGAGGATCTATGAGGAGGGACCGCATATTTGTTTTCTAGCTTCCAGGCAGCTCCAGCTGAATAATCAGGCATTAGGAACCAGAACTTTTATTGAAGTAATTTGATACAAGACGTTTGCCGCAGACAAAATTATTTCACCCGATTTGAATCTCTCTACAAGAGACTTTTTACTGGATTCTTATCAGTGGATAAAAGTGTTAAGTCTAAATCAGAATGCTTGATATCAGTTTAATGTGATGTTAGCTGTTAAACAATCTTCCTGATATACTTTGTGTGTATGTTATAATGGCCTTCGTACTACGATTGGTGCTCGGGCCATTCTGCTGTTGTGCGCCATGTTGTCGAAGGAGAAGAAAGCAATCTTCTGGACGTATTCCAGATGGAGTTGATGATGTTTGTGGAGACGAATGTCCCCTTTTTGGAGGCAAACCTCCCTCGGAAGCTGCTTCATTCGTAAGGTATAATCACTGGAATAATCGAGCTCACTCCTCAGTTACGACTAATGAAATGAATATTTCGACACAGTTTTTTTCATTAATGTTCTTCGCTTTTTTAGCAAAGGCAAGAAGGATGACAAAAAACCTGGTCAAGGACTTCCTGCAGGTAATGGAATGATTTTCTTTTCATTTAAATTGAAGAAATTTTCTATTATTCATGCAGAAAAGACAGAAAATTTACACTAAGTGGTTGAAACTGTAGATTGATAACCACATTAAGTCTGCCCACAAACGCCTGGATGTGTGTGGGGGATTTGAAGTTATAACATGAAACCTTCTGGATGTATTACTGCATAGAACATGCAAGACAAGAAGATCATTAAATTTCAAAATTAGTTGTTGTAGAATCGAAATGCTTTGAAGTGAGTACTTGAATCAAAATATGGGAGAAAGAGTCTTTGTATTCTTGGTAAATTTATATTGCTCCACAAATCTAGGCTAGTCTTTACATGGGACTCTTGTCCTGTTGACTATGCCCTCGATTAGATATTTGTATACATCTTATTGTAAAGTCAATAAATAAAATAATGAACCTTCCTTTAATAATGCTCCGACAAACAAGCTTTCTTTTTCTAGTATTGATAAAGCTTCAATCATGGCTTTTCTTTTTTTAAATGCAATTCTAGGTAATGCAATAAATCCATTAATGGCTAATGAAATACTATTAAATTTCAATAACTTGACATTTCCTATTTTCTAGGACCTGAGAAAGTCATGAAGGCAGCCCGCAAAATCGCCTTGAAAGGAGCAATGGGGGGATTGTGATCAGCCTGTAACGAACCTGAACATTATCTGGGGAAACTGTACAGTACAACAGTTATTTTCAATTTACAATGGGTAATTATTTTCACTCTGTCATGGAAGGGAATCAGCAAAGACAGGCTACTCATACCTGATCATCGAAATATATCTTTCGTAAAATGTCCGACAAAGGAATGTAACGTAATCAACGAAATCAGTTCATCCTAACCATTAAACATTTGTAATATTTATCACTCGCAATTAATCATTAATGAATATATCAACACAACTATTAATGTTGGGAGATAAGCCAAGCTTTTTATGTGTCTAGTTATTAAATGTGATGGACTTCGTATAAAACGTTTTGAGTATATATTAGTTTGTTTGAGCAACTAATTCACACGTAAGCCACAACGAAGATAGCAGTACAAAGTTTAGTCGTTGATCAGTGGCCATTTAAGCTGCGTGGATGGTCAAGATCAAAGAGGTGATCAGCGAAGGATCTTATCTTAGTACCATGGTCTTCCAGAATGTTTTATCAAAGACAGGGAGAAGCAGCTGTGAATTTTTCTACGCATGCGCAAAGATTTCGTGTGAAACTAGACGCCATATTTGTTTTCGTTTGTCTAGTTTCAGTTTGCGCGTGACAAACGCGTGACAGACGCGTGACAGACGCGTGACAGACAGCTTTACTTTCTTTGGTGTTTGGGAGCCCTATGTTATAAAGGAGGAGGGCGATTGGGGAGAGAGATTATATATCGATCAAGGGATCTCATTCTTCCTCGGTCACATTATCCTCCACATCACAAAACGAATTATATATATATATACAATGTATTTGTCTAATTTTATTGTATTTACATTTAAAATGTCAAATTTTAAGCGTCAAATGTTTCTACAACTTCTCTCTCTTTCTCTTTACGACTGTGACCAAGAAAAAAGAGTTGCCCTCGGAATTTATCAAAGTCATTTTTAGTATACAACAAATGAAATACAGTAGGAAAATAAACGTTTGCGAACAAAATCCGCTATGTATAAAGGCATCATTTCTACATGAAAGAAATTGTGCTCTATAGTAGTTTAGTATGATACTATATGCTCCACTACTCACTAGTTGTGTAAGCTTTTGACAGAACTAAACTGAAATATTGTCTATCCCTATACGTTTAAAGTTATACCGGTTCTAGTGAGTCTATATGATCCTAAAAAAGCTTATTTTACGAGGCTGCATTGTGTCTGTGACTGATCTCGAGGACTGCATGATGTAAATATATTTGCATACTTTGCAGCTGGTCGTGTAGGATCACGTTTTGTGCATGCACGCAACGTCAACTCTCGAACTAACCCAAGCAATAAACGAATCTGACGGGAGAACACTGAAATGCATGTTGTACTGAACCGAGGAGCTGTCGTTTTGCCATTGTTTTTCAAAATAATACGAAATCTACTCCGAGTTTTTTTCTAATGCTGATCACAAATCGTTGATTGCGAATTGTTCTGTTATGTACATAGCACTACTGGTAATATTCGTGTCGAGTTATCAAATTCATGCAAAAAATTGCATTCGTTCATCTGGATGACGTAGATTGAACGTCGTCATCTTTTTGTGTTTTGCAGCCAATACTGCACATCGCTCATCACGTGTTCGTTTTTAATCCCACATCGTACCCTTGTTGTCCAGTTTTGTCACAAATCTTCCATAATACGGTCTCTTAGCGACGACAGGACAGCAATGTCGAGGACAACCTGGTGCGCATGTGCGTCTGCAAACCGCTGGACAAATTGACGGCGAACTCATCGGATACCTTCTATAATTTGTAAACAAATTTCGCGGGTTTGAAGAATATTGTTTGGAAAAATAACTAATCTGTGGCTGTGGATACTGGTTCGCTCTTGTGCGGGTTCCATACATGGATAAGAATGATGGACGCGGGCGTTTGGCCCGTGCAGTCAAGTATGATGATAATACACCATATGGTTGTTGTACCCTTCCGCGCAATTGTTGTTGTTGTGGCTGTGGTTGTTGTTGGGGTCCATAGCAACACTGTGGGGTGCATGGTGGTTTACAGTACGAGGGACAAGCTGCTGGACAGCTGGCTGCCGCAGGGGGTGGAGGTGCAGGCGCTGCTGGTCCTGGTGCTTTAGGGGTTAAATCAGCCTTGGGTTTTGGAGGCTTGGGTGAGCAGCAATCCATCGCGCATTTTGGAAAACAGTTCTTTGGATTTTGACATGGAAGAGGACAGATCTAAAAATCAAAGCATAACCAATATTTTAGCAGGTTAAACTACATAATATAAGGATTTAATATTGATTCAATCTTACCGGGAAAATCTTGGGATGCTGTGAGCATTTGTAAATAACCTTGAGGTATTTATGTACACCGGGACAGATTGTGGTGTTATCTGCTGCCAACAAATGGTTATTTACAGCTACAATGCACTTTCTTTCGTGTCCACAAAGATCAAAGACCTGAATAAGAGAAACAACAGTCATGTTCAGTGTTTGAAGAATAGATCTCTCGTCTTCAATGAGGCACGAGTCAATCAATAGCCAAATTTATCTTACACTACTACTATACTATTGAAAACAAAGATCCTCATCACACGAAAGATCCTTAATTGTCCATGCCTCGAGTCTTTTCTACTCATACGAATTTTACTTTGCACAGAAAATGATTAGATTTGATACACCTGACTTTGGATCGAAATCTAACTAGAATGACTAGAAGCTAACGAGGGAGTTGATCGGGCACTTTGAACTAACCTTTCCGTTAACCCTGTGTTGTTGTTCATTACAGAACCCAGATGATGGTAGGACATCATGATGACAGGTATTGTTATCATCTCGACCGTAGAACGTACTGTACATGATAATCCTGTCTGACCGGTTTGGACACGTGATCCGTAACTTCTTTCCCTCGCAAGCAGTTGCTGTCAACTGTTGTGTCTCGAGGTACTCAGGCATGGGTGGGGGTTTGGGATTGCAACATTCTACGTTACATTTGGGGATACACCATTTGGGGCACCCTGCAGGACATGAAGGGGGAGGAGGTGGTGGTGGTGGTGGAGGGGGAGGGGGAGGGGGAGGAGGGGGAGGGGGCGAACAGCAGCTAGTAGTGCATTGTGGGTAACAGCTCTGAGGACACGAAGCAGGACATGCAGGAGGAGGCATGGAAGAGAAGGACTGGGGATAATACCCAGCTTGCACTTGGGCCTGAGCCTGTGCATAAGGGAGGCGGAACTGGCGCTGAGGCTGTGCATATGGAGCCTGGAAATGAGAATACGTCGCCTGGGCTTGTGCGTAGCCCCCGGGAGACTGGGCTTGAGAAAATGCAGCCGCGTAGGGCTGGTAACTTGGGTTTTGGTTGTAATTTATTCCTCCTGTTAAAAACAATAACAAATAGATAGAAATAAGAGGATGAGTGGAAGGAAGAAAGGAACTTTTAGCCATATTGTACTCTGGCACGATGAACCTTAACTACAGAATCAGCTGAAAATGTTAAGCACGTGACTTACCTTGTACTGGTACCGATGACTGGACGATGGATGTACCAGCTGTAAGGAGAATAAGAACCAGGCAGCCTGGCCCACGCATGGCGGCGACTCTTTCTGTGAAGAAATTAAATTATCATTATTATTATTATTGTTATGATTATTATTATTATTATTATTATTATTATTATTATTATTATTATTGCGAGGAACTGTGACTGAAGTAGACGTGAAAGTCAAGTAATACCTACAGTCTTTTTGTAGTTGTTTTATAGACAGTAAAGAGCACAGTATGTTTTTTCACGAGCTATGATTCTCTCTGGCTGGATTTAAACTGGATAAATCCGTCCATCAATTGGTGGCAGAAGATTATGAGGCGCGACTAATTTGTGTTATCACATCGAGTGTCAGTTTTATTTTATATGTAAAGCAATCAGATAATACATCTTATCTTCTTAATGGCTGTTTTTTAGGTACCATCAAGTGCCTTAAACAAGCGACCTGTTATAGACAACATATCTTTCGATCATCACTAATTAACCCGACAACTTTTCGCGCTTCAAATTGCATCCATTTTACAATTATTTTCATGGATGAACTTGAATATTGACAAGCTCAAGTGATTTATAGTTATGCTTGACTAACTCAAGTGTCAGTGAATATGAAACTTTTTAGCGTTAACTGGTATATTTCCTGATTGAAAAACCAAGAATACAAGACAACCTGCCCGGCTCTGAGATCATTCAATTCCAAAACTAAATAAACAACGATAAACTTCAAACAATTAACGAAATATTCTAATCAAAACCCTAAGTTTATGACTCCTTTTGCTCATAAGCGAATAAAAATTTCAAATGTTATGTATCGTGAATGTTAACAACAGAATGCTAGAAGTATATACGTGGAATCTTTCCCTGGAAAAGAATCTTAGTGTCATTGTAAACAATGTCATGGTACAATGGAATAGACTTGCTTCCAACTGACCTTGAAAAATAACAATTTTATGTCTAACTTTAAACTCTAAACACAGCTACTTTACAGACGTGCTTTGTTTAATCTTCTCTTGATTTAAGCAAAATTTGATTTTCATACGTTGAATGAGATTGTCTCAGTTTTCATCGGTCGTAAGTTAATCCTAACTGAAATGACTGGTACTTAACATTAGAAGACAGGATCACAATGCTACCAAAAATTAAATGAATAAAGAAACTAAATAAAAGGAAAAATTTAATTACAGAAAAAACTTACCTAACACAGTTGGGTTTTAACTTCAAAGTTTGAGTTCAATGCAATGAAATCCAAATGGATCCATAGATTTGGTCGGATCTTCAACGTGCCAACCTAATGGCTTCGTTAACAGTAGAAAGATAACAATTATGTCATTCATGCATGACATTGCCATGGTAACGACCTAGGGAGGAAGATCAACGGGTGGTAGTAAGAACAAATCATTTTGGCGGGTCATAAAATGATACAATTTTGAAACAAAACTCTTGAACTTGTTGTGTATTGATAAGTTGGGATTATCAGGATTGATTGCAAGAAATCCTCAAAAATAACCGACAAAAAAATCATTTTATTTATATCAGAGTACCTTGTACATTTTTTTCAGTTCATTTTAAAGCCTCGGTAATCAATTTTGATATTTTGTATTTTTTTCTTTTTTAATCTCGACGACGTATCATAAAATTTATCCTTTTTTGTACATGCCCTGTGATTGGATGTTAATGAAAAATAGGAATTAAGCTCGATGCTTTCTGATCTAGCTTCGGTACCAGACATCTAGCACTCGTAAAATGTCTTGCGCAGTCAGGCATTAATATTTTGTGCATGTAAAGCCATGTTTCAATACTAGTTACATATTTACGGTATCGACATGTAAAGTGTGGTCTAATTTGAATTGAGTAAAGAAACCCAAAAGATTTGTTTTCAAATTATTTTCACATTAATATTCATTCAACAGACACAATATTTTTTTTTACAACTATAAAATCCTTAATCAATAACTGCCTTGATCACAAACTAGGCCTGGTTACACTTCTAGGCTTGGTTACTAAACAAAGCCTGGTTACACATCCAGGCCTGGTTACTAAACAAAGCCTGGTTACACATCCAGGCCTGGTTACTAAACAAAGCCTGGTTACACATTCTGGCCTGGTTACTTAACAAGGCCTGGTTAAATAAGGCCTGGTTACACATCTTGGCTTGGTTACTAAACAAGGCCTGGTTACACATCTAGGCCTGGTTACTAAACAAGCCTGGTTACTAAAACTGGAGCAAAAATGTCGAAAACATATTTTTTATTGCTTCTCACACAGATATCTTGATTCCATGGCCGAACTTCAACGTCTACTGGGGGAAAAGAGGCAAACTTATATTTTAAAAAATTCTTTATTTCTCCAACACACAAATAATACATGTAAGAAAAACAAAATATATCTTTTTTGTGTGTGACAAAATAACCTGTGTGTTTTTGTTGTGATACAATTGATACAAAGCGATTATTCTCCATGTTCTTATTTTCAGGCTTGTTTTCGTTTCTTGTAGGTTGTTTTATTACAAACGGGTCATTATCAGAGAAAAAGTGAAAACGGAAGCAAACGAAAAGAAAACAAAGACAACCAATAAACTGTCAATAAACTGTCAAATGGGTTCAAAACTGTAGTTTCAAACCCATGGCACAGCAGTGTGAGGCAGTTAACAAGTCACGTGACCTATTCAGTAGCATATTCTGGGTTATCATCGTCATACGTATAACCGCTTTCCTCGTCTTCTCCCTCGTCCATTTCATCCATTCCAGAGCCATTCGTGTCTTCTTCCTCTTCAATCTCGCTCTCAGTCTCTTCCGGTAGCACTCGTTCAATTTTTGACTTCTTGATCGTCTCAGTGATGGTGTTTGGGGATAATACCTTCTCTTCGGCTCTTTTATCGTTTTGTGGCATTTGTATGGACTCGGTAACTTCTTGAGAGGACTGGGACGATGAATGTGATTGGTCAACTCCCAGTTGTTCGACTACGTTATTCTCGGATCGAGTGAAAGGTGAAGAATCTAGGAGCACTTGTACTTCTGATGCTGGAGATGATGATGATGATGATGATGATGATAAGGATGATGAGGCTGATGCTGACGCAGAGGCTGACGCAGAAGTCACGCCTTCAGCTTCGTTTGATAATAATGATGATGATGATGATGACGCTGATGACGATGCTCCACCGACTAGTTCAGTCACTTCATTGGTTGTTACTTCGCCTTCGTTTTCAACAATAGCTGTTCTCGGCATACACCTACAATGATAATAAGAAGTGAACATCTGTATTAACGAATTCAACCGTTATGCAACGTCACAGACATCATGTCATCAAGCAATCAATCTCTTACCTATATTTGACTTCTAGATACTTCAATACATTAGGACAAATGGTTGTCCCCTCCATAGCAAGTAGGTCATTCGACGCAGAAACCTCGCACTTGTTCTCTCCCTGACAAAGATCCTTCACTTCTTGTTTTATTTGTTCCTCTTGGGCTGTGCAGGGGGAGGCAGGATCTTGTCCAGGTGTGATACATACCATTGAGTCCTTCCTGCCAAACATGGCTGACACGATATCAATGCCGTTGAATACGTTGGCACATGTGATGTAAGCTTTTTGATCTTCGCAAGCTATGACTTTTTTCTGTGGATGGACAGTGAGAAGGAAACTTGGTGAAAAATAACTGCGCATGCTCAGGAAATTTGGCGGGAAAATACTCTTTTACCATGGGTGTAATGTTTGCCTATTTCAGACCACGTGTCATTCCCTATAGTATCATTTCTTTGTTCAACGGTTGTGCATGGGAAGACACATGAATATAGATACAACTCAAACAAATAACTTTATTCTCAAGACACTGACTCGTGGTCTGAAATGGAAAAGTTAAAATCTGATGGTCCATTGCAAAGGCTTAGGAAAACATTGGACATTAGTAAATAAAAGCATATTTAACACTTTAAAAACCACCCTGACAAATTGATGTCATGTGGTGTTATCCTCCCTGCCGAGCTAGGAACACTAGGTTTTCAGATGTCCTGTCCTGCAAACGCCTATGCAGAGATTTGTTTTACGTGATTGGATAAAGGTTTTGAAATGGATGTGTTACTCACCACTGCACCAATCCCTGGAGGTAGAGCACCGCCAGCGGGCATTCCTCGCACACCTAAAACTGATAGAATTGTCCGTACGTTCACTGTATTGTAAAAAGAGGTCTTTTTTGTTCATCAAATTCCGAGCACGGCTGACTCACAGATCGAATTAGAATTTAGCGTATTAGGTTTTGATGGAGGTCTGGAAGGAAAACCGGAGAACCCGGTCAACTGACCCTCGAATTAAGCCGTGAGAGAGCTAACAAACTGAGAATCGAACCCCAGACCCCAGAGGTGAGATATCTAGACCCTAGTCTACCAGATGCCAGTTCCTCTGCTATAACCGTAAGAAAAGGCCATGGAATGGTTTTATAATTTTTTGTGCTTGAAGAGAAAATAAGTGAGAAGAAGAGAATATATATATATGAAAAGCACAAATAATTTTGGTCATAAAATCTCCAAACACTGCTACTCTGTTACGGCGTGAAAATACAATACCAAACGTCGATGAAATGAGTAAAATGAATGTTTTCCCTGAAGCACCAAGAGCAAGGTTTCTTTGACTCATGAATTTCTCAGCATTAATTTTAACTGACTGTTTGTTTTGACTTTAAAAGAGACAAAACAAAAAAACTGCTGGAAAGCAATTAGAATTTACCGAACCAGAAAAATGTTGCTGGTGGTTTGTCGTTCGTACTTAACTTACAGGGTTGAAAGCACAGGAACGCGGCGAACCATGTAAAATATGGCAGACTTGTCTTCATTCTTACTGGAACGACCATCCTGTTTCCGAACAAAATATTACCATGTCGACAGACTTCAAGAAATATTGTTTTCTTTCTTGAGAAAAGCAATAATCATAGAAGTGATATCAGTTTGTTATGATTCTTTTTTTAGATCTTCATTTATTCATTATTCATCAACCTGTCATAAACAACAGGGATCCCTTCACGAGGTTTTGTTTGCGCGCCTTCGATACTTATGTTCAGCGTGTCATAATATCTGCGCCTTCAATATTTCGCCCAGCGGCCTAATCTACTACCGTATTCCGTACCTTAGATTTAAGGGATTTCGCATTGCCGATTTCGTGTCTTTTTTTGCGAATTTCGCATCAGTTGGATTCCGGTTCCTTATCTTGGACTACAAATTTCGTATCTTTAAATTCGGCGGATCAAGGGTTTCGTATCTTGAACTTCAAATTCCGCAATCAATTTGCGGATTTCGTATCTTGGATTCTGAATTTCGCATTTTTGATTGTCAATTCCGTATTTTCAATTTCGATTTTTTAAAGACTGAGGTCTGGGCTTTAGAATTCGAATGTTTGCTAAATTAACATTTTCCGAATTTGTAGCTCCGCTTAAAATTAACCTTAGAACAACTGGGCTGATCTGGGCTGATCAAAGTCAGGCACGGCTAACTCACAGATCGAGGGCAGGGTTAATCGTTCAAAATAATCTACTCGTAACAAAACTAATTGGTTGACACTAACAGTAACGCACGATTAATCTCGTTATTGTAAACCGGTTTGAAGGTCATTAAACCTACAGGTCCAACAATCCCAGGTCAATACGGTGGAAAGAACATTCATAATTGATGTGTGTAACCTGTTCTAGTGTGGTGATAGATACGTGCGTACATAACTTGTTCTTTCCAGTTGTCCATCAACGTGAGCAATGTTTTTACTATTCCTGTCGGTTCTCAATCTATCACTTGTAAAAGGTAAGGTTCATAATAGAGTTACTCTTTCCAAACTTTACTTTGTGTATTTTTAATCTGACTTAAAGACGTGTTTGGATTGACTTCCATTTCACTCAGTAGAGCTTGCTACAGAACACTAAATTAAGGAAAGATAAGGATTGCATTTGAATAAAAAAAAACATTTTCTATTCCTTTTCTTAGGCGGTTGGCTTTTAAAATAACTATATATAATAATAGTACTTTCACTAGTTCTCTATTGACAGCGCGCCTTTGTTTTGTGACGAAAAACGACCACGATTTAATTTATTGACGTTAATTAGAAATAAATACGTTAAACGTTATGAAAATAAAACCCCAAATCATGATCGATCATGAGTGATTATGTCTAGGGATATTTGATTTAATGTCAAATGAAAGTAAAACAATTGGAAGTCAAAATTTCAATGAATTTTCGTACAAGAACAATAGTAAATGTCGTGATTTATTCGTGCGTAAAGCGTGAGTTCATCGTGATGTATTCGCGCGTTAAGTGTCATCAGGCCTTTTGACCGACAGCTATATGGATTAGGTGTTCAGGATGAGTTGGCATTGCAATGTATTATGGGACTGTTTTAGGGGATATATTTCCAAGATGGCGTCTATTTCGGCCACTAAAACAGTTCCAGAATGCACTGTATTGCTAATTATGCTAATTACCTAACGTCAATCACCGATCGCCACTCGCCTTTCGCAGCTTCAACTTGTCGAAATAAGCCCGTTATAACCAACAAATATATGTTTCTTTTAGTTCTTGCTACCGACCCAGAGGCCCTTACCCACAGCTGCCTGAAAGCCCATAATGAATACAGGACCCGGCATGGAGCACCACCTTTAAGATGGTCCGGAGAGCTCGCAAAGGAGGCTCAGAATTGGGCCAACCATCTAGCAGCGATCGACGAGATGGAAAGAGATCCTACTACACAAGAAGGAGAGAATATCTTCTATATGTACGGTGGGGACCCCTCTGAGGCATGTGATAGAGCCGTGGAAAACTGGTACTCGGAAGTGAAGAATTATGATTTTAAAAATCCACAGGAAAATAAAAACACAGGTAAGGATTAATCATTATCTATATGATTAAAATATGTATGCCCGTTTGTGGCCTTTGGAGTTTAGAGGAAAACCGGAGAACCTGGAGTGAAAAACTCCTCAAATCAGGGGAGAGACATAACATTCTGTACTCACGTGTCAGGATCAGGCAGAGTCCAGGATATTTTGTTTCTCTTGACATTCATGTAAAAATGGCATTCTCACGAGCTGGAATGGAAGAGGAAAAATAGTAAAGAAAATTGGTCTTTTGGTTGGTTCTGAGCGCCGGAAAGCGCAACCATTTGTCACCTCTGCCACCAACGAATGGCGTAACAAGAAACACAACAAACTCAAGAATTCGTCCACTTTTCATGATTTTTTTTCTTTCCATAGCCTTTTCCAACTTTTATCTTTCGTTATACAAGTGTTATGGTTTATCATTTCCTAGATCACTTCAGTCAACTTGTGTGGAAGAAGACTAAACAACTTGGTGTTGGGACAGCGAAGAGTAAATCGGGGAATTTCTTTCTAGTAGCTCGCTACACTCCTAAGGGAAATGCAAATGGTGGGTTGCTAGACTATGATGTAATGCTTTAAATGGCAGGCGAGAAAACTGTGCAACAAGATTAACAGAGCAGCAGTAATAACAACAAAACAAGCAACAGTAATAACAATATTAAAAACAACAACAACAACAACAACAACAACAACAACAACAACAACAACAACAACAACAACAACAACAACAACAACAACAACAACAACAACAACAACAACAACAACAACAACAACAACAACAACAACAACAACAACAACAACAACAACAACAACAACAACAACAACAACAACAACAACAACAACAACAACAACAACAACAACAACAACAACAACAACAACAACAACAACAACAACAACAACAACAACAACAACAACAACAACAACAACAACAACAACAACAACAACAACAACAACAACAACAACAACAACAACAACAACAACAACAACAACAACAACAACAACAACAACAACAACAACAACAACAACAACAACAACAACAACAACAACAACAACAACACTTAGACTAAAGGCAAGAACAGTACCGGCAGCAATAACAGTGATAGTGACAGAAACATTCATGACAAAAACAGCAACAACAACAAAACGAAAAACATTAAAGGCAACAACGACAACAACAAACAAAGAACAGAAGAACAGTACCAACAACAACAGCCGATATTATCGACACTAACATTCAGAACAAAAACAGGTGCAGTAACAAAAATAGGTAACATCAACGAAAAAAGCAAAATAAAATAAAAACAACTAATAACAAAGCAGTGGAGACAAAAGCATGACGTTTTGTTTCTTCACCTTCTTTTTTCAGTTATTCTTGCCCTCAATCAAGAAGATCCACAAGACATACAGTACACTGGAGAGGACAAGCCAGAAGAACAAGCAACTTCACCAAACGAAGCTTCTCACAAACCCGACGACAATGCCAGCTCTGAGCCTGTTATTACCATAACGACAGAAGCTCCTGACCCATCCGTTCCCATGACAACAGCAGGTTCATCCGATTCAGGTCCCAACCAAAATTCATCATCTTCGTCATCGTCAGTCGTTAAAAGTGTTAATAAAAATATCGTTAAAAGCGATGATAAAAATCATCCTGGTAAAGATGTTGCTACTAAACTGGCTGTTTCTAAACCAGTTGAAAACCATGGTAACGACCAATCAAAGCATGTTAGTCATGACAACAAGAGTCCGGGTTCTCCACCTAAAGCAGATGCTACCGCGGGAATGAAAGTGAAACCCCCGAAATTTGGTGAGCGAAGAGTAAAATGGTCCAACAAGCTAGACAGCCATAAGAATATATCATAAGAAATCAGTTATATATTGCCACTCTCGTTGCTTAAATATATACACATATTTCAAAAACAGTTTTGGAGCCAAAGGACACGAGCGATAGGTGACTGGAACTATGTTATTCCAAGACGGATATGCATTTACACAGAAATAATCTTAAAGCATTACTGAATATCTCAACACTAAGTTCGTGTTAGAACAACAAGACTGAAACACGAGTCATTCCAACTATTCTTGGATCTTGGAATGACCTATTTCCTATCGCCCTGAACTTCTTTTGCTCCAACAACCCTTTTTTAGATAAGTGGATAACGACTGAAAAGTATTGGCTTTGCTTTACAGGCAAAGATTTTAGAATAGAGCTACGGTTCCCAAATTTTCAGTACAAAGAAAAGATGGTTTACTCGTCGAGCAGAGAGTATGATCAAGTTCGAGTAGCAGTAACATCCGCGGTAAGTACTGCTTTGACGTCTAGGTTTTTGCTTGATACAGTGCTTCTCAATACACGCACGGAATCGCGCGCATGTCATCGCGTCAATCAAGGCGTTTCCATGACATTCCATAGGCACGTGCCCTTTGTTTATCGACAATCGGTCATGAAAACACTTTGATTGACGGTGGCAATTTGTACGATTCCGTGGATACTTAGATCGATGGTCATGGCAGCCAAAAACCCAGACGTCTCGAAATAAATCTAGTTGTCTTGTTCGAGTAATCAAAATGGTCACAATTTGTCTTGGTTGTCAGATCCTGCAGCTGTACGAAGATGACGATGACTTTCAACAAGTACAGCTCTCATCATTACGGTATTTAACAGATCCCAAAAACATATCTCTTAGTTGTTATTTATCGTCTAGGTCCCTTATTCCTTGTAGTTTAGTACAGAGTTTAGTGCGCAATACTTTGTCCATAGAATAATTCTAAACTACTTGCATTGTAGCCTAAAATGGATCATAAAAAGTAGGAACGTTCATTGGTTGATTTTCATCTTAGAAGTGGAATTGACTCCTTTTTTTGTCTCATGTTTTAGTAATGGCAGCGTCATTGCTACTATTGGCCTGATCTTCGCAAAGGAAGGCCCAGACCACCTCGACAAACTGACGTCAGCTGTTGCCATGGGGAAATTAGGAGAACTCGACATATCACGTGATTATGTTGCTGCTGGTATGAATCGTTATTCTCAATTAAACGTAGATTCAAAAAAATTTGCAGTCGCAATAAAAGAGGGTTTTGGTGGACGTCAATCAAAGTGTTTCCATGTGATGACATTGTCCAGAAATACAAAGTTTTCGAGGGTACGTAACTGCCCAGGAATGTCATGGAAGCGCCTTGGTTGACGTCCGCCAAAACCTATTTCGTCGCAACAAAGATTCAGCGCCTGCTTGAGTTCACTGTAGTGGCCAGATTGATGATTGTTCCACTAGATGTAATTTCAGAACTGAATCGAAATTTCTGTTTTCCTTGTACAGCGGCTCTACCAAATGGATACCTAAGACTAACACGTCCACGTCAGCCAGCATTACAAAGCCAGTGTCCACAACCTTGCTCGAACCCAACACACTGCTTCCCATCCGGTTGTCACGTGACCTGCTGCTCCTTTCACCCCACTCCTGCTACAACGGTCTATCATCATCACCTTAAACCACTACAGCCACCACCACAGCCACCACCACAGCCCCCACCACAGCCACCACCACAGCCCCCACCACCATCATCATGTCCCGGTAACTGTGACTCATCTTGTTTACCACAATGCACTGTGCAGTGCTGCTGGAATAAACAACCAGGTAGCCAACAGGACGCGCTGCAACCGAATGTCAATCAACAAGCCCAGCACCTGGAAGTAAGTCAACCCGAAGTCAAACAACCGGAAGTAAGTCAACCGGAAGTCAGTTATTCAAACCAAGGTTATTCATGTCCAGCAACGTGTCCATTTGCGTGCTACCCTCAATGCACTCCAGAATGCTGCAGCACGCCAGGTAGCTTTGTGACGCCATACTGTTCAGATGATTGTGCCAACCTTTGTTCAGTTAACTGCCCACAAGAGTGCTGTGCACTTAAAAAATCTAACGTACACAATATAAAACACGTTCCTCGCCTTACTGGCCATAAACTATTACTTCCTTCTATTGTAAGACCGAAAAGTCCTAAAGTGACTTACAGTTATGGGTCCAAGTATGGAGCCTTGCGGAACCCTCTTCATGGAAAAGGATTCAAGCATGGTTCAAATGTCCAGTTCAATCTCAAGAATTTACAGGCTTATCTCAAGAAGATATCACTGGCGTATAGTAAAGTTCATCCTAAGTACGTCAAAGGCCTGCAAAATTTAGCTTTGAGGGCCAAAGGTGGATCCTTGAAGAATACCTTGAGTTTCCAACAAAAAGCCATGTATTTGCGACCAGGAAAACCTTTATACAAGAAATTGCCAGATCAACGCCTCCAAGCAGCGAAAACATTCATCAATCCTACATTTCACAAGGCAAGGTATTCATCTCAGAAATATCCAGGAATGCAAGCAATCAATGACTTAAAATCCAAAGGTGCGCCATTAGACATCAGATTTGCATATCGCTATGGAAACAGGCTGCTTGTACCAATTGATATGCCTAATATGGACATTAAAATACTTCGGGGGAAAAAGTTCATAAGTGTGCCAGCTTTTAAGAGAACCATGAAGGAAGGACAAAGTAATAAGCATTAGTTATTGATGAAAAACTGACACGCGCACATCTTCGAGCGTATAACCACTGACCGTAAGATAGAAATGAATCGACCAACTGCAAAAATGCATGCATATTCTTTGTTCAATTTGTTTAACAAAATAAACAACCCTCTTGTATGGTTCTAGCTAACTGGCCAACTTTTGTTCAGGGTTTTTGGCTGGAAAAGTCTTTGCAAACGACCCTCTTCTGTATTTCTAGCAAACTGTCAAACTTTTCCCCCGGGTTGTGGGCCGGAAACATCCTTGCAACCAACCCTCTTGTATGGTTCTAGCAAACTGGCCAACTTTTTTCCAGGGTATCCATGCACTGTAATGTCAGCACAGTCTGCAGAGGAAAACATGCTGGAAAAACCTGCTGACAAAGTTTGGGAAAGTCCCATATTGATGTGACCTTTCGTTGCTTGAATTCACATTACCCATACTGCATTTCAGACTTGGTATGCAACACAACAAAACCTTCACCAACCTTTTTTGAAATAGCAGTATATAAAGGTTGTGAGTCATGTGGCTGCATGCGGCCAAGAATTACGTTTTGTGATTACGATCTATTATACACTAAATCTATAGTTTTATTCCCTTGTTTATTAAAAAGAGTACAAGTTGCAAAGACCATAGATTTAAAATGTAATCATTCAAAATTGAATTGTATATAGTAATCTAATTAACTCATTAATGAAATCATCATTCAATCCATAATACGATTAATCAATTATTAAGACTTCATACACTTTTGTTGTTATCTTGTTGCAAAGATTATTCAATGAAGTCTTTCAAAATTAAATTGCATATAGTAATTAACTGATTAATCAATCATCAATCAATCCATTAATTAAAGTAATTCCGTAGAAATAAAACCAAACATAATTTTTTTATGAAACTTTGCACAATTAATAAATTTATAATAAAGCAATAACTAATCCAGAAATGAAATAAAAAAGAAGAGGGGTCACTACTAAATGATGTCTATTTTTTTTGTTTTGGGTAGCATGAGAGAGCAATATTCGAAACATGAAATGAAACAGAGGGTGTATTCAAATAGCAGGGAGGTAACGTCAGCTTTGTTCATTATCACAGTACGCCAAGTACGCCTTGCTAAATTACAAAACAGGACCTAAAAACATCCAATGACTGAGGGAGGACTAAGGCAATTTTCAAGATAGCTGCTAAATTATGGCCCTACATATTATTAACAGCTAAATCACGTCATTTCAATGTTACAGTATATCAGAGTCTGAATATTCCCGCCATGCTTAGGTGATGTGCATTAGGGATGCACAGAGCAAAACTACAGAATTACTTTAATTATCCAATTATTAAGACTTCACTGTTGAGTCAATTACCTATCATGTTTATCAGTATCCTCCCTGATTTCCAAACATCTCCAATATTTGGTGATTATTTGGATTTACCTTTCCCAGCACATGTGGTAATTTTGACTCCAAGATTTTCCATGCAACATCTGCTGTCATTGACTCGGCTATCAGTCTTGGATGAAACCCATCTGAGGGTTCTATAAGCTCCCAGATTTCATGGCCTTGAGCAACCCATTCCTAAAGGAACACACACAAAAAAAAGAGAATTAAAATCTCAAAACAAGGAACCAACAAACAACTCTAATCACATACAACACAGAGCCCTGGAACTGAATCCAGGTTTGGATTGGTGAGAGGTGATGCATTGTGCACACCACCTGCACATCCATTGGGGAGAATGGGTGGAGTATAGTAGTGGATAGACTGCTCGCCTCTCACCAATATGACCCAGGTTTGAGTCCTGCAGGGCTCGGTGTTGTATGTGAGTAGAGTTGCTTGTTGGTTCTGTCCTGTGCTTCGAGGGTTTTTCTCTAGGTTCTCCAGTTTCCCTCCCTCCATAAAAATCAACTTCCAAATCCCAATTCGATCTAGGAGATATTCTTGATAGGGCTAACCTCTAATATCTCCTTTCAAAATATGATGTGGATAAAATTTGTGATTATTTTTCAACTAAATGATGATTTTAGTTGATTTTCATTTTCCATTTGACACTGCCAGATTTTATGCACATCTGCACATGCACCTATGAAAGAATGTATTGCCCACCTTAAGAACCTCATAGAATGGGTTGTCCAGAAAGAATAGGTCAAAGCTTTCATGTTTGGCCTTCTCTACAACATCCTTCATGACTGCAGTCAATGCAAATGCTCTCTCAGATGTAAAGTTCCTGACTGTCTCGTTACTGTTCAACCAACCATAACAAGGAGATATATCAAGGCAGTTAAGGAAGTCATAAAACTTGGAGTATGTAACATCACCTCGCAGCTTTCCAATTGGATGAATTCGATTGTGTAAGTTATTGTATAACACTCTCCCATCTACCATTCCAACGACAATGACATGGCTTCCCTTAGGTAACTTTTTGTCAAGCGTATCTAAGGTCTTTTGAAGATTGACTCTCATTTGTTCTGGAGTAGTCATGTGATCAAAGTCATGCCAATGATTACAGACATCATTTCCAACTAATGAATAAAATACAAGTGCTGGTTGGTCTATGTTTTTGTTGCGATTCAGTGACTTGAGGAGGATATTGTTTACATCAAAGGAATCTGCTCCATTCTTGGCAAGGTTTTGGTAGTCGCGGTGATTGCAGCGGTTGCGATGGAAAAGCTTTAAGTAAAGTGAAGTGGCATTTCCCTTTTCTAGATTCCACCTAAGAAAGAAAATTGTAGTTAACTGCTAGCTTAATTGGCACTTGCATAGTTTCTGCATTGAAAGGTAGTCAAGAATGCAGGAATTATATAAATCTTAAACTTTTGCATGATTATGTAACAAGGGGATGGCAATTTAATGGGAAATGGGGAAAATATGCCCTCCATTACAGCAAAAGTCTAGGAGTAATTTTGGGACCCTAACTGCAGACCAAATATGGGGTTCCAGTTAGAACCTAAATTGCAAAATTCTCGACAACAGACCTTTTACTAGGGGTGGTTCAAGTCAGTTCAAACAAACCCCCCTCCCTTCCTTACCCCTTCTATTGGTAAATTTATGCAAAAACAGCTGGATGCATAAAAATGCAATAACTGAGGTTGGCAGAAAACGACCCCCCCCCCCCTTCAAGGTCCTAGCAACAGGCCTGATGTATAAAATAAAACTGTCCATTCACCTTGATACATTGTAATGACCAGTGTACAATGAAAGCTGTGGCCAATCTACTTCATTTGCAACAATAAAGGGTGCCTCGTCAAACACTGACTCTTTGAGTTCTGAAGCTGTCAGCCACTGAGGAGGAAGATGGAAATGAGCTGCCACTGAATCTCCTAGGACAATCAAACCTTGATATCCAGTATCTGAAAAAGACCAACCATCAAACTAATTAAATACCATCAAACTAACTTGATTGTAGTATCAATACCATGATCACTCCCATAAAGGGTTCTTTTATGATGTTTACTCCACAATTAGAACACTATTTACAATGTTCACACATGTTGATTTTTCTGGAGGAAAAAAACCTGAGTACCGGAAGAAAAACTCTTGTGGCAATGGAGAGAACAACACATTAAACAAACTCAACTTACATATGTGGCTTAGTTAGGAATCGAACCTGTGATCCTAGGATTGAACTATACAGTGGTGAGAGACAACATCATAGCAGGGTATGCCACCCATGCTACTAATCATTTACTCAGTTTCAGCTCCTGTTTAGAGACCTAATAAACTCTACTCACAAGATGCAGAGTGCAGGAAGTAATCAAGTCACCTCACAAGATGAAAGAACTATTTCTACACCACACCTTGAACATTCCTACCACAGATATTTCAGTATTTCATTTTCCAGTCTAAATTTAACTTCACAGTGCTTCCCAATTACTATTGCAAAATCGTACATTTTGCTCTCGGTACAAAGATAGTTTTGGTGGACATCAATCAAGGCATTTTATCAACATGGCACATGCCTTGATAACTTTGTGTTTTCCACCAAAACCTTATTTTTTCTTGATGGTGTTTTGCATGTGTAATTGCATTGGGAAGGGCTGTAAACATGTCTTTTAAAGTCATAGATAAAATGGCTCCAAACAACAGCTTATATATGTACCTTTACAAAGAACTTCTTCATTGGTTCGCAAGGTGCGTAGGTCATGAATTCCCCAAATTCCATTACAGTTTGTGTCCAGGATAAAGTCTCCCTGGTCAATAGCACCAGGGCGTACATCAGGGTTGAAATCATCACAGTCTCTCCCACGCCAGGAAGTACCACGCCAAGCATCAACTGTAGGACTAAAGTAATCATTATCATAATCAACAAGTGGATGATGAGACTCAAATACTCTTTTAAACAGATAACAAAGTTCTCTGACACCAGGGAGGACACAAGGATCAAAGTGAGGAGATTTGGGGTGGTCTTGTAATTTCACTTTCCCCTTCGCCTGAGCAATGGAAATCTTCTTTTTTGCTTCATCGAGGATAGAGTCAAAATTTCCTCTAGGAGGAAAGGCCTGGCATGCTGGCTGTCCCTTATCTGTGTAACAGAGGTCAATAGCATGACAAATAACATCTGCAGTCACGTCTTTAGTCAAAATCTTTACAATCTGCGGAATGTAATAATTTCCCAAAGATACACAAGCACTTTTGAATATCGGTTCAGGCAAAAGCCTACACAGTCTGTCAAACGACTTGACGAACGTCTCGTTATGTATAACGCTTAATTGGTTAGTTATAGCTGACACAGCAGTACAAGCAGCACAGTACACTCCGCCATTAACACCTTTCTTGAACTCTGGAGAAGACGAAGTTGGACAGAACAGGAAACCAGTAAAAAACAACAAACTAAAGTACAAAACTGTTAAATAGTTCTTCTTTGAGCTCGGGAATACCATGATTCGGTGGTAAGGTAATTTCTGGACTGGAAAAACAGCTTTTATCGTTCAAAATTTCCGCTTGTGTGCTCCTTTTGTGAAAGTGTAAGCAAATAATGACAAGCACGAACAAGCACGTGAAATGCGTGTGACAATGTGTTGTAGTACTGAGGCCCTTACGGACAATAGCACACAGGAATCCCGCCTTAAATTGCTATTCGCTGACTTTCATTTAAAGCTAAAAAACGTTGCAATTTAAGAAGAAATTAATTTAATTTATTATACAAAAAGGTATAAACATAATAAGTAAGGGTTTAAGATCCAATTTTGCATGAAAAATGTTGATTTCGCTAAGAAGTAAATGGATAAATGAATTTTTGACTAACTTTTTAAAGCTTCCAAATATTTGTTGATTTGATAATTAGAAATACATAAAAAATGGAAATAAATAAATAAGTAAAAATATAAGAAAGATTGGGAATGCGAAATTCTGCCACACCCCTCCCCAGCCCATTTTTCCCAGGACACGTCACAACGAGGCTCGGCCATGTAGTCGCTCATGCGCAGTTTGTAGGAGTAAAACATGGCGAGATGAAGGAAGTGCCGTAATATCTTCAACAAAACCTCAAACTTAAGCGAGGTTTTTTACCTCTAAATAGTGATGTATCTTCAATTTTATTGCGGGAATACCTGGAAAATTTATCTATCTAGTATTATACAGCTTTAGATATTTCTACGTTTCCTAGAAGTTTGAGAAAACAAGGAGTTTATGGTTGAGGCTGACTGCTTGTCTACTGCGAGTGTTTACGGACGGAAGCTACCTAACACTCTGAAAATATTCCTAAGAAAAGACTTTTGTTTAAGCTCAGGATAGAAAGAAGAACAAGTACTAATACTTCAACGTAGTATCTACAAATTCGAATCAAAATGAGTAAGTATGGATGTATTTTCATGTTGAAATAAGATCTCAAATGAGTGTTATTTTGAAGCAAACATGTGTATTCTCTTACTACGATTTTGGGTATCTTTTACTTAATTTATTTTTAAAAACGTAAGAATTATTCTCAAATATTCATTTTATGCCTAATATTAAAGAATGGTCTTCGTATAACTAACCAGGAATCAAAGAAGCCATGGATTATAAACATTACTTGATCATATGTCCCTAAATATTTACCAAATATCTTGGATTAATTCATCCAAAAATTCCTACGAAGTCGACCATTCCTCTCCAAATGACTTTCAAATACTAATATTAGAGAAACCTGTACTCCTTGAATTATAGATCCTATTTCAAATTGAAATCATTTGATGCCAGCTTCGTTATAAATATTGCTGTCATAATTCTGATTCTCCGTGGCTTATAATTTCTCTGCCACACCTCATGGAAATATAGAGAAAAATTCGTATATATTTGGTCGAAATGTAAAGATCACCATCAAATAAATCAAAGAATAACCTCGTTTACCCTTAAAAAAAAGGAATCTTTTTTGACTTTTCTTTCTTGCATACATTTGTCCACTTGTTTTCAAAGATAAGATGAGCTATAAATGTTTCATCGCAGGAATAAATAATGGTTTATTCCTTTGATTAAGCAAGAGTAATGGCCGATATATTATGGTCGATAAATTTGCCCTCACATCGACAACTTATTTTTATTTTAATCCTTCAAGAATTCAGTAACCTGAGCATACTTCCTCGTAATTTGTTCCATTCATAACGTTTCATTCCGGATTTAGGAGATTTTTCGCATACTAAAATATTGTTTATCGTCTAAACTCGAAATCCTCACGAAATTTAAGGTATTTTTTGCTCAGTATTAAGAGATACTACTAGTAGTACAATGTTTTCTTACAAAAATTAAAGGTTACTTCTTTCTACTAATCCAAGTTAAGGAATCTGCTTTTGTGAGATTCAAACAGCCGTAAACTCTTAATTGAAACCTATCATTTGTAATTTTTAAGACATAATTTACAGCAAAAATATGTTCTACATAAATTAACACGCTGTCATTGTGTTTAAGATATTGAAATGACTATTTATTTTACGTTCATTTTATCCAGAAAACTTGCTATGTTCTTGAAGATTCTTTGAGTTTTTCTAATTAATTACTATATATATAATAAAATGATTTTTTTAATTACAATTGATTTTGCATATTTATGTACATGTTAGATTTCTAGAGGTTGTATTTGGCCTATATATATGAGTCTTACTTGTGATCTATTTTATACGTCTTGACCTTAGACCCCTCTCTACCTATTTGCTATGTCTATTGTTCTGTTTATATTTATTCCCATTAGCTATTCTACGAGATTTAACCATGATTTATTTTGAATAAAAATGTACGTATCTATTATCATTCTATGTGCAAATAACTCTAGTACTGGAAAATAATTACAAACTAAGCCTTGGATTATTTTAATTCACCTGATCACTCTATTTCTGACTTCATTGTTTTTGGCAATATTTTTTTGGTCAGTGCAGCAGGAAGAAACTGATGTAAAATCTTGGTTGTTGACAAGACCTTTTTTATTTTCAACCTCTTTGGTTTGTCAGACATGTTTTGAGGTGTCCCATCTCATCACCAGTGTTGCATTCTAATCGATGCCTAGGTGGGACACCTCGAAACATGTCTGACAAACCTAAGAGTTTGATAATAAAAGATGTCTTGTTAACAATGAAGATATTTTTTTGACTTCCATGAACAACTAAAGTCTGGAACTACAGTACAGTTCCAAATTTTCTTACATGGTGTTTAAGTTTTCTTTTTTTTCACCAGTAGTAAAATAGTATAGTTTAGGTTATTCTATTTATTTTTCTATGTCACTAACAAGGTATTTCATCAGAAGATGACGACAGCAACAAAGCTAGAGCTGCCATCATTGCAAGATATGATCGGGTGAGTTATGTGGAAGCAAGGGTTACCTTCAACAGGGTTCCCACAATCAGGGAAAAGTCAGTGAATTCTGAATTTTTTAAGGTCAGAGAATTTTAATTTTGGTCAGTGAATTTTTGCAATTAACCCAAAAGTCAGTGAAAAGTCATGGAATTTCTGTCAGCCTTCAAAAAATCATTTTAAATTCAGAATTTTCAGTTGGGCTTCCTGTGGTTGAACAACAATTTTTCGCAAAAATAAGTGCACAGTCTGGTCAGTGAAACATGGTTTTTGGTCAGGGAAAATCAGGGAATTTTATTTTTCCAGATGAGTGGGAACCCTGCTTCATTCTGCATTTATAGGGTTGTACAGTGCAGTCCAGTTATCTTAAATCACTAATATCTCAAACTGCAGTCCTATTTGATGTCATTAGATTTGGCTCTTGTAAAGTTTGGCGTTTTACCTTAATTAGTCTAAGGCTGCATAAATCTTCCTTGTAGTATTAAAAACCTAGAAACCAGACATTTATTGTTTATTTTTTTGTGTCAGGGTTATGATGATGGTGCTGATGTAGATGACTGGGAAGATGCTAACTTCTTTGTGTATAAAGTAACAGACCGATATGGGTTCTTACAGTAAGTTTGCTTTTTATTAGCTATATAGCATGTCATTCCAGATGAAAATAGAGCAATCTGATTGATTGGCTAATTTAGACGGCTGTATCAAAAAATTAACCTTCGTTAACAGGTAAATTAGACCTCTTTAGCTTCGATGTTTGTTGTGCCCATTTCAGACCAAGTCAGCTAGATGCCACTCTTGGGAGTTAATTTTTTCATGTGTAAATATTTTAATTAAAAAAACATTTCTCAAGGGAATGTTATGTGGTCTGAAATGTGCAATTTGCATATGAAGCTAAAGAGGTCTATTGGGATGTGGATTGGATGCCAGAGTTCATCAGTTGCTGGCTTCTAATGAAATCCCTGATAATTTATTGAAAATGATAGAAGTCACTGCTGAAAATGTCTAGTGGGAAATTTTAATCTTTGAAATTTTAACTGTCATCATAATAAACATTTCAGGATAGAATCAGAAGTTAATTGGACGTCTTTCCCTGTAAATCCTATACATCTTGCACCAACCAGAAAAGTTTCTAGATATATTGAAATAAAATATTGATCAATATTATTTGCATTGACAGTAAAAACCCTTTACCAGATGACCAGGACCCAAAGGTGGGTATATTATTTGTCTGCCTGCTTGCTCGAAATACTATCTGTTTGTTTGACTGACTGACCTGCCTGTCATGCTATCTGTCTGTCTGACTGTCAGTTTGTCTGTCATACTGACTGTTTGACCAACTGACTAGCAGCCTGTTTGCCATACTATCTGTCTGTCTGTCATACTATCTCTCTGTCTGACTGTCATACTATCTGTCTGTCTGTCTGTCTGTCTGTCATACTATCTGTCGGTCTGACTGTCATACTGTCTCTGTCATACTGTCTGTCTGTCTGACTGTCATACTATCTGTCTGTCTGTCATGCTATCTGTCTGTCATACTGTCTTTCTGTCTGTCATACTGTCTGTCTGTCAGCATGCTATCTGTCTGTCATACTGTCTTTCTGTCTGTCATACTGTCTGTCTGACTGTCATACTATCGGTCTGTATGACATATTCTTTGTTATCAGTATACCATTTCTAGTGTTGTATTTACAGTTAGTTTATATAATAACCAGATTTCTTTTCATTTTGAACAAATATCAGATGCTCGCTCATGAGAGACTTAGGATAATAAAATGGGTGAAAATGACTAAACATTGGGACAGGTATATTAGAGGAGAAAAGGTAACTAATCATTTCCTTGAAAATAACAAACCTTAAACCTATAACCTGTTTATATTAAAATGTTGTATGAATTTCTGTATCACAGTTTAGAAAGAGAATATATAAAGGTATTCCTAATTCGTTACGTGGAGAGACATGGAAAAAGTTACTGGGAGTTGATAAGATCCCAAATAGAAAAGAAACCTATGAGGTATGTGGTGATAACACTTTTCATGTTACAGTCAATTCTTGTTACAGCAGACACCTTTGGGACCATCACTTGGTGTGCGTAATAGTAAGCATCTGCAATGATGAGAGATAACTATGGTTCTTTCTCTATCAGTATTTTTGGCTGGGGATTTTGCTCCTGCCTGCAATAACAAAGTGTCTGTGATACTGAGGTGTCCACAAAGCATTTTCTTATATAAGCTCCTGACGTAGCACAATCTTCCAGTTATTTATTACCTGTGAATTCTAATTTTTCTCTTGCACAGTCAATGAGGAGAATTGCAAGATTACAGTCTCCAGATATCAGACAAATAGACCTGGATGTCAACAGAACATATCGGGATCATATCATGTTTAGAGAAAGATTTGGAATTAAGTAAGTTAAACCATATTATTGAAAATACACCTAGGTCGCAATGCCTGATGGGAAGGAATGGTGGAATATGCAGTCAAATATACAACATCTTTCCTGCATTTTAATTGGCTGTATTTTCAATGGTGTAGGATATAATATTTTTGATGTACATTTGTGTCTATTTTTACATGTTTGTTACATTTCTAGTGTACGGCTGTATTGTCTAATATTTTTATTGTTTTGTCCTCACAGACAGCAATCTTTATTTCATGTACTTTCTGCTTATTCTATGTATAATGTGGTAAGTAGCATTATTCCATCAGTAAACACACTCTTTTCCCTTTAGTTTTACAAAAATTAAATTTAAGAATGCATAATAAAATCGCAAATACCTTAGCATTATTTTTTTGTAAAGACTACTTTATAAGTCTATAAACACTCAAATAAGCCAACGTAATCGTATGTTATTGTGATAGCCTGATGCACCTCTTGGTGCGGAGAGCCATAAGTAATAAGTAAGTAATTGTATGTTATTGTGATAGTCTGATGCACCTCTTGGTGTGGAGAGCCATAAGTAATAAGTAAGTAATTGTATGTTATTGTGATAGTCTGATGCACCTCTTGGTGCGGAGAGCCATAAGTAATAAGTAAGTAATTGTATGTTATTGTGATAGTCTGATCCTGATGCACCTCTTGGTGCGGAGAGCCATAAGTAATAAGTAAGTAATTGTATGTTATTGTGATAGTCTGATGCACCTCTTGGTGCGGAGAGCCATAAGTAATAAGTAAGTAATTGTATGTTATGGTGATAGTCTGATCCTGATGCACCTCTTGGTGCGGAGAGCCATAAGTAATAAGTAAGTAATTGTATGTTATTGTGATAGCCTGATGCACCTCTTGGTGCGGAGAGCCATAAGTAATAAGTAAGTAATTGTATGTTATTGTGATAGTCTGATCCTGATGCACCTCTTGGTGCGGAGAGCCATAAGTAATAAGTAAGTAATTGTATGTTATTAATAGCTGACGAGTGTGTTTATTTTTGATTACAGGAGGTTGGTTACTGTCAGGGGATGAGTGGTATTGCAGCCTTGTTATTAATGTATTTGAATGAAGAGGTAATTGTAATTACCAATACTGTACCATGAAACAGAATTACGAATATGATCATGATGATTGTGGCATTCGTGATTATGATGCTGATGGTGATAACACATGTTGATGCTGATGATACTTGATTAATGTGGTGATGATGATGATGGTATTGCTGCTATTGATGATGCTGCTGCTGTTGATGGGGATGCTGCCCTTGATGATGATGTTGACATTTCAATCTTTTCAAAGCTTATTGTATATGTTATCTATTTCAGGATGCTTTCTGGGCTTTGTCAGTTTTACTAACAGGGCGAAAGCACAGCATGCATGGTAAGATTATCAGTAATAACTAACAAAATTTGTATATTTTTTAATATAATTGAACATTTTAGAGCAGAAAAACCTTACTCAAGTTGATATTGATTTTGTTCACAGGATTTTTCATCCCTGGTTTTCCAAAACTGCTGCGATTTCAGGATCACCATGACAAAATACTTAAAAAACTCTCTCCAAGATTATTTAAGCATCTGGTAAGCGAGAGATTATTTTTAACATCTTTACTATCTACTGTACCACTACACCATTTTCATTAATCACTAGCCATTCATTCAGCCAACATAATAATGGAGGTATAACTTTTTTTTCAACTTTAAGGTCATTGTTTTTTGTTTTGTTTTTAGGAAAGAGAAGGCTGCCATACGACACTGTATACACTCAAATGGTTTATGCAGTGTTTTCTGGACAGAGTGAGTAAAATGTTTCAACATATCTTGAAAAAATAACTTCCATCTCTAACCTTTCCATTTTTCCCATTTTTAGCTGCCTTTTTCACTGACACTTCGAGTGTATGATATTTTTATGCTGGAAGGAGATCGGATCTTGACAGCCATGGCTTACAATATTATGAAGATGCACAAAAGTAAGTTATAAAAGTTCATCACAAAGAACCCAATTTAGTATTTCTGTATGATGAGCAATAGGCCTGATGACAATAGACTACATACTAGGAAATGACAACATACTAGGAAAACACAAGTGTGCTTATCTTATTCAATTGCTTTGTGCCATAGAGGACACTATCTTTGCCTCAAATAAAGATAAATTCAGTAAAGGCAATTTTAATAATCTTCATAATTTTGTGTTATTTTACCACAAGCTAAAGGAATTTTTTTCATAACAGAAATCTTTATGAAGATGAATCTTGAAGAGGTTGTGCAATTCTTACAAGAACGTATGCATCTTTACCCATATGATGATGATGAAGTCGTCGAGCTACTGCAGTCATCGATGTTTGAACTGAAGAAGATTGGACTGGACATTCCTCCTCCCCCTAAGAAAGAAGAAATACCTCAGTTACCTCCTGGTGTAGCATTAAAACGAGGTACATACCAGACCGCTTCTGCGCGTGCACGGAAAAACAAAGAGAAAGACAAGATCATCTCAGTTCCAGTAGCTCGGCCACCTTCACCCGAGTCTCCCGTTAGAATATCACCGATCCGAGGGCTTCCTACTCGACCCGACAGCCCAAGCTACAGTGAGAGCGAGATGTCAATGATGTCAATGTCAACAGTTAACGATACTCCTATTATGAACAGAAGTACAACGTCAACTGTCATAGAAGCAGAAAGACCAAGGTTATCAAGTATTGACCTTGATACACGTCCCTTAGGGCCAAGAAATAGCTTCAGTTGGAGGGAACAGTTTTCAAAACATCGTAGAAGCGATGGAGCTGAGATGACTGAAGTAGGATATGATACAATACCATCACAGCCCTCATACCACTCCGAAAGTGTCCTTATCAAGAAAGATGGTACTGCCACACACACTCAGATATCTCAGAGATTCAGCCAATCGGCAAAGCCCATGTCAACGTTTCGACCAATCAACGGCGACATTGATGCTCTGAACCAAGGTGCACCCAAGCCTGTGGGATCACCTGTGTGGAGGACTCGACCCGAAGTGGACAACTCGTACCAGGTCTCTTTTACTTTCATCTAGATACAGGACTTAAAGATTGCTTAATATGGAAGTCATAGTGGACATATGGCATATTAGCCAATCCAAAACCAACAAATTTGTTGAATGTAAAGGACATTTTTACATTTTATATATAGAAATAATTTTGAACAGCTTTCAAAAGAAAAAACGAACTAAATAGCAATAACGTTAAAATTCAGTGCCCAAATAGAATATCAGATTAAATAAAAAAGTCAGTTCTCACTGTTAGAACTTAGGATATTTTTTAAAAAAGAGAACTTTTATATTTTTATTTTAATAATTTTGCCTGCTAAACCATTCAGTGTAATTCTAAAAAATTTCTTAGATGAAAAATATATAATCAAGCATAACATTTTTTTGTTTTGTATGACTTTCACCATACGTGTTGTAGCTATTGCACTCTTCATTCTTGAGATTTTTTTGGATTTTTAATCTGGTTTTATTCTTATCTGATGACTGCATGTCTGCACCTAACACTCTTCCATATTCGGCAATATTAAGTACTGTGCACCTATCAGATTGCATAATTATTAATATTAACTTGATAACTGTGCTAATACAAACTATTATGAGCCTACTCATGCAGTCACACTTTAACTCTAGCTAAATAATGTCTTAACCAGAGTTATTGTCTGACTGCATGCAGGCTAGCGATTATTGACGTGCCCTCTTAAATATATCATTGCTGTGTAGAAGATTTTTATTTTTGCTTCTGTAATTTCCATAACTCATATCATCTCCTACGCAGTTGCTGTTAGTGCCTGCATTGTGCAAAGCTTTTCCCTTACTTACTAAATCTCTAAATCAAGCAACCAACCAACCAACTACCTAACTAGTTAAGGGGAAAAGCTTTACATGATGTCACTATCAGCAGCTGCCTTTAGGGGACTATAACTCTTGGATTTCATTTTTTTGAACCCTTATACTTTAATCAAAATATTCTAAACATGTTACCCACCCTTTCCGAACCACCAACTACTTTATGGGCAATTATTTTCCAATTCCAAATCACATTTCATTCTCTTGTGTTGGATTCCATTGTCAACAAACAATGCTTGAATTTCATTCTCAATGGAATGAGGTTTGATCCTAAATGGGAAAACATTATGCCCAAGTAGATTGACAGATGATGACACTATATGATGACACTATATGATGACACTATATGATGACACTATATGATGACACTATATGATGACACTATATGATGACATTATATGATGACACTATGTGATGACACTATATGATGACACTATATGATGACACTATATGATGACACTATATGATGACACTATATGATGACACTATATGATGACACTATATGATGACACATTATGATGACACTATATGATGACAAAATACATGTTATGTCTGACTCTCTTACAAGATCATAACCATTATAGTTTAGAAAACATAAGTAATAAACTAAGTAATAACTGCACTCACCTGGACGATCACATTACTCACTCCAATAAGTAATAAATTTAACATTAAAGATACTTAGTGGTTTAATAATTGACAAGAAACATATTTTAATCATTTAATCATTCTTGGTATGTATGACCTTGATTTCATGTAACTGATACAACATCCTAACAACACCTAACAACTAGCTAATGTCATACATTCAATTAACCAACGACAGTACAAGATTATGGATCATTTAATCAGAAATAAATGCTTGGACAATGCACCATAGCAGTCCAGTGCAGTACTTTAATTTGTGCTGCAAGTTTTTCAAAGTCCTAATGAAGGGTTGTAATGAGGGTTTATCAGGTCTTGCGTGACATTTTAAATCTTAATCCAAATATGTTGGTAGGCAAGCTGATGCTTACTAACATATTTTCACATACATTTTTTTGCAAAAGCAGCGAACTTCAGTCACCTATATCTTTGGCTCTATTCTATAAGACCACTTGCTATTTTACTAATTTTGGTATGCTCTTTTCAAATATCATATTTTTGTTTGTGTTGGATTAAGATTTAAAATGTCATGCAAAGCCTGATAACCCCTCAGATCATTAAAGGAGAAAAATGGGATGCAGATTTCATCTTTATGCAAGACCCTATCAAAGACAAAAGTATCTTTAAAAACAAAAACATACCCTGTTTAAGACACAATACTGTGCGTCATTATAACCCTGTCAAAGACATAAGAGATGTAGCAGTGTTTATGGTGGAAGTTACACACTAAAAATTGTTTGCAGGCACACCAAAAAAAAAAAAGAGTTTCAACAAGAAGTCAAAATTGAATATCTAAGACTTCAAAACATTATCCAAGAATGATAACCCTGCTCAAGACAAGTTCATGGAAATCAGGGAATCCTATACACTGCCTAATACCAAAATCCTGAAAAACCATACTTATCCAGCAGGACATCCCCATATAGGCTATGATTATATAGGAGAACCCTCAGATCCATATTTGTCCAGTAAAATGTATTACCTAGGTGGTGGCCAACTCAAAAGTTTCTAACTACTTTGGGCACCGCACAGGAACCTAAATCTTATATGTAATACAGTACCCATAAGTTTACATCTATCATTAATTCTTTAATAATATATATTTAATTATGTAGATACTAAAGTGTGTATAAACTAAAGTCTTAAGTCTTTCTTTAGGAACGAAGAAGAGACAGCACCTCATATTCACGAGGAAGAGCTGACAGTAGGAACAGCGTCAATAGTGTGTCAAGTCAACTGAGCAATGCTAGCTACCAGAACATGCAGTGGGAAACTTCAAAATCAAGATTGCGGTATGAAGTGACTGAACTCTAGACTTTAATAATATGAGAATATACTATGCCACTGGTTTGGTCTGCACCTGTAAGACCCTGTAATGTACAGTATGCTGTTGCAACATCTGACAAGTACTTCACAGTACCTTGCGTCAATAACATCTGGTATTTATACTTGGTCTCATACCTTAGTTATGGACTGGCTTCAGTTAGGGTTAGGTATGCTCATTTATTCAGTTAATTGTCCAGAAGGAGCCTTCTGCACTTTAATCTTGTGCATACTAGTCTGCTGTATTTCCCAGTTGAAGCCTCCTGCCTTTTAGGTTACTCCACTTCCTGCTTCTTAGGGTGTTCCAGCTCCTGCTTTTTAGGGTACCCAGGGGGGTACCCACAGTACTCATATTAAGTTTAGACCAATGATGTTGGGTGTTTCTTGGTGTTGCAGGAAGTATTGTATTCAAGGTTAGGGTTCTTCGTATTGCAGGGTAATGTTTCGTTCTAAGTTCTTTGTTCTTGGCTATTGTTTTATTGTGTTCATGCCTCAGGTGTCCTGCAACACCAAGAAAGAGTTGTGATGTTTATTGGTAAAAGCTACAATCTAGAAATCATTTGAATGATAAGCTTTACTTCTAGAGAATTAAATAACTTTAATGAAATGAGGCAAGTATCGAGGATGATTCTTGAAAGATCAATGCTAAGAAAAAAAGAGAGTTTATGCCGGCACTTTCAAAGCAGGTGTGGCAATGTAGATTATACATGGATAGGACCAAGAATATTATGAAACAACCAAGAGGAACTATCTGTTTTATGTAATAAACAGTACAAACTTTTATGTGAACATATTGAATATATAGAGGCCTTTGGTATACCTGAATCCAATGGCATCTAATGTAGTGCCTCTGCCCTTTGAAGTTGATTGGCCATAGGTTAGAATTTAGCAATAGAATTCATGGAATTCCTGATGGTCTCTCCTCTTTTCAAAAGTGAACTGGCAAGGCGTGGGGGATAAAACAATTGACACCTTGGGACACCTTGGGACACCTTGGGACATATATACCTTGGGACATATATACCTTGGGTGTAATGTTTTCCCATTTCAGACCATGTGTCATTCCCTTCTCATCATAGTCATGTGTCTTCTTGTGCACAACCATTAAACAAAAAAATGATACTCTAGGGAACGAATGGCATGTTGTCTGAAATGGGGAAACATTACACCCAAGCTAATATTCCATGATATGTTGCATAAAGCTTTGTAGAACCATCACTTAATATGTGATGTCTAAAATGTAACCAAAGGCCTATATGGTGTATTATAATAATTCTATGATCATAATTATAAACTTGCCTCAGCCTTAATGTAGTTAGAAAGTTAAGAGAAGGACATCGGAAACCATGACCTCGTGTTTCCTGCGCAGGACAAAGTCTCGTACTTTGCTATTAGCCTAAAAATATAGTCTGCGAGTCGCCAGATAGAAGAATTTAATGAACCTGATAAAATTAATCTTAGAACCATGTTGAAATTAGAGCCTTGCTCACAGGCTATTTAACAATTAGTCCTCGAGTCCGAATGGTCTACGAGTCAATAGCCCATGAGGCCGAAGGCCTCATGGGCTATTGACTCGTAGGCCATGAGGGCGAGAGGTCTAATTGTTTTAGTAAAAACCTACTAATCGGTCCAATAAAAGGATGCAAAAAGTTTTGGATTTTGCTTTAAATATATTTTTTTGGGTTTTCAAAACCGGCGCTTTTCGCTACTAGAGGTCTATCACTAATAGACCCCTAGTAGCTCAGCCAATCACAGGGCTCGATTGGTGATAGACCATTAGTAGGTTTTTCTAAGTTTAAATAGACAATAAAATAAAGAAACAGAGAAAGTGCATAATAAATGAATGTAAACCAAGACAGAAGAGTTGTGCAATACTAAATAGTAACTTGCTTCAAGCCGGCATCCTGTAGTTGTTCCCTGACAGCAGTGATGGCGGTCCCCCTTCCTTTTTATGAGTGAATTACTGATATCTTATTTTATTTTAGATAGAGTTCCGTATGAAAAATAGCCTCCACTTAAAAGAGTTCCCAAACAGCATCTTCTCCTTGTTTCCAAGGAAGGCATTTGTTCTTGTGTATATTGTGACATTTGATTTTAAACACAATACATCACCTAAAATGTGCGCAATGATTAAAATCTGCCACTTGCCTCATTAAGCACAAAAACCATTAACTTGGATGCGCTAGCTGTCCCGTTATTCGTTATAAGTACGCGTAAAAGCGAAGAAATGGTAAAAAAGAAAATCGTTATCTCGTTCGTCAATTAATATTACGTCTTTAATCGTAAAATCACAAGCGCGCGCTGTAGAGATAGCAAATCTTTAGTGAATCAAGTAAGAAAACGTGCCAGATCACTGACATGTCTAACTTGTTTGACTTGTTTGCTAATTTGATGGTTAATTAACAGTTACGTCATAATTTTCGAGCTTTATTAAGACAAAAAGCCCAGTCAATTTGCATGTCATTAGACGGATTAACAGTGTTAATTATCCACGCACCATCAGTCTAGAACACCAGAAAAGATCAGGTTGGAATAACTTTTGAACAACACCGAGACTCGCCGAACAAATAAGTCTCAAGACTTGTTTTTAGTTGCGTGCTGGTTTGGCTTCAGCAATGCCTAACACTGGACAAGTTCATGGACAAGCTTTCAAGTGCGATAAATGTCGAAAAGACTTTAACAACGTTTGGCTTCCGACTAACGTTTGTTGTAAAGTCCAGCTCGACAGGGAGGGCGATGCAGCCGTCTATGCTACGCCATTTTCACGACATTTTTCGACAAACTTGAAGCCAGAAAAATTAACCACAGCAAGACCGATCACAAGGAAAGCTTCTCCAATTGCAAAGTCAACGAAAAACATCAAATTCCAAGCCTTGTCAGATTCCAGATTCTGTTATGTCAACTCGCTGGCTCCATTCTCCACGCTTGGTAAAGCAACATGCGGGTTTTATCATACTGATAACAAAAAATTCAAAACTGGTATCCCACCATCAGATCTGGTAGCCTGGAGGTCTCACCTCCCTTGAACGTCTCTCTAGGAGTACATACTACACCAGATGGTTCGTTTGTGTGTGAAAAAAAGAGTTTGAAGGATGTCGTTGCTACGGGATTCCCACGAGACGAGGAGTGTAAACGAACTGCAAACACAGTACTTTGCAGTCTTTGTTGAAGGGTTTTTCAATCACTTTAGAGTCAATACGCTTGAGCAAACATCTTCAGTGTGAAAGCTATTGATATCTGAGACTACAATTTTGTTTTTTTGCTTGTGAACTCAAAATGACTTAAAGAACAAGTGTGATGTGATATAAGCAAGCCAAGCCGAATAACCGGAAAAAAAAAAAACAATCTTAAAACTGAATAAAAGTTTAAAACTCAAAAACTTGATACCCAAAACAGGGTTCGTATTAGAGTATTTAGGGTCTTGTATCTATTTACAAGAAGCGTCACATACATTTTTTTCTTATTTCACCCCAGGGGAGGCAGGTGAATGTTGCCATGAAAGCGTAGTATGCAACCTTCCCCTTTGGATTGAACGATAGTTTTTATTTTTATAACTTCAAAAGGAAGATGCCAGCCCACTCAAGGAATGCTAAGACCCCTTGCAACACGTCAGATTGCAGCTCAATTTGGAGGACAAAACAATAGGTTCCAATTCCTAGGAGATTGAAATTATTTGATTTTGTCCCTCAAATCAAGCTGCTTTGACAACACGTGCAAGGGGTCTATTGGAAAATTTTAAATATAATTTACCCCTAAAAGATGCAAGTATCTCTTAAAATTAAGGGTTTGAATCGGACCACCCAAACCCCACACTGAACCTTGGTATTTTTTTGATTGACAGAAAACAGTAAAACCTGATAGGGTTGTTATACAAATATTTATTATTGTAATGGCTTGTGCAATACATGTACATTAAAACTTATATAATAATAGTGGAAGATAGTTATAAAACAATGACATGTTGCTCCTCAATCCAGGATGGGAAATTATAAAGAACAAAGTCAAGATCAGGGGAGGGAAGGCATGTTTACAAGCTAAGTTCACAAGTAGATAAAAGAAATTGTATTTGCTGGAGTTCTACATGTACAAATAGCTGGTACTATGATGATACATGATATAAACATTGAAGAGAACCTCTTCTTTTACAAATAAACCACTTACACAATGGTTTAAAACACAATTATATGTGCTTTGAGGCAGGTTTTCCTTGGGTCTTAACTATGTACATAAATCAGCTTGGCGTAGCATTCATAAGTAGAGTTATGTTGTCTCCCTTTATAAGTATTCGCCCTAGAAAAATTAACGATAGTTTACTATTGGTACATGTAGAATGACTGTGAAACAATCCAACACAGCTCAATCTATAACATTCATTGAATCAATTACAGCATGCAAGACAACTGTTCATGCCATGCTCAAACATGTCCATGACATGGTCACGGCATATCTGACATGAGTTTTTCCTAGTCATACAAGATCTTCCAAGTAGCTAGAACACAAGGTGAAACAATAATGACAGGAAAGAAAAGACAACAAAAACATGGCCTAAATATGATGGCTGCTCAAAGTCTGACATTGTGACTGGCCACATAAGACTGATCAACATGTGACCAGTCAATGTGACCCAGTCAAGAAAACTGGCCTAAGAAGCCACTTGCTGTACAAGCACTTATTTTGGCCAGACATAGACGTCAGTTGATTGCCCATTTTTTTTAGCCCTGCATAGTAGGAAAACCCAACAGTAAAGTACAGTCACCAATACATACCCAGAGGCCTTCTTGTCTTGCTTTTAAGATGGATTTCTTCTGCTTCATCCAGTACAAGATTCATATATTCATCAAATCCCTGAATATAGGGACAACAAAATGTTTATCAAACAACACATTTACAAATGTTTGGATTCCCATTAAAAAATAAAGGAACCTTATTTTGAGAGGGTGACATTTAACAGTCACATCTTGTAAACCTGTGGTCCTCTTGTCTAACAGGACCACTGCAGATACTTTTAGAGCAAAGGCAGCAGCTTCTAATCAGATATTCTAAGGCCCTGAGTGTTGGTGCAGCCAGTGCTTTGATTCCATGGCACTCATGCAACAACATTTACTCTCCTTATAACTCTCACACTCATATAATAAATACTTACAATAATATGTCCTTCTATCCTCATGTTGACTTGTTCATACAGCCAGATCTGTACTCTTGATCTCTAAAACAATAAACCCATTCATTAATAGTGCCTCTACACATAAGCGATGATACAAGGTAGTGAAATATGGGGATTTCATTCAAAGTGACAACTGGAAAACTCCTAATTTCCATATCTGAACCTTTACTTTTGACATTCCACTTCCCAATATATATAAACCTCCATCTCTATGAAATTTTAATGAAATCTTAGCAATTCGCTGCACATTCAGCAAAACTAACTATTGCAGCAAGCAAATTGAAATTATCCAGAGTATTCAATAAATGAAGTCGATGATCAGAAATCTAATCAATAAATCCATTTATTTCAATCGAAATAATAATCGATTGATTACTAATAATTATTAGTAAAATTCTACTACTATACTATTGCAAATCCTGCATTCTGATTGGCTAACGTACTCACTCTCTATCAGCCGATAGATAGTGGGTAGAGAAAGCCGGACTTGTTTTGAAAAAATGGCGGCTTTTCCTTCGCGCTTTTGTGAAGTTTAGTTTAGTTTAGTATAGAATAGTTTAGTTGAGATTTTTACTAAAACAATTAGAAGACTCACTCTCGATTTCTATCGGCTTTGATAGTTGACTTGGGGCCGGAGCCCCTCGTCAACTATCAGCCGATAGAAATCTCGAGTTCGTCTTCTAATTGTTAAATAGAGCCCTCATTGATAACAGTGTGTGCACACACTGAAGGGGCAACCCTGTTTAAATAAAGGTTATTATTATAGATAGGAACTTTATTTAAAGAGGGTATCACTAAATAGTATAAAATACTAACAAACTCATGGCCCTCAATCTATAAATATAGATCTATAGATTGTTTAATACTGATCATTAATTCATTGATTGATTGACGATGCCTTACGAGCTTGATTGAGTATGCCAAGATTGATTGAGTATGCAGAGACTTAACAAGCTTCTGCAAGTCATTGTTAGTTGCCATTACTCATGCAAAAATTACTTCAAATACATCTAGGCATACACTTTCAGCTCTCAGCACCTTGCATCTAAATTAGATACAAGGTGCTGAGAGCTGGAAGTGTATGCCTAGATGTATTTGAAGTAATTTTTGCATGAGTAATGGCAACTTATACCCCTATGTTCAATGATATGAAAGAGTATTACATGCAGTTACATTCATACTTACATTCTGTAGGTACCTGAAGATCAAGTTCTGTAGAAAAGTAGAAGTGAAGGAAAACAACAGTATCTTGGAAATAAAATACAAAACTATAAAACATTAATGATCATGGGCCTTTCTGTGCAGAAGACGTTCATGCAGACAATTTTAACAAGATTTGAAGAAAAAACTTTACTGAATTTCTACGACACAAAAGAAACGTAAATAAAGCATTGTCAGAAGGTTAGTTTACCAACGTTATTTAGTCTTATCATCTTGAAAAGTTAAATCGACGTTCTTGACGGTCAAATTTCAGGTAACTTGTCTGTGGTACATTGACAATTTCCCAGCCACGTGCCAACAAGTCAGGCTTAAAAGAGGATAAAAAAAGACCTCAAAAACGATAACTATTAATGTGAAAAGGATACAATTGGTTGGACCATAACTTTCTGAACCTTCTGTCCTTTGTACGCCATGATTGTGCCTTGTTTGAGGGCCAAAAATTAAGTTCAAAGTTTGAGAAAACTATCGACGCGGAACTTTCAACATTCCAAATGGCGTCGAAGGAAAACTATTGCATTGTGGGTTAACGTTCAGAAACGTTTTTGGCGCCAGGTGGCTTATGGGAAATCTATTGGCTGAGTTCATATTTGTTGTCAGCGGTAAGCACAGCTGGTTTCCTTGACAACAAACAAGAAAACTTGACGGCCATTTTGTTTTGAAGACAAGTGAAGGAAGACGTTTTTCAAATATTCCTTCTTAAAAATATCCCCACAGAAAAAATATGCCGCTAGAAGAAAAACCAAAAACTCTCCCAGCACCATCTATTTATGTCGAAAGAACCTTGGCCATTATTAAACCAGATGCTGTTCATAAAAGCGACGAAATCGAGGAAATAATTTTACAACATGGCTTCACTATTTTGCAGGTTTGTCGTAGTTTGTTTATATTTTTCTTTTTTCATTCCCTTATCTTGAAATACAGTTCATTCTTCGTCCATCTTATATGAATTAAGAGTAGCAACTTCGAGGTTTTGGGTTAAAAGCAATGAATGATTTAAGTGTGTGAAACTTAAGGCTAAAATCAGTAAACTAAAAGTCTTAACCTTAATATGTTAGCAAGTAAGATTATTACAATACTGTAAGCTTATGTGTCTTATCATACTAACAGAAAAGAAGAGTCCACCTTACACCAGAGCAAACCAGTGACTTCTATGCTGAACACTATGGCAAGATGTTTTTTCCAAGTCTTGTGGCGTATATGAGTAGTGGACCCATACTAGTGCTTATTCTTGCAAGGGAGAGTGCTATCTCCTTCTGGAGACAACTTATTGGTCCTACAAATACCCAGAAAGCTAGAGATCAAGCACCAGAGAGGTACCTTATGGGTTCAATATTTGCGAATGATTGTAGAAAAACCCCTTTTGAAGAACTCCAGATTTTTGGGCCACTGCCACACTACCACGACATTCAATATTCTAGAGCATTTTTCATATAAGTTGCAAACAATACAGCAAATTCATAGCGGTACTGTAGCGATACCCTATCTTACCGTAACCATAACTATGCATTGTGGTTGAATGACTAATGGAATGGTCATACCATTGTACATTTTGTAAGTCAGTACCATGTGTTTCCCACTCATACGAAAACTATCCTTATGGGAAGCCATTATGTTACAGCATGTCATACCATGCATACATGTATGTGCTGTAAGTCAGTACCGTGTATTCCCCACTCATACGATAACCATTTTCATGGGAAGCTATTTAAATGTTACTGCAAGTTGTACCATGGACTGCAGGGCACCCTAAAAAAATGGTGGGGCTATATAAGAGACTAGTATGGGAAAATGTGGTAGGGCTAAGATTGGAAAATATAAGAGACTAGTATGGGAAAAGGAAAAAAGCCCTCCCCTCGTGCAGTCCCTGTGTACCATGTACATGCTGTAAGTCAGTCCCATATACGCAAAAAACAATTTGCATGTAGATTTTTATGGAGGGAAGAAAACTAGAGCAAAACCTTTGTTGCAAAGGAGAAAACAAACATCCATCCAGAAGTAAGAAAGATGTCTTTTTTTCAGCCTGAGAGCTATCTATGGTACAGATGGTACAAGAAATGCACTGCATGGTAGTGATTCAATCGTCACTGCAGAAAGAGAAACACACTTTTTCTTTGACAACTGTAAGTATACATAAAGAATTTAGAAAAGATCTGACTGGAATTATCCATTTTAACATTCTATTTATTGCTATTGTTTTAGGTGTAGTTGAACCAGTAGCAACTGGTCAGTCAGCAAAAGACTACTTAACAAGAGCAGTCAACCCAACACTACTCAGTGGACTCACAGAGCTTGCTAAAATGAAACCAAAAGATCCTATTGTAAGTATTTCCCAAAGGTTTATCCAAGCTATGTTCAGCTGTTGACATTCCCAACCTGCATCATAAGTGAGCAGTGTTGTTTGTCAATTTGTCAGAAGCAACAGTTACTAGTTGGGACTGTGTTGGTGTGTCAAATACAACAAGTGAATAAGAAGGAAAATTAAAGACTGTAAAAAAGTTTGGAACTGTGCAGACGTGAAGGCATTAGTCCTTTGTAGGAGTAAAGGAGGAAATTGCTGCTCAACAATAATCATCTTACAATTTGATATTGCATTATATGCTCTCGTCTTTGGCCTAGTAACAGTTCTTTTCTGTGTTCAAGGTAATATAATATTACTAGGTTAATTGTCTAACAGCATGCATGTGTGATTGTTTTGTTCTAGCTTTGGCTAGCTGACTGGCTGATAGAGAATAACCCCAATAAACCAAGAGTTGCAGAAGAAGGATACATTGTAGAAGAACCCCAAGACTGATCGAATCCATTAACTAAAATTAATTGTAAATACTTTGTATGTCTCCTTTGTAAATCTATTATACTCTATCCCATTAAAACCATTGTCCAGTTATATAAAACACACAACCCTCTTGGTGAGGTTTGGGTGTTGTTACTGGGATGGAAACTTTTAGCAACAATGTAGCGGGACAAGTTTTTGTCATAATTTCCACTGTGTAACCTTGGATCATAGAAGGACTCCTTCTATGATCCATGGTAGAACATTATTGCTTTGTAAGACTTTGTTCACGAGAAAGTTAAACGAAAAATAGAACATCGCTCTACTCGTGCACCTGAAACTTTGTTGGAAGATAAGTCCAGAAAGGATTGTTCCGTGTAACGCAAGTTCCATTGCCCACAGCTCGTTTAGAACTTTAGAGTCGATTGTTGCCTGTTATCTATGACTTTAGTTGCGGCTAAAATTTAAAGTATTAAATTATTTAAGTGCGTAATGCATAAAAATGCGGCGTGACAAAGGCTAAAGTGAATTGTCATCAAAGAAAAAAATCGTGTTGGAATAATGAAAAAGACAAAAATGCATTAATTCTTCCATGCGCGAGGAAAAAAACACTGATTTTCTCGAGTTGCGATATAAAAGAAATAAAATCGTCATATAAACGTTCTTTTAATATACAAATGTTCATATTTTTGGCATAAATACTTCGATAGATAATTTGTGATTACTTGCGATAATTCTAGACCCGTCATTCAAAGTCCTGGAGAAATCTGATAACAAAACTTCTTCTTCGTCTTCCGAGGACGAACTAATACTTTCGTCATAAAAGTCCTCATTAGCTTTCCGATATTGGAAGTACTTCAGATTTTGTGTTTCTGGTTTGGGTCTTAATTGAGGCAAATTCAATTGATGATGTCGTGGAACTCGAGTAGATTTCACTAAATTACACGAGACTAAATGCGTCTCTCTTAATCTCATAACATCTTCATATCGTCTCTGCGATTCCTTTAGATCGGGTCTTTGGTCTTTCAGAACCCGTGTCTTGTTTTCCCAGTGTTCTCTGGCACTGCGTGGCGTTATCAGATCAGGAAACTGTTTTTCAAAATGTCCAATCTTTGAGCCTTTAACGTTGTTTTCTTTCGAAGACACGGGAATCGAAACTAAAGGTCGAGATTGTTGTGAAATCTTTGGTAACACAAGCAAGGAATTCGGCTTCTTGAAGTTTAACTCCAGCCCATTTTCTTGTTCTCTTTCCTTCTCTAATTCCTTCTCCCGCAAGCGCTTTCTCGCGGAAAACGTCGGCTCCATTAAAACTTTCCCCCGTGTTGCCGCTAGTCCATTTTGATGTGACAAAGAACATCGATAAGGCGTTTCTGGGTTGATATTATTTGTCATGCATTTTCGAAGCTTTTTATCGAAGTAGAAGCGAAATTCATTGCAGTGTTCTCTTCGAGGTTGTCTGTCCTGTAGCTTCAGGTTGATATTTTTAGCTCTGAATACATCATTCTGACATTTCTTTGTGTTTTCCATCTTTGCGCAGCAAAAAACTCAAATATTATTGTTTGCAAAACACTGTGCGAGCCAAGTTATATTGAACTCTCCGCCATGACCGAACACTGTAACTGATACGCCAACAGTTTTGAAATGAATTGTTTTAACAACAATATCATGGAAATAACTTTGGATTGTAAAACTCCGTGAGGCACACTCTGTACAAGACAAAAATTATTTCCTCCTGATGTGACGATGTTTCTTCTTAACGAGAGGCAGGATGACAGGAAGTTTTTGGTGCTGAGGTTGTCACAAATGGCGTCATCTTTCAGCCTTTAAGTCAATACCATTAACAAACCCACAACACCTTTCATACCGCGAAAACATATTCGTTTTTTTTTCGTTGTTTTCTAAGCTTCAAGCTCAATGGTAGCTAAGGTAGATTATAAATGGCCTATGAAGAATCGCATCGAAAGTGATATCCCAAACACCACGTCTATAGCTAGTCAGCTGCCCTGACCTTTGGTTTCCATGGATTACAAAAAGTACACAGACATGACGCTATCTGACAAATCCACATCCAATGTGTTAAAAAGCTGTTAATACTCTATTTAACGGCTCTAAAATTGATGTTATTTTAAACCATAAGACACGTTAGCAATGCCTATATGTGTAAACTTCATTAGGCTTTGGTCGGTATAAATCTATTTCTTATTCTTTTAACAATAGATAAAAGACACTTTACATCCAATCATGACCATTTTCCATAGTTTAGCTAAGTCAATAAAGACTAGCTTGAATGCTTCACATGGTTTAGAACAATAGATTTTATGATTTGTATTGACGTTTAGTGATTAAGTCATTACACTTATAATCATTTTCAAAAGTGCTTATGAATAATTTCATGTCATTGTTTCGATGCGCAGATCACGTGCCTTAGCGTAATGCTCTTGCTTGTGTCAAATATTGACTCGCCCTCCCCTCCCCTGACTTCAGAATCATACATATCATGAAGACCCGAAATCCGAAACACAGGTTTCGATAAGACTTGACTTAATAGAATAGTAAAACTACGTTAAGAATAGAGAAGAGCTAAAAGTTTAGGATCACCCAGTATCCATCGAAAGATAACGTCTAGTTTCTGACAGTCGTAGGTGATTTGCCAAAAGTACAGCTTGCGTACGTATACAATTTGGCTGAAATAAGTATATTACATTAAGACGCACGCAACCCTGGCCAGCAAAGTTAACTATTGCACACGTTACAATCAAAAAGTGGAAATTTTGCCTTGACAGATCAGACCCAACCCTCAGTATATGTCTATGGAATTATCGACTCAAAATTCACTTGTTTAGATTGTAAGTATTGTTGAGAGGATTCTAATTGCAATCATTCCTAATTAAATTCATTCTGACAAAAGAGAACACATATTCTGCGCAACAAAGAGCTAGTTAACTTATTAATGAATTGTAGCGCGCGCGTGTTCTGGTACCATCGTTAAACTTTTCACGCGTTGCGCATTTCGAATATTATTATGAATATACAAGGCAGCACAAGACTAATATCTAGCCCCAAGATAGAACCTTGGGTGGAAGTTTTAAAGGAGATCCTAGAGACCATTGAAAACCAACATGAAAGACACAGTTCCATCGCGATTCCTTATGGACTACAGCTCGAGAATGCCTTGTGGAATCCCGAAGAACTTCGCGTTGCTATTCATGTTACTTCGAGTTCTGCAGGCGATTGCTTTCTGTCTCATCTTGGAGTAGGCAAGAATAATAAGCTGAATGTATGGACAATAACGACGGCTAAAGACACAAACTTGACCAAAACTGACCTCAAAACCTTTCCAACGCCGTTCAAGTTCCAGCAGTTTCTCTTCATAACGAAGCGATGGATCTACATTTCTTACTGTATTGACATGACCATTCATGTTTTCAGCGCCAAGTTTGTTCCCATTTCCTCGGCGTTTGCAGGCCGCACGATACTTTCCTTACAATATAACAAAAGACGTGATGAAGTTTTGGCGGGAATCGCTGGCGGGATAATGATATGGAATTTTCCAGTCAAACAAACAGATCAACTCATACCAGGTCGAATAATCAACTGTACCTTTAGCCCTGAGGAATGGACGATAGATTTGAAGGTCGATCTTCTGTGGGACCAAATCATCGTCATCTCAAAAGAAAAGATTGCAGTTTTAAAGACAAAGAATTATAAATGTCTAATATCCTTTACCAGGAATACTGAAGTGTCGTTGACCTCGTGTGTTATGTATAATCCAATGAACTATTTTATCTTTGGAGACCAAAGTGGTATGATAAGAGTCATGAGTTCCTCGCTTGCATCACTACCACAGGTCACCCAATTCTTAGGTTAGTCGAAATTTTCCTTGTTTGTTTGCTCACAGCGCAATGTGTTTAAGGTGATATAATTGAAATACGCGAAATTTCAGGGCAAGGGCCACATGTTATTGGCTATTAAGTGCTGCCCTTGCACTCAACGAGGCCGACGACGTTTTTTAATGTTTTTCGTGCCTTTGTTTATCGTGATTGCAGGATTGCTCTGAGCGCATCCATACTAAATGAGAGTTTTGCACAATGCAAAACAAAAACAAAAAAAAACAGCTAGTACTCGAGTGTTCAGTTGAAACGATAAAAACTTCGACACATCGTTTCCCATTTATACTAATTACCTCACCATCTTACTCGTTCCAGGCCACTGCGATGCCATCACAAGCCTGGTTACTCATCTACGAGAGCCATTATTAATCTCCGGATCACGTGACAAGACCATACGGATCTGGAACTTTGATACTTTTGCGCAGACGTTTTGTCTCCAGACAGGAGAAGAGATCCTGCATGTGGATTTGATCAGCTCCAGTAAACTATACTATCGATCCAATCACAGTATCAAGGTCTGGCATATGAACTTATTCCATACACTTTTTGCAACCTTAAGCTCCAAGATCATCAGGATAATACGTGTAGAAAGCCCCGAATACCCGGCAAGAATCCTCGTACATGCTATAGACGGTGGGATACGGCTGATATCTCCTGTATCCGGATGTCAGTTGACAGCAATGCTACCGATCACGACCCTCAGTTCGTCTATTGTGGACGTGTGTCATGATCGACGAAGAGAACTTCTTTATATTGTACTTGGTAATCGACAAGTGCTGGTGTTTGAAAGTGATTCAAATCCGTGCTGGTGAGTAACGAGGAAGACTGGAAACTATCGAGTCGTGCGCAGGATTGTGGGACTGAACTTGAGAATGAGTTCAAAAAATTCCCACAATCCTATGCAATACGCAGGCATTAACAGTCTTACTTTAGACATAGGAAATGCGAGTAATCAAAAAAACTTTTATTTTACAGCAATTACTGCTGCCATACACGACATTATATGAACCAATTACAGCGCACGAGATTACTGCTCTACTGCTCGTCCAATCAGATTACTAGAACATGACACTTCTCTACTCATGCGCAGTAGTCCTCGATCTTTCTATTTCTTTCTATATCAAAGATACTTGTATCTTTCCTTTTGGTATTCAGTGCGAGTCAGCTTTGGCAAGCCGAGTACACAGATGAAGGTGTTTGTAGCATTGTTCTACTCAACCCTGAGTATGCACTAGGCGAGGAGGACTTGGAACTAGAGTCCGGGCTCCTGTTTGCTGGACATTACAACGGACAGATTTCACTGCTGGATGGACGTGGTAATCAATCTTGGGTGAAATGTTTTCCCATTTCAGACCACATGTCATTCTCTTGGGAATAAGATTTGTCATGTGTCTTCTCATACGCAACCGTTAAACAAAGAAATGATACTCTAGGGCTGGAATAACACGTGGTCTGAAATGGGAAAACAGTTGTCTGAATATATATGGTAGAAATGAGTTCGTGTTCCAACGAAACCAAATTGATACATTAATAAGATAAGTAGCTATAGGAAATGTTAAACCTAATTTGAAATAAGCTGAAGTAGGTATAATTTTTCATTTTGAAACAGGAGTTGAAATGAAGAACAATGTTCAAGCTCACCAAGGACAAATCATCCGTCTGTGCTCATCTCATGGATACAACGTACCAAATGACACGCTAGAAGCACGTAATCACCTGGTGTCACTTGGTAAAGACAGCATGATACGCGTATGGGTGGTGCGTCACGTGGTACAGATGACCATTAGAATCGAGTTGAAGTGTGAAGTCCGTTTGATGTCGATACCAATTGATATTGCTATGATAGGGAACACCTTGTGTATGGTTATGAATGATTATAGAGTTGTCATGTCTAGGTAAGATAGGGTAACCCTGGTGCTAGCTAGAAAACACCATTTTGCTTTCTTTCCCCAGGGGACACCGAAAACAAATGCGTTAGCATTAGCAGTACGCGTCACCATACCATAGGAGAAAGTCTTTAGGAGGTTAGAGACGCGTTAGTTAAATGCGTCGAACAAGAGCCTGAAGGTCGAACCCTGTCGATCATTGCATTTGTATTGAGTTCTATGGAAACTCTAGGGAGTTTCTCTCCACCCAGTTGTATAAATGGGCTCCAGCAAATGTTATGGGAGAAGCGCAGGATTCTCGGAGTGACCTACAATTAATGGACTATAATTTCATCAAGAGAGGAGGGGGGTTGTGGCACTAGTCCAGACCTAGCAATTCATGTTCCAAAACTACTGTCTTTTATGGTAAAGAAATCTCCTAAAAAGTTTGGCATTTTTTCTGCGCAATAATAAGTCTTGCGTCCCATTCATATATGCATGTATTAGTGACATGTTGTGCTCTTGATATTCTTCAGGGTGAAAGTGAAATCTAAAGGGATTTTTACGAAGGACAAGCCTTGTGATTTCTTGATGCATTCAAAAGACGAAGGTCATACTGCAGCCATCAATGGGGTAAAGTAAAAATATAATGAATGTAGATGGTCTTCACACATTATAACTTGTGATAGGAAGAAAATAGACACATACTAAGTGCAAATGTGATATAAAAGAAGTATAATGGAGGAAAGAAAAAAAAGAAGCATGATAAAGAGGGAAAGAAAAAAAGAAAGGAAGGAAGAATAAAACAAGTACAAGCAAGACAGGAAATCGAGAGGGGGGAATCTTATCATTTCATACATGGACATTTTGTATTCTTCAGCTCTCAAGTTGTCCACATTTGAAGTTGTTTGCTACGTCCAGTGAAGATCAAAGTATAAAGCTCTGGAACATCAAGAACCAACTTGTTAGAGAGCTAAACTTTGACGACACACTGTGTGGAGTCTGTTTCGCCAACCACCGTGGGGACCTTCTAGTAGGTTTCCAATGCCATATTAGTCTAGTTACGTTAACCAATTACCTACCAGGGACATATCTGGATAGGGTATCTACTGTGCAATTTGAAAACGACCCAGTTGAACGTTACGTTCAATTCGATGATCATTTGCAATTTTGGTACGACCCGAAAATTGTGCCGAAGTTACCGATGGACTTGTCACAACGACGACCACTTCTACCGCCTATGGAAACGCCCCAGCCATGGGAAGAGGTATGTTTAATGTAAGACTACTGGCTTAAAACTCTTTATATATCATAGTATATATATATCTATTTGAGAATAACTTTTCAAGTCTCTTTACAGGAATCTGAATCAGGTTCTGAAGAGATTTTGATCCCTGTTACTGAGGATGATGGATTAAACTGGTTGCGCAACGCCTCTGAACGCGTCAACATGTCATCACGTGCGTCTATAGCGTCACGCATTTCTATTATGTCACGTGGTGATCAAGAAGAAGGAAGATTATCATCAGCACTATTTGGATCAAAAGCAAGCAGTTTGATGGACGCACAGGGAAAAGATCTCCATGATATTGAGAGCGTGGTGAGTGTTTTTGTTCTTCAAATTCTTTGACCGTAATTATTCAGCGGATGGAAACCCTTGTAAACCGATTTGTTTTGCAACTGTGTTACGCGCAATTTTCAGCTTAAAATTCTTCCATGTTACCATGGTTTATATCTCAAACCTTGATGTTAAATATAATTATTATGAAGTATACCGTGACACAGGCCATTACCATTATGAAGCATACCGTGACACTGGTACTGTGACACCATGATACCATCAGGAAGCATGCCGTGACTGCCACCGTGACCATGACATGATCATGAAGCATGCCGTGACACAGTTATCATTACCATTATGAAGAATGCCGTGACCGTGATGCCCTCATTAGGTATATCGTGACACAGTTACCACTACGTGATACAATCATGAAGCATGCCGTGACCGTGACACCGTAATGCCCTCATTAAGTATATCGTGACACAGTTACCCTTACTTGATATCATCATGAAGCATGCCGTGACCGTGACAGTGACACCGTTACCGTCAAAGTAACACGTGCCGTTGCACCATGTACCCTTACTATATCAACCGTATTGCAGTGCATATTAAATACTTTGCCTTTTTTACTTTACCTGCAGCTTTCACTTCTAAGAACAAGCCAGCTTGGAGCTAATCTATCCAAGACCACTCTAGAAGACCTTATGAGGTCACGCGCCGAGCAGAAAGCACTGTTCCTGCCTCCACATTACTGGCCGTGTGCTCCTGATTGCTGCATACCCAACTCTGTTATTAGGAAATATATCAAGGTTAGAGGACCGCCTGCTCACATGATACCAAGGCTGATCAGACCGGTCAAAGAGAAAAAGATTAAAAAGAAGAAAGAAAAAAAACAGTCCGCGGATACAAAGGAATCTGCTAGAAAAGGTTAGGACTAACAGGCAACCCATGCCATCCCAATCCCATCCCAATCATCCCATCCATCTAATCTATGCTTCCAGCCAGTCATCCCATCCAATCCAATCCCAATCATCCCATCCATCTAATCTATGCTTCCAGCCAGTCATCCCATCCAATCCCATCCCAATCATCCCATCCAACTAATCTATGCTTCCAGCCACTCATCCCATCCAATCCCATCCCAATCATCCCATCCATCTAATATATACTTCCAGCCAGTCATCCCATCCAATCCCATCCCAATCATCCCATCCATCTTATCTATGCTTCCAGCCAGTCATCCCATCCAATCCCATCCCAATCATCCCATCCATCTAATCTATGCTTCCAGCCAGTCATCCCATCCAATCTCATCCCAATCATCCCATCAATCTAATCTATCCTTCCAGCCAGTCATCCCATCCAATCCCATCCCAATCATCCCATCCATCTAATCTATGCTTCAAGCCACTCATCCCATCCAATCCCATCCCAATCATCCCATCCATCTAATCTATCCTTCCAGCCAGTCATCCCATCCAATCCCATCCCAATCATCCCATCCATCTAATCTATCCTTCCAGCCAGTCATCCCATCCAATCCCATCCCAACCATCCCATCCATCCAATCCACGCTTCCAGCTATTTATCCCATTCTATACATCTATTCTTCCCATTCCATGTCTTTAATCATCCCATCCTTTCCCTTCCATCCATGTAATTGCTTTATTTGTCTATTATTTTGGAAAAAAAAAGTCAATAAATTTCCACTTTCCAGCTCTTCGAAGGAAACTCCCCATCAAGAAGATCAGACCAGTACCCAAAACACCACCAAAGCCTGGAGCAAATAAAGGACTCAAAAAGTCTGAATCCATGCCTCGCTCTTCTTTCTCAAGTCCAGCCGCTGCTCGTGCCGAGCTAAGACGACGAAAACGAACAATGCATACGAGGTTGGTTCATGGGTGGCATAGGTGGCATGTTTGCATGGCGTGGTTGGTTTGGGTGTCATAGGTGCATGGCCATGGGTGGCATGGCATGGTTGCATGGCATGATCGGCATGAGGTGCATGGCATGGGTGACATGGTTGCATAGCATGGGTGACATGGTTGCATGGTATGATCGGCATGAGGTGCATTGCATGGGTGACATGGTTGCATAGCATGGGTGACATGGTTGCATGGCATGGGTGACATGGTTGCATGGTATGGGTGGCATGGGTGGCATGGGTGGCATGGTTGCATGGTTGCATGGCTGCATGGTTGCATGGCATGGGTGACATGGTTGCATGGCATGGGTGACATGGTTGCATGGTATGGGTGGCATGAGTGGCATGGTTGCATGGCATGGGTGACATGGTTGCATGGCATGGGTGGTATGGGTGGCATGGGTGACATGGTTGCATGGTATGGGTGGCATGGGTGGCATGGTTGCATGGCATGGGTGGTATGCGCTGCTATGGCACTGTCTCTCACTGCTGTGTAGTTTCATGGCTGGGGTCGCGGGTTCGAGTCTCAAATGAACCGCACTGTGGTAATTGAAGTTTTGATGTGTTTTTTCTCCCTTCACTGTAAAAATCAACATGCAAGTTGAGTGTTGTGTGTGTTTTAAACAGTGAATGAGGTGCTAATTATATGTGAAGAGACCGGAAGAGCCCTTACAGGGAGTGATGGTTGGAAAAGATAGTTTTTGAGTGCATGAAGCATAGAATACTCTGGAGGAAGACATGATAGTAAATTAGTAGTAAGATTGATTGTCATATCATCATCATCATCATATCTTTTTAGCCAACCTGACGCCATTTTCGAGGAAATGTCAGAAGGAGAAGAGGAAGAAGAAGAAGAAGTAGAAGAAGAAGAAGAAGAAAAAGAAGAACAAGAACAAGAAGAGGAAGAAGAAGAGGAAGAAGAACAAGAAGAGGAAGAAGAAGAGGAAGAAGAAGAAGATGTCCCTGTCGTCGAGGAGGAAATAGAATCAGTTGTGCTTGAACCCGAACCTTATGTCATCGATTACGGTGGACGAGATGAAGATTATCAATCCTACTCAAGTATAAGTGAGGAAGAAGAAGAGGAAGAAGAAGAAGAAGAAGAAGAAGTAGAAGAAGAAGAAGAAGACATTCAAGAGGAAAAGGAAGTAACAAAACCAATCGAGAAGAAAGAAGATCTTGAAATTAAACCCAAGGTAAACAGAATCATATAAACAGCGATTTGTTTTCATACTTTTAAGAATTATCAGAGAGCTTCTAATGTTTGCTATCACACTTATTCTTCGAAAAAATGGGCTTGCAGCTTAACGTTCTGGCTGTTGTAGGTACAACATCCATTTCCCGCTAAGCCTGCTCCTGAGACCATTCTACAACAAGTAGTTCGTAAGACGTGGTACCCGAAGAAACGTAAAGCAAAGGCCGAAGTCAACGAGGTAGTTGATAATGTTATCAAGGTTTTGAAGCAGGGAGATATGGATGTGTTTGATGATGTCTGCACTGATGTTGTTAAAATACACAGGTAAAGTAATCGTTATTCATGCCATCCATCTCATCTTTTCGGTGATTTTTGAACTTTTAAAATTTATTCAAAGTAGCGGTTTCATAGCCGGTTTTTTGACTCGTTTTGTTTCTTCTGCGTTCGCTTGTTTATGAAAATATATCAAGCTTTCGTGTCAGTGAGCCATCATTAAAAACTGTTAATCGATCAAGTTCCTTTGCTTTCCGCAGGGCGTATGGTATTTCCACGTCCAAAACATCTCTTCTTCACGACATGTTACTAAAATACACGTGGCACGAGGACTCAAACGTGCGAAGAAAGGGCATCGAAACTTTACGGCACCTGAAGGTGAAGAAAAAAGACACAACACTAGCAATGATCAGCAGGATAGTTGACGACGATGAAGACGTGAGAGAAGAAGCGAAGAGTGCTTTGAGGGACCTTCACGGTGAGTGTTAAGCTGTGTGTCTGAAGGAGGGACCTTCACGGTGAGTGCTGTGTGTCTGCTAAAGGTGTCTTGAGGGACTTTCTATTTGTATTGCAGAGATTTATACTATGGAAGACTTGACTGGAACTCTTTTGAAGTTGGGCGTGGTTAGTTTTCAACTGCCTTGCAATGATAACATGGTTTTGTCTGAGCTGATGGACAGGCTACGACGAATAAAAGAAATGAAGAGCATACAAGAAGAGGAGAAACAGAGAAGAAAAGAAGCCAAAGAAGAAAAGAAGAAACGAAAGGTAACGATAGAGTATAGGATGGGATGGGATGGGATGGGATGGGATGAATGAATGGGATAAGATGGATGGATGGATTGATGGATGGATGGATAGATGGATGGATGGATGGATAGATGGACGGATGGATGGATTGGATGGATAACTTTAGTTTTTCACATAACGACCTGTGTTCAATTCTCCATCAGTACCGTATTCCAGTCTCGAAGAGAACTGCAAGAAGAATCTCGATCAAGCCTTTACCCCCCGAGGCCTCCCCTAGCGATGTTGAGGAGTTCCGTCAAGAGTTGAACGAGACGAATCTTGGATGCAGACTCTTGCAACAGCTGAGTCCTGTCAGTAACATCTTATACACTCATTTTGTTGGATCCCTGCCTTCTTCATCTACCAGTTCTTCACCAGAAGGAACAGATCTTGCTGTAGCGGTAAATTACTGAAGATTGTGAAAGATGTTGTTTATTAGTTGTCAACATCTAATAATTATTGAAATCAATATTTTTTTAGGGTAAAAGTATAAGAAAAACTCCACCACCAGATGGAATAATCTCATCAAGTACAGGTGAGCTAGCTTGCCTTACTAATATTAAATGTTTTTCTCCTCTTCTAATCTGTTGTTTTTACTTGTACTAGATGTACTTGCGGAATCATTCAGACAAGCAGCCATGGCTGGTTCTTCCTCCAGTATGTTGCCAAGATTAGGTGCCTCTTCTTCTACAGTGGTGACAGCAGCAGCTGCTCGGCGCCATTCTAAAACACTGGAGACTATGCTGTGTGGCACGGAAGGTATGGATAAGGAAAGGAGGGAAGGAGGAAAGGAGGGAAGGAGGGAAGGAAGGAAGGAGGGGATGACAAAACGGACGAGCGAACAAACGAACAGGAGAGGGAACCCGGCTTATCGAGAGTCCGGCCAAAATGCTATCCTTCAAGACATTTACAGAAGATCGATCCTGTCCTACTTAGACTTCAGATCCATAATGTTTTGTTCTGTATAAACTCACACGTCTCATCTTGGTTTCAGCATTACGTCGTCATTCGCTACTCAGGCGTGCTAGTGACGTCACATCCGGTGTAGCTGGTTCATTGATCCCTAAGAGAAAAGGTATGCCGCGACAATACACTTTCCTTGCCCCTTTACCCTTAGCTTAGGCGTGATTTTTCCCACTTTGCCACAGTCTCATTTCTTTGTTTAACGGTTGCGCATGAGAAGACACATGAATATGAATATAACAGAGAATGAAACCTGGTAGGAAATGGGAGAATATTACTCCCGAGCTAAAGCATTTACGATAAACTATTCCTAGGGAAGATAAAAGGAAGGGGAAAAGACAGAGATGAATTAACAGAAGAAACAGAAGAACTAGAAAGTGAAGAGTACGAGGAAAACGAAACAAAGATGTCGTTAGACGAGTTTGTAGAAGTGTTGAACGAGATGAAGACAAACCATGTGGGACGCACTTTACTCTTGTCTCTGATGCACATAAAAGGAAACCAACCATCAAAAAAGAAAATATCATTGGACATAGCTGATATTTTCAACCTGATTTCACAATTACCAGCCGTATTAAAACAGAAAAAACCTGTGTTTGGTACCGTGGTAAATCTACTGCAGGGCACAGGAGATGAACAACAAAACACTGACCAACTAACAGTGAAAATAAATCAGTCATTATTGCTACAGTTTCTTCAAATCAGAGACTCTTTATCAGACAAATGTAGTCAAATTCAAGAAGTGGATAAACTAATGGCAGAATACCGTGCAGGACTAAACAGTGAATGGACAGCGGAAGACACAAGTGAAACATGCGCAGTGCGCGTCATGGATTTTATGTGGATTCTCTCAATGATAAGTAACAAAGAAGATCGAACATTTTTTATCAAGAATATTATTATGAATGCCTTAAAAGAATTAGAACATGTGAAAATAACCCCCCAGCGAACGTTAGCTCTCGGCAGCGGTGTTCCAGCGGTCGGGAAACTGGAAGAGTTGACGTATACTGCAGAACAAGTCAAGAAGAGCCGTCGTTTTGCCGAGGACCTGCAGTCCTCTTCGACTGCCACGGCTCAAAGAAGAGATCAACAAATACGCGACATGAAACTCTACAAAACGATTTACAAGGTGATCAACTTGATAAATAAATACCATGAATATTTCTGCCGGCCTTTGGTGGCTGGCTCTGACTAAAGCGTTTCAGTTTGCTGTCCGTCGTGCGCGTGCTGCTGTAGTATAGGAGGGTGGGTACATTGGCGGTGAACATATGCGCGTCCTTTACCTGTTAAAGATCCAAGCGCGCATGGAACCTCTTTTTTTTTTTTTTTTGATACATCTGTTTCAAAGTGGTTAGTGAATTAAGATCGTATGTTGCTTACCAAGCTTGAAATGTATTATATTCACATGTTGGACAAATTTTGGGAAAATCCCATAATTGTTGTGAGGCCTTTTGTTACTTAAATTCACATCACCCATACTGCATTACGGGCTTGGTATGCAACATGCAACAAAACCTTCACCAACCTTTTTTGTTAACAGCTGTATATTCTCATGAAACGACTCATGAAACAATTTTTCGATCGCGGATCTCATCAATTAATCGTAGGATTATTAAAGTATATTTATTGACTATTCTTTCCCAACCAGGTTAAGGATCAAGTGAGTAGTGTACGTCATCACATATCAGCTCTACGTACCCCTGTCCGCAGGAGTCTGGTACCGGGCATCCAGGGAGAAAGACTCGCGCATTCACTGGACGTCAATCGACCATTACCTTATAAGGAAATCGAGAGGTTATTAACTGAACAGATTGTCAGATCGCTGCCATATCGACTATCTTTCCACACAGGTAGTGAGATTAACATCTTTGATCACTAAGCATTCGTGCCCGAGGGGATAGGGATGATTTTGGAGTAGAGGACAGGAAGGAGGGGTGGGGTGGAGTAGGTTGGTGTACTACTCCCACAAGACAACGAAACGCCAGCATTCATTATTAGTAAAACCTGTTATCCAGGGTGCTCTTTAAGTACTGGTTGTCCTATCTTCAACAGGAGCAAGTGAATGGGGTAGGAGTAAATATGGTATCCTAGAAGTCATCTGGACATCACGTGGTCCAAGGTACACTATCAGTGATGTGGACATCAATGGAAAAGCTTTCAAGAGAGACGTAACAAGATATGTATCATCTGAACACCTGTCACGTGACAATCTACGTCAGTCCAAAGATGACGTAAGCAAGATGAAAGAATTTTCTGGAAAACCTCATGGAGAGAAGCGTTCACGTGCTAGTCACGTGGATGTCCTGACAGACAACAAGAAAAACCTACCTCCTATTTTACGTAACAGGCTTCAAAAAAACCAAAATTATATTCCTATGCCCGGTTTGACCGAGTTAGGTCAGGAGTCTTCTCAGCAAACTGAAAACCCCCAGGGAGGGGGGGAGAGTACGTTTTGTATCAGTGATTCATACCCTACAGCACCAAGTAACTCACCACGTCTCTTGTCTCCGAATTTCTTATTGCCATCGTTACAAACCGGAAATGAAAAGATACCTCCGTCACGTGGGAGTTTGACACGTGATCCGTTTATGTCACAGGTTGATGACGTCTTCATGCCTTTGGTTAAAGGTCTCAAGGGAACTAAGTAATATGAAAGTTAGATTATCGAAATAAAACTTGACTTGAAAACAAGCCTGTATATTTTATTGAAGTCCAGGCGGTTATCCCAGGATGCACTACACAGCACAACCTAAGTCACCAATAAAGGCGAGGTAGATGACGTTAAAGGCTAGTAATAAAGGTTAGTGATAAAAATACACGTCTTTGCGAGCATCAAGTCCCGGCCTTACTTTAAGCAAAAAGTCCCTTGAAAACACTGGACGCGCGGCAAGAAGTCAGCGCATGTCACATATATACGCATGCGCATGTATTAGCTGCGATGTCTTGAGCATTACTGCCGATTCCGATGAATTGTGACTGCTAGATTTTGAATACGTCGTTTGCACTAATGCATTAGGTGGACGTCAATCATTCAAGTGACGTCACACTTCCTTAACAACTACCTTGTTTTCTCGCTTGAACTTCGCTTTCGAACAAGAAAGTTTAGTCGAAATATGCCTTGCAGTTTTTCTAGAGCTTTGCGAATGGCCGTTCAATTCTTCATTTTAAGAAGATGGGAATATTTTAAAAGGAAGACGACCCTGGCCCTGACCGATATCAAATTTGAAACAAAAATATATCAACCAAAAAAGCAATCAATAGATCGATTTATAAACTGAAATGACTAAAGGGTTTTATTTACATTATATTGGAATATTTTTTACAAAAAAAATTCAACAAAGATTATGAAAAAATACAGAAAAATTATAAACGTCACAATCTTGAAGAAATTGTCCAGAATCCTTATCATGCTTGATATTACATTGTAGAACAGTTGATACACAGGTAACAAAAGTGTGTCTAGAATAACATATATCTTTTAATATCGTACATTGTATCATAGCTGACACTAGAGAAAAACGTTTGCGCATGCGTGCATTTCAGCACGCTTTCCAAGAATTTCAAGAGTTTTAGTGAGAAAATAAATGCTTGTTTTCTCCGAGTATACAAAAAACTTCGTGGGTATACTTTTGTGAGACCAAGATACTGTATTAATAAAGGTAATATGAAAGAATTAGCCTTAAGTTTCAAGAACTGACTTTAAGTTTTGGCATTTTGTAAAGACTATTCTTCAGGCAAGTGTGAAAGTCAAATTTGCATATCTTTACAATAGCACGAATACGCTTTTGACTAATTTGCATGCGGACTTAGAGCATGCGCAGACGTTTTTCACGCGTGTCATCATAGCTAACAGATACCTCTTCTTTGAGCACCAATCACCAGCCTCGCTGTAAGGAACAGACTTGTGACTGGTCGAGAGGTCTAATTGGTATTGCTGGTTTTCAATCATTCCCATGAGAATGGAAAAACAAAGCACACGGCTGCCATGTTGGAAGACATAACAAAAGAGACTGATTACAATTTTTTTGTTAAGTTCAACCAAGATGGCGGCTATGACGTCATGTGAAAACCAGCCACACTTCATATTTGAAAATATTCAAATTCAAATTCGCCTCCATTATTTGATTTGATTTTCTCTACTAGTGAACTATCACTAATATACCTAGAGTAGCATAGCCAATCAGAATGCAAAAAATATAATAGTCGGCTACCTAGCTTGTTTATACCCGGCAACAGACGAAGCACGCTAACAGGTCACGTGATCACTTACCAACAGACACTTAAATTACACCTTGACACGCTGCACTATTGACAAGTGTTGATTTAAACATCAACTGAAGGCATTTGCGATCCAATATGCATGGCGGCATATAATCACTTGACCAGTTGACCCACTTCAACAATTCTGTCTTTCTAGAGCAAGATCTAGATTTATAAATTAATATCATTTCTAACATTATTACAAGCAGCCCGCGTATATATTCTAAGCTAGATTATTCTTGTCATCTTTAGTTTATAACATATGCAGATCCAATAGTAGAACTGTCATTGCCACCTCTATTGGACATCAGATTCATTTAACACTGATACGTCATTTAGAATGCCCTTATAAGGAAAGCGCAAACAGTCGGGCCCATACCCTCACATCCAAAGCAAGTTGCTATAGCAGCAGTTTAGATTACTTTGGCGCTGTTAGTGTTCCTGCAGTACCTACGTACTTTAATACATCTATATTCTTAGTGGGGGAGGGGTGGGGGAGGGCTATTACCCCCTAGCCACCCGACCCCTATTAGTCATTAATGTCCATCCTTCCTTAGCTATTGAACCAAGAGAGGGTAATCAAATGTAATCATTAATATCATAGCATATTATATTATTATCTTAATAACAGCTGTACTCTGAGAAGGCAAGAAGTTCAGGCTTCAAAAAAATAATTCTATCTTAAATAATTCGAATTTACATATTAATTGTCAAACAATGTTCGCGACTTGAGTACTGTATAGCTAGCTATTACTTAAATATTTTACCATCTGGTTCAAGCTAGTAATCGATGTTACTCGATGTTTGATCTCAATGTCTCCAGAAAATGTCCAAGTCACACTCACTACATGTTGCAGTAAAACCTTTTGTTGCCATAGCAACATACCTACCTTGGCAGGTGACGTCATAGTAAATTAACTTGTAGAAAAGACAGCTCGATACGTAGAATTAATAAGGCTAAGTCACTCACCAGTGATTCAATCACTACTTCATTTATCGATATGATCCAACTATTATTGTTTGCCAAGAACTACCTTTCCTTGGATCATGGGCTCCCTGTGCCAGGACATAATTAGGAACCTTGTTTTGCCATCGGAGGCTTGGGCCTTACACCTCTCGTTTGGCCGTCACTTATATAGGATGAAAAACAAAACGAATTCATAAAGAAGTTATATATCTTGAGTTATTCCTGTTTATAGTCGATATAACGTCTGTCAAACTCGTGTAGTTTTGTTATCAGGATCAGCTTCAGGGTTTGAGTCGCTTTCCTCTTTCAGTTGCTCCATTTCAATATTCGCGTGATTTTTCTCCTGGATTTCTACATTCTGAGCGTCATCATTAGCATTACCAGTCAAATAATTCCCATTCGTTAACAGTTTCTCTTCTTCAAGGTTTTTTCCTGGTGGTAAGTTGCCATTCAGTTTCTTTTTAGGAGAGAAAGTATTTTCTTTCTTACGCCATAGAGGTTCTTGGTCCATGTCGGTCTTCCTCTCGAAAGTCGGTGAGGATTCTTCATCGTTGAAAGACGAGGAAGAGGCAGAGGAAACCATGATGTTTATCTTTCTCGATTCATCGTCATCACATCCTGAAAAAAATTAAAATATCATAAGAAAAATAAGAATAATAAAACACGAATATACTTAATAGTAGTACTCAGATACCCTTAGGTATGGGCCAGAAAGGAACGCCCGCAATCTTTGGTCCCTGCGGTACAAACTTTCAAGCATGCGCACTCGGTACTTTGACATGCAAAGTTACAAAGAGTGCATTTTTGATTACGGACATTGCTTTAAACACCCTCGTGTGTTACATCGAATTGTGGGACTGCATTTGAATGATGACGCGAGATGACATAGCTTCCTGATCTCGTCCCACAATCCTGTGCGCCACGAGGTCTTTCTCTAAACTGACTGGATGGAGACACTTGACAAACAAAGTAAAGATGCCAAGATCTTACCTTGTTTGATCTTGCGACTTCTGTGCTTCTTGTAAATGGCATCAAAGTTCGATACAATAACAGGAACAGGTAGGGCAATGGCCAATACGCCACACAGTGCACAACAAGAACCAACCAGTTTACCAAACAATGTCTTGGGCACCAAGTCACCATAACCCACGGTTGTCATGGTAACCACAGCCCACCAGAATGCATCCGGGATACTTCGGCCTAGATGGGTGTTAGGTTCACCGGCTTCAGCGTAGTAAGCCATACTGGAGAAGATCACAACCCCGATGATGAGGAAGAACACTAGTAAACCAAGCTCACGAAGACTTTTCCGAAGAGTCAGACCAAGTATTTGCAAGCCGCTTGAGTGTCGAGATAGCTTGAATATACGAAACACTCGGACAAGACGAAGAATTCGGAGGAAAGCCAGAGAAAGATTCTCACTGTTGCTCACAACGCTGTGAATTACCAAATCAATGTAAAAAGGCACAATAGCTAAGATATCAATAACATTCAAAAACGACCGCACGAAAACTAGTTTTCTAGGGCTTGAGAAAAATCTGACGAGATATTCCAGTGAGAACCAAGCAATAAACACAGACTCGAGATACCTGAACCATTTTTTCCCAGTCTTTGCGAAGTGGTTGTGCTTTCTAATCCTCTCGACTTCAGCAGTATTGTTGGGATGTTTCGACTCTGGCAGTACGCGAAAATTTGGTAATGTTTCTGCACATAAAACAATGATGGAAGCAACAATAATAGAAATTGAAAATAAGGCTAAAATACGCGCGGCCTTGCTCGAGTCAGCATACTCGAATAAATTCCAGATTTGCTGTTGGATGTGATTTTTCGGTAATTCTCTCACTTCTTCATCAGGTTCTTCATCGGTCAATAGTTCTTTAACAGCATTTATTGCTGTCTCTCCGAGTTCAAAAAACTCCACTTCTTCAAGCAGAATTTCCGGAGCCAGATCTGGTGGACAGACGAGTCGTCCATTTGACTGATAAAAGTACAAAATGATTTCGAATACTTGCTTGTTGCGATCAAAGAAATATTCCAGTAATTCTCGGTCATAATATTCTGATCGTTTTTCTGGGTTCCCAAGCAATGTGTTGGGGAATTTTTGTAGCGTATCAGGATAGGTTTGGTATTTGAATCCAGACACATTTAGTGTTATCCTGTTTCGCTTACGAGGAGAAACTTTAGCTGCATCTCTCGCAGAATCGTGCCCATCTCTGCCTTCCTTGCCATGAAAACCATTCTCTACATTTCCATCATTTTCTCGTCTGTTTTTGTATTGTTCATTATCGTCTGAGAATCCAACGGTTTTAGGGCTTCCCTTTGACTGTGCATAAGGTTTTTGATCAACAGCTTTAGTTCTGGGTTGTAGAGTTATCTGTTGTCTTACTGAATGAGCTCCTAAAGATGCTCCCATTTCACCTGACAAAACACAAAGTAAATAGGTTGTGCTTAGTAATTAGGCCTACATCACACACAAGGTCAGAGATCACGTAAGCTAGAGATTCATTCAACAAAACAACTTGTTTTTCAAAGAATCATCCAAAGAAAAGTACATTAATCGTCATGGAGTACGTCGCAAATTTAAACCCGTAGAAATAAGAACTTTGGTCAATAAATGTTACAAAAACTGGCGAATAACTAGGCGCTTGTTTTTTTACTGATTTTGCAAAGCAAAAAACACCTGAAAATCTATTACCAATGCATTAGTAAAACCGTCGCACATTCAGTTGGCTTTGGACCAAACAAATTATAAGACTGACTCTGACAAAAACCGAATGGAAGAATAGAACAATAAAACAACACGATACTCTGGATTACTACAACAATAAGCTAAGCTAGAGAAAGTGTTTCTTTGATTGGGCCATAACATTTGATTTTTGAGCCTCCTGGGTTAAGAAGCTGGGAATGAGTGGGAGGGAAGGGGAGGGGGGGGGGGGAGGGGAGAGACAGAAGTTAAATGGATAGGAGATACTGCGTGTGGAAAATCTCGTATATGCAAAGAAAACGGGGGGAAACTGGCAATTAAGGACTACTGTCTGGGAAGGGGTAACGAACTATTGGACAGAGGAGAGAGGAACAATCAACATCATCATATCCTTACCTAGAGTGTGTGTGTGGGGGGGGGGGGGGGGAGAGTATGGAGCGAGGGAGAGGAGGAGGAGTAATAACCCTAGCTTCTATCTATAAGATATTTTTGAAACATCTGAGCCCGCGGTTTAAAAGAACTTTATGATTGATCTAAGCAGAAATCTCTCGGGATAAATTCGGGCATCGATGAAATAACCTCGGAGAATACCCGTAAACTACCGGATACTGATCGGCCGATAGTCAAATGACGGACCATAACAGAGTCAGTGGACAAGTGCAGGTTTGCTGATGATTCAATATGACTACATTTAGAACAAAACTAGAGCACTGCATGGTTGCAACATGCACACCGTGGCTATAATATAATGGTCTGTTTAAAAAACCGTCCTAATACAAAGAATAAAGATTCAGTCTATTGTTTTGACTAAGATATATTTATACATCACTTGCTTAGCTCATGTTAATCCTTCCTCAAATAAAAACTTGTGTTTTCTAAATATGTAGAATATAATACACATCTGAGTGTAAACAAGAGTTAAAGAAATAGGATAACCAAAGGAACAAATCCCAATCATTTCCAATTAGTAAAGATGAACAGATGATCGACAACAATGAGAGCTAGGAAATACTTGGACGTTTTATCTCAAAATGTAAAAAGAAAAACATGAAATATTTGTAATAAAAACCTTTATGAACACGATCTTCTTCCAACGCTGACGAAATGATTGATGTAGGTAACATGTTGGCGTCATTTCTTGACTACAGAAAAATGGACCGATTGAACCTCTACAATAACGGCGCAACAGATATTATAACCATAACAAACAACGCTCTTGTTAGAGGAAACCATTGATAAAGTCACTAGTCAGAAGTGGCCCTTAGGAAATGAGGTACTGAATACTACTAGCTTGAAGCTTATTGGATCAAACAAAGTACATGTATGATCTTTGATATTGAAGTCCTCGTTTTTTAACAGCCGAGCAGCATTTGGTGGGTGTTGTTGGCGGTGATGGAACTCAAGGGTCAAATCATGGAATGCTCTGAACTATGCTCTAATCAAAACAATGAATCAACAAATCGAAAACATATTTACAGTAAAAGTTTTGCACTTAGAGGATTCTCTCATTCTTTTTGAAGTAAAAAATGAAATGGGAGAAAATGAAGATACAAGATTTTGTCAGTTTCAAAGGATAAAAATACTGTGACAATAAGATGGAAAACACAGCGAGATAATCAAGGTTGAAAACAGAAAAGGATTAGGACTGCATTCCTATGCGAAAATCACAAGAATATCAATGGAAATATAGACCTACCACTGAAGAGGACTGAGTTCTTTTTGATAGACGGAGGAATCGATAGCTGGAATTATGAGGATTCTTCTACAATAATCCCCTCTCCATAAATGCCTAGCTTGTTTGATAAAGTATTGATTCGTAGTTCGTTCAATCCAACATCATGAAAGAAAAATTATCAACACAGCCTAATAATACTATCCTGTTTGATGAAGTTAGGAAAGGACCTGTTAGATGGACGCCAATCCAAGAAGCATACAAGCATACCGGACCTTGGCCTTAGCTACTGTATCAATGCCTTTAATATCGTTTGATAATCAGATGATGACAAATGAATGAATTACTAGCTTCAATCGATGACACAGAACACTAATTCTATAATTGAACGCAAGATTTGCTACACTAACTTTTACAAATAAATCTGTCAACATTGAAATGATTATAACAAGACGTTAGTCCGACACCGATGATCGAATAAAGCGATTTTTCAGAAGCCACCTACTGGGATAATGAAATATTCAGATAAGTATAATTGCACCCCTTCAATCAAGTTATCATTTCTTGTCCACACGAGATATTGACGTAGTCATCTTGTCTAGAAGTTTCTTCAAATTCATTGAAATCTTTTTAAATTCCTTGTTTTAGCAAGTGTTCCTATTCGTGTCACGTGGATAAACAGGATATTACATATAGCAACCTCGCCGCCAACAGGAGCTCAAATCTTAGACCCATTTCAGATATCTAAAGCAGGGTATCTGTATCTGTGTCACAGGCAAATCCACATCTTTCATGGGTTTACTTGGTAACTGTTATCTATGCCAGCATCATAACTACGATTATCTCTACTTGTTGAATCCTACTTGTATGACGTAAACATGTGTAGATTATTAGGGAACCTTTTACGCCCGTTTGGATATGTTACAAACAGGACAAAAAGATTTGAGTACAGTGAGTTCGGATTGGAGCTCAATGGGACCCATGCAGTACGTTTCAACATCTAGTTCAGTCCTAATCTTTCCATGGCAACTACTCCTCTAAGATAACCCGAAAAACTCAATGTTACAAGTGATGTGTAAAATGCAAAACGCATCGTGCTCAGCTGAAAAGTGTAACATATTTTGTCAATATTGGGTTTCCTGGCAAATCATGTCCGAAGGGGAATGAGTCAAGGTTTGCGGTTTGCGCATGCCTCGACCATCCCTGCTTGGATGAAGATGATACTTTCCAATAGTTATCGAATAGGTGGCTTTAGAATCTAACATGGCGGACAATGATCACGTGACGTCCATGGCTAGCCCTGAATCTGTCCCTGGTATCGAATAGATGGCTTTAGAATCTAACATGGTAGACAATGATCACGTGACGTCCATGGCTAGCCCTGAATCTGTCCCTGGTATCGAATAGATGGCTTTAGAATCTAACATGGTAGACAATGATCACGTGACGTCCATGGCTAGCCCTGAATCTATCCCTGGTATCAAATAGATGGCTTTAGAATCTAACATGGTAGACAATGATCACGTGACGTCCATGGCTAGCCCTGAATCTGTCCCTGGTATCGAATAGATGGCTTTAGAATCTAAGATGGTGGACAATGATCACGTGACGTCCATGGCTAGCCCTGAATCTGTCCCTGGTATCGAATAGATGGCTTTAGAATCTAAGATGGTGGACAATGATCACGTGACGTCCATGGCTAGCCCTGAATCTGTCCCTGGTATCGAATAGATGGCTTTAGAATCTAACATGGTAGACAATGATCACGTGACGTCCATGGCTAGCCCTGAATCTATCCCTGGTATCGAATAGATGGCTTTAGAATCTAACATGGTAGACAATGATCACGTGACGTCCATGGCTAGCCCTGAATCTGTCCCTGGTATCGAATAGATGGCTTTAGAATCTAACATGGTGGACAATGATCACGTGACGTCCATGGCTAGCCCTGAATCTGTCCCTGGTATCGAATAGATGGCTTTAGAATCTAACATGGTGGACAATGATCACGTGACGTCCATGGCTAGCCCTGAATCTGTCCCTGGTATCGAATAGATGGCTTTAGAATCTAAGATGGTGGACAATGATCACGTGACGTCCATGGCTAGCCCTGAATCTGTCCCTGGTATCAAATAGATGGCTTTAGAATCTAACATGGTAGACAATGATCACGTGACGTCCATGGCTAGCCCTGAATCTGTCCCTGGTATCGAATAGATGGCTTTAGAATCTAACATGGTGGACAATGATCACGTGACGTCCATGGCTAGCCCTGAATCTGTCCCTGGTATCGAATAGATGGCTTTAGAATCTAACATGGTGGACAATGATCACGTGACGTCCATGGCTAGCCCTGAATCTGTCCCTGGTATCGAATAGATGGCTTTAGAATCTAAGATGGTGGACAATGATCACGTGACGTCCATGGCTAGCCCTGAATCTGTCCCTGGTATCAAATAGATGGTTTTAGAATCTAACATGGTAGACAATGATCACGTGACGTCCATGGCTAGCCCTGAATCTGTCCCTGGTATCGAATAGATGGCTTTAGAATCTAAGATGGTGGACAATGATCACGTGACGTCCATGGCTAGCCCTGAATCTGTCCCTGGTATCGAATAGATGGCTTTAGAATCTAACATGGTGGACAATGATCACGTGACGTCCATGGCTAGCCCTGAATCTGTCCCTGGTATCGAATAGATGGCTTTAGAATCTAACATGGTAGACAATGATCACGTGACGTCCATGGCTAGCCCTGAATCTGTCCCTGGTATGGAATAGATGGCTTTAGAATCTAACATGGTGGACAATGATCACGTGACGTCCATGGCTAGCCCTGAATCTGTCCCTGGTATCGAATAGATGGCTTTAGAATCTAAGATGGTGGACAATGATCACGTGACGTCCATGGCTAGCCCTGAATCTGTCCCTGGTATCGAATAGATGGCTTTAGAATCTAAGATGGTGGACAATGATCACGTGACGTCCATGGCTAGCCCTGAATCTGTCCCTGGTATCGAATAGATGGCTTTAGAATCTAACATGGTAGACAATGATCACGTGACGTCCATGGCTAGCCCTGAATCTGTCCCTGGTATCAAATAGATGGCTTTAGAATCTAAGATGGTAGACAATGATCACGTGACGTCCATGGCTAGCCCTGAATCTGTCCCTGGTATCGAATAGATGGCTTTAGAATCTAACATGGTAGACAATGATCACGTGACGTCCATGGCTAGCCCTGAATCTGTCCCTGGTATCGAATAGATGGCTTTAGAATCTAACATGGCGGACAATAATCAAGTGGCTTGTTCATATGTGGTTTCTGGGATGGACTTGAAACAAATCTAGTGACGTCAACTGATCAAGCACAAATATTCACGGTATGTGACAACAATTAAGTTATGAACAGCGAAACTCTCTGGTTTATTCTCAGTATGCGGGAGAAACTGGCTCCAATATACTAATAATTTATCTAATAATGATCAGTTCATTTCTAGTGTCTGGCATACCAAACATAATTGTACTACTTAAATACACATGAATTTATATAACGTAACCTCTTTTCAGAGGCGTTTAGTTTCATAAAACCAAATAACTACGAAGGCTGGATAGATTACTGTCTTTCTCATCTTTTGCTCGAAGGTAGACGGGAAAACCTAAATCATTTCCTCAGTAAAAGCACTTGACAAGTTGACAAGAAACGGCAAGTGTCTATGCTCCATTGCTGATAAAAATACTGTAAACATTCTTAAAAATAAAACTTCTTCGCACAACTCGTGGTCCTTTTTTTCCTTGTAATTTTAATATATAGATATCTCTCGAAAGTTTTTTATTGTGTCATAGTGAGTAGGATTTCTTTTACCGACTCAAATATTGATGTAAATATAATTGAATTAAATATAATTATTTAATTCAATTCAATGGATTGAATGGATGTGTTTAATCTTTGTAATGTGTGATGTGTTGTTATACATGTCATCTAAATACGATTAAACTTCAAGTACATGTCTAAAAATACTAATAGAGGAGCAAGAAGAAGAATAAAAAAAAATGGAAAGAACAACTAAGGAGGAGGGGAAAAACAACTGGAGAACAGGAAGAATTGACAAGAAGAAGAACAAGAAGAACAGCAACAAGAACAGCAACAAGAACAATACAACTGGAGAATAAGAAGAACGGGCAAGAAGAAAAAGAGCAAGAAGAACAAGAACAAGACGAACGAGAAAACGAAGGAGGAGGAGGAGGAAGGAGGAGGAGGAGGATCAAGCGTAGATCAACAGTAGACCAGCCGTCGATTAGTCGAGTACAACAGGAGACAATACATTCAGCCTTGATAGAATCATGCACTGCTCACCTTGCACCATGGATAACCTCCTCGAAGCTGTATTAATAACAATCATGGTTGTTAAATAAGCCAACAAACAAACTCTGCCACCACTGAATGATAAAGATGCACTCTCGTTTAACTCTGAGTGAGCTGTATGTATATATATTGTTCTCCAAGACTGATTTTGAAGATTTTAGATATGCTTGATCGCATAACACGTTGTATCCAGTTGTGAGTCTGGAAGTTTCGCGCCATTTGAATATCAAGTGCAAAAACTCTAGAGTCCTCTTTGTTTATACTCACTGTTGATAATCACGGATGGGGTCCCGTGTTATCCCGCGGGTCTGTCCCGTAACGCTATCAGGCCTTTATCAATCAACTCATATGTTCAAAGCAACCAACAGTTGCACGAGGAAAAGGAACGGGAAAAGAAAACAAAGTAAAGAGAGAAAAAGGAGAAGAAAAGGATAAAAAGATGAAAGTGAAAGAAACAGACAAAATGAAGAACGAAAAAAGAGAAAGAAAGAAAATGGAAGGAAATAATGCATAACGAATGAAGAGAAGAAAAATAAGAGATAAAAACACAAAGCAAAGTAAACGGAAACCAAACAAAACAAAAAGAACAAAAAGAAATGAAAAAAAAAATAATGAAAAAACGAAACGAAACGAAACGAAAGAAAAGCGAAGTAACAAACAAAGCAACTAAAACTAGAAAACTAGAACACAAGCTCTTGAAAATTAAAGAGAACAAATGCCACAGTAAATGATTTGTTTAGGTTTTGGCCTGCTGTACGTACTACTACTAGTTGGGTCAAACTTCTATAAACTATTTACAATTGTTAAATATATGCGCATAACTTAACAAAAATCTGCTTGTCCAGTGACCTATGATGCACTCTACACATACTGTAGTAAACAGATACAAACTTATTACCATACGAGGTATTCGGCCATTACACTGAGAATGAGTTTAAACTTCATTACAAAATTGCGTAGTTTATGCGAAAGAAAAACAGCCATAGAACGAAAATAATATCTCAATCACCTATGAAAACTGAAAATTAAAACTCGAAATAAACTTTGATAAAGTTTTTGTTTTGTTTTGAAACGTTGAACTCTATAAATTTCGATATAGTTTTGAAATTGAAACAGATAATTTGATTCTTTATAAATTATTAGAAGTTTAAAGGTATTAAATGGAGCGATAGCTAGATCAGTTTTGACTCTGTTTTGGCTGAAAGTTCGTTGTATTGTAGTTTATTTCGTGGGATTAATTAGTTCCATAGTGCTAGAGTCGTTGGGTCGTCAAAACAAGTGTCCAGAAATTTCTAAAGTTTTTGGCCTCACAGCACGATAAAAGCTCTCTTTGAAGAAAAAAAAACTACGTATATCTTTAAAATTATTCGTTTGAGTTGATCAACTACAGTTCTAGACACCTTTTCAAAAGAGCAATCTAAAGGTATGGAGTCGGCGAGGCTGTCATTTTGTTCAGACTTCTGTACAAAATTTCCGGCTAAATATTTTGATATAGTTTGATTACAATATTGTCATAGTGATTGACAAAATACCAAGCAAATGTGACTTGAACAGTTTGACATAGTTTTACAGCTCAGGTTTCCTGCTTAGATCATAACTCAACAACATACCTGGACGCATCAGAATTCTAGCGTGTTTTTCTGTATCATCTAGTTCATGAGCAATGATTTGCATACGATGTGCCTGCATGGTCAGTAGACACCCCTAAGGACTTCAATCCATATAAAGAATATCACACTACACATTAAATATATTACAGTCAGTAGGAACTCGTCAAAGGTAAGTCAGCATCATTTGTTTCGTCAGATTTTTGACGGTTTCTTCGCCTCCATTTTGGATAAATTATGCAAGCTCGGTCAACTGAAGCGAAAGCGTCGGAGCAAAATATTTTGTTCAAACAATAGGTTATTCAGACTTGACAATCAGATAAAAGGACAGCTATTTGATTTGTTTACAATAGAATAATTTCTCAATTGAAGCAGAAATTTCGAAAATTAGTGCAAAATGAAACATTTATTGAACACAACTGATATTAGGAATGATCCACTGACGTCCACTGACTGCATAGTTGCAGATAAAACAACATTTCGAACTCTTTTACAAAACGTTCAAGTGTCTAATGTTCTTGTTACATAATACGACTTTATTCAAGCTTACATCGTGTTCATTTGGGGTATTTGTCACTACTATATGGCCAATCCAGAACTGGGAAAAAAATCGTTCTCTCTGTAGTCAGAACTACCAACTTTGTAGAAGATTCTACTAAGTTTAAGTTAAAAGTGACCTTGATGGAGAAATGAGACAGTAAATATGGTCAAAACCGGAGCTTATCTGACCTTCTCCTATCTAACTTTTGATGACGGTTTATGACGATCTGCGCATGTCTATAGGATTTTGGCAAAAAGGTGTGCACTGGAATTTTACTGTAGGACGGGTACTACCATGGCCATCAGAGAACCCGGCTTCCTTTGAATGCCATTGCCACTGAGATTGGATAGCACGAAACGTTTAGTCCTCAAAAATTACGGTACAAGAAAATAAGTACGATGGTTAAGCAGTCTACAGCTATTTCAATAAATATCGTATTTTGAATATTAGATATATTAAAAAGTAAATTGCAGCTCGCGTCACCATGGTTATTTACTTTTCCTTGCAAGACTGGCGCCATATTTTAGTATAACACTTCTAATAGTCGGCCAAAATCAGGAAATGCTTATAATACCACATCAATAGCATAGCTATAAGTCATCTCTCAATATATATCCTATATAGGCTCAAAAGGAAAATATCTTTTGTATTTTGTCAAAAATATCAGGGGAAAAAACAAGTATAGACCAAGAAGCAAAATAATCAGAAGATAATCTACAAATATTTTCACTACCAAAAAACCAATGGAAGATTATGAAGTAGCGGTAGAACTCAGACATGAATCATTTATTCGATTTGGAAAAGAGCCACTTGAAGATTTTGGTATTTTGTTATTTTTCGCAAGTCTTTGGTGAGTATTTTGGTAGTATGCATGCATAGAATTTCTGTGGAGGGGAGGGGGGGAAGAGGAATAGCAATTCAACCCTCACCCCTTCCCTCAGCATTTTGAGAGGTGAATTAGCAATCATTTTATCATTCGATAGGAAGATAACTTATCATAGCCGGGTTAATTAGAAATCCAATACATGATTTACGAGCCGTTTTGACATAAAACCGTACATGTAAACACATCTTTGACATATAAAAGCTAATCATGATGATGTAAAGAACTCAAGGTAAATATTGTAAGGAGAGCTAAAAACGCTGATGGTGAACATGAATTAAATAAGAGAAACCAACGGTACATGAAAAATAAGTGGCTTTCGATATGGATTAAATGAAAAAGAAAAAGAAAGGAAAAGAGGTTTGAAAAACGAGCATGAAAAACGAGCATGTATCGGCAACTAATATTGTTTAATAAAATCGATACAGTATCCAATTAATTGTTAGATACTGCAAAATATGTAGAAATAACGATAATCCTAACTGAATTCTTTCATTCACAATTAAGAAGTTTATTGATAGCTCGCAATTTGTGAAAAGATTTGTCATAACATTTACAATAATGTTGCACGAAAGACTTCGAAAAAAACGTCACGTAGCTAAAAAGCCTGCCTGTTCCTAAAAAGTAAGAAGCCAAAACATCCCAAACGAATATTTTTTCAGCTATCGTACTTAACAAGCTATTAGTAAAGCAATTTGTCAAAAAGAAAGTAAGATTTTCGGACAGTTTGCATACCATTACAAATGTTGAACAGGGGTACATTAAGAGACGAAGGGTCAAGAGCTGTCGATGAAAACCAACACACAACGAGATCAACTCTGTTCCCAAAACCAAGCGTTGAACAAAAAAATTTAAAATATTAAAACCATTTGTAAACAGATGAGAAAAATGCGATATGCATTGGCATTTTTTCATTAATTTTGTATCTATTTTTTAGGTAGATAACAACACATATTTAGTTAGCATTATAGATGAATGTTCAGTAACGAATAGTTGAATACCTGTGGAAGAACGATCATCTCGGGCCGGCGCAAGGGAGAATTTTCTGTGAAATGCTGGATTAGATTGAAGTCCAATTCCTGAAGCAGAATGCATTTAATTAAACCACAACGTGGTTTGCGGGATCCAGAACTTTCTCTGCGACTAAAAACATTGAGTGTCTGAGCAAATCACTGAAAGTTATCCTGCCTCGATTTGGTACATGGTAGAGACCTACTGAGCGAGTAGCCTACCTTATCTGATAACTCACTGTTTGTAATATTAGATTCTCTTTTGTGGTATTATGATTTTCCTTGAATACGATCAAGAATGATTTGAAGCTGTCTAAACTGAAATTACTTTTTTTATTCACACGAAAGTACAAGTAGTAGAGCTGAGGCCGGGACGAAATTGACAAAAAGATAAATTCGGAAAGAACTGTGATTAAAAAGAAGTAAAAAAACAGAACGAAAAAAAAAACATTCAAGGACAGTAAAACAACTATTAAAACAAAATAATAAAAAAAAAAGACAATTATAACTTGAAAAAAAAACTTGCGTCGGCCGGGAATCGAACCCGGATCAACTGCTTGGAAGGCAGCTATGCTGACCATTATACCACCGACGCTTCTTAGGAAAATAGGCTTAGAAAACCCTTAATATAACAAGGATGTCCACAGCAATTTCCTTTTATCTTCATTTTGTATCCCAATGATTGCTTACACTTTTTAGTCAAGTAATAAATACAGGTTTAAAATCATTAGCTTTATAAATTAAATCAACAACTTCTTTTTCAAAGCATCTTCACGCTTATTTACATAATTATATTCTATGGGTTCCCTGTGTTCTGGTCGATCTTAACTAAGTAAATCATAAATGAATATTTATAAAACTACTTTATCTAAAGAACAGTTTACCATAATGGGATTTTCGATTTGTCGCGGCGATATCGTCTAGATACAGTGACGCAATGATGTATTTCGTAATTCTTAGCAGAAATATGTGTCGATAATCGATGTCGATTCGATTCACAAATGTCGCAACGACATCGTGTAGTCGAGTCAAACACGTACGTCTTTCTATTTTTTGTTAAAATAAAATAGTTTGTTGCATTATTTTGAGTTTAAGGTTAAACCTCATCTAGAAACTGGAACTGTCGATAGATGGACGAGAATATGTTAGGTGAAAAACTTAATTCAGGTTCATTCAGGGAAGCACTTAAAAAGTAATCAGTCTGATTAAAACCTGTTGAACACTTTTGAAGTGGTTTGAAGACCTATTTTTGTTTAAGTGACAAATAATTGCGTTAACTGCTATTACAAAACACAGAGGTATAAATATGTATTTCTTTCACGCCATTAAAAAAATTATCCAGAAACCTCTTCAAACGTCACAAAACGATCAAAGTTCTACAGCCAGCAAAAAAAAAAAATTTCATGTAATATGCTAAATAACGAAATAAGAAGGAAATAAAATGAGTTTTAAGATATGCCATATCAATTCAAAGAAGCGGTTAAAGCACGAAAGAACGAAGGCCAATGAGGGACGAACACTGATTTTCAGCTCGCCATTTTTTGTACGTTTTCATTCTACAAGTATAGAGCTAGCCGGTACCTACCAAGTACTGTCAGAGCTGAGCCGGGTAAAGCGTTTGGCCTTCTTTCATCACTTAGTGAGCCAGTTAAGTTTGCATACATCCCAAGTCTTCCAAAACACACGACGACTTTGCGATGTACTTTGATTCAGGCATACAGACGTTGTGTTCAATACCACGTTTAAAGACACAGTCTATCACTTAATCAAGGTATATATCATCACCATATAGTGGAAGGCAGCTAGAGAACTAAAACACCGTGAAAACCGAGGAACGGCATGCCCACAAGAAACTATGAATTCTAATATCTTCTGTATCTTCTGTATGTATAGACGTCTTTTTCGATTTATCTATGTTTCTTGGTATAAATATATAATCATTTGTGGAGGTGTTTTTGCGTTCAACCAGGTGAAGAACAGGCAATTGGTTAGTTTCGTTTCAACTAGCTTGAGATAATATCAAAACCGACGAGGGAAAATTGATAGTCAATCGAGGGAGTATAAATGTTTGAAAGTCTGGAGTTTCGTCATGTTCAATTCAAATTCAAAAAATAACTACAAAACCAAGGAAACGATTCATGAATTAGCAAGCATTCCCTAAAGAGCCTTTGGGTTTTGGAAATTTTTGTTTCAAAGCTCGAAAGTGTCGACAGTCCAAAACGAGAAGCCGTGATTATTTCTGGCGGTACTTTTCCCGCCAGATTGTCCTTGTCGCCCACTCTACATGGGACTTGTTGCTTGTAAGATATTATCATGTATACACAAAATAGTACTGATAAAAAGAAACCAAAACAAGCAAGAAAACTGAAGAACTTTGATTTGGCCAAAGTCAAAGTCAAGTCATTTCAATAGAAGTGGAGTTAAAACTCAAATCGATATGACAATTAAAGGCGACCAAAAGTCCGAGTGACGACAATAAATTGACAACGGAAAATAATCGCATCTGCCATTTAAAGAAAGAGAACTGAAAAAGACAGAAAGAAGACAATGGATGATAAATAACACAGGTAGCCCATGCAGGTAGGAACTATAATACCGACTCATATTGTTGGAAAAAAGAACTGCATGGAAACCGCTCGTAGATGGTGGGAATGGGAACGAGTACTGACAGAGAGTATGAAGTAAGAGAGCACACCTCCATGTCCAATCAGTAATGATTTGAAAATCTATTTTTAGCTACGCGCGCAGCCTAAAATATTTTATCATGGGATTCCTGATTCAGTTCAAGCTGCGCGCGCGGCTAAAAATAGATTTTCAAATAATTTTCATTGGGAAAGACCTATGTATGGGAGATGTGCTGTCTTACTTCATACTCTGTTGGTACTGAAGAAGGAAAATCGTGAGAAATGTTTGACGTCAGTACACACATGAATGCATGACGTAACGTATATACGTACACTCTCTCAACTGCTCGATTCACATGCGCGGGCTACGAAGACTTACGCATTGTCTTCACTAGTGCCTCAGTCAGCCAGCAACCCAGTATAAAAGTTTTAAAAGCTTATAAGCTTTCGGCTAGCCATAGGAATTCGTTAAGCATCCGCGATATTTGTAAGGGCGGAGTTGGGTGTTAGGAAAGAAGTCACGCTATCAAAAACTGCTGAAAGTAAAACAGGCCAAATATGTAATGAATGTAAGACAGACAGACAGACCGAAAGACGAAGCAAAAAGCAGGGAAATCAAACCTAAAACAAAGAATAAGAACAATCGACAGTATCACTGCGTGACCACGTTAACAGGATTTCCAACCTTCAACTATCAGGCCCTCACTTCTTTTTCCCAAAAGGCTGTCAGTATCGTTTCCGAGAAATAATAATGACATGTTGTGATTGGCACACACACCCCTTACTCTCCAAAGGAGGCGCACACGGCCTATATATTAATCATAACGAACATGGCAAAGACGTCACAAAACAACAATGTTCAACACCATCAATCTAGGATGAACTATATACTAGAAACAACAACAATCATAAAAAATTAACTTCTAAATTTCAATTGAATCCCAGGGGAAGAAGAGACACTAGCTGTGGAACCATTGGTAATTGCCATTTTTATTGATTTAATTATCTGTGATAAGAAAAGTTACTAACTTGCTCCCAATTAAATTATACTCAACATTCAGTTGTTTTGATAATTGTAGAGTGGCGGGTTATTTGACCTCAATAAGCTATTAACTCCCTTCAATTGTGTGACTCATGATTGGGTCTGTATAAACATTCAGGGTACAATTTTCGGTTAGTCATTGAGGCCAAATAAATCAGTTATCTATGAACATACTGCTATAAAGAATAATGAAGATAGAAAACTTGTCATTAAGATGTATAAGTACAGTAGTTCGCTAACAGGAATATTGTTTTTAATATATCTCTGGCTGCTAGCGCGGAGGCTGATTCCTGAGCTAACTATGCAAGGAACAAAGTTTCGGAGCAACTAACCGAACAATCTTCATAATTTTCGGAGACATTTTTTGTTACTTTTGAAAATAATTGCCTACATGCATGGGAAAATGTGAACTAAATCTTTCTAAATCAACACACTGCTCATTTCCGCTATTGTAAGATCAGAGTCAGTTCGTCCAATAACTTGGTTTGATTACAGCTATTATCAAGATCATTACTGAGAGTTATATTACTCACCATTCAATAACGACTCTCTCTCCATGTCTTCTGAACGATTAATGGAAGTCAAGCTAGCTCGCAGTTCCTCTTTGGGGACGGTCCAAACGAACATGACGGCGAAAGGTCGAACAAGTAACGTGAGTAAGTCTGAGGGTATTATTAGAATAACATTGAAGGGTTTATCAATCATCGATACCCCTTTACATTTGGAGGAACGGTATCACCTAACAGTCACGCGTGTGAGGGGATGGATGGTGTACTGGCTTTCGGTGCTCGCTTTTATCTTAATTGCCACAAGCCACTTTCAGTTGCAGACGGAATATCAGCCTAGCTCCTCGAATTGTCCTTGACTTCAATCAGTTCAACTGAACCAAAGGAAGTTTTAGTAAGAGCTACACAGGGAGACCAATAAGGATTGTGGGTAGATACATTTTACACGTTTTTACTCAGGCTGCCTGATGCCATTGTGAGAGTCATCAAGCTGCAGCTTGTATCAAAACCTTTACTTGTTGGACATGAAATGTTTCCCATGATCCTCAGCGATCTCTGTTTGGTAGGTTTTTGGTGGAATACGTGTATTATACAGGTAATTCGAAAAAAGGTGGTGAAGGTTTTGTTACATGTTGCATTCATATGTAAATAATATCAGCACAGAAGAAATACTATGGTAAAAACGTGCAGTTTTGTAAAATTCAGAAGTTCACATGCGGTCCATAGTGCATTTCGGGCTTGGCATATGGAACATGTAACAAAACCTTCACAACCTTCCTTGAAATAGCTATGAATGGAAATGTTATGTAAATTCTACATCAATCAATAACCGATTTTAGTTTTAGTATTATTTATATCGATTAGATTATTGATGTAGGACCATACCTCCAGACACGCCACGGCAGTGCTGAAGTGCAGTATGGCAGCGCAGTATGGCAGTGGAGATTTCGGCCCCGAGACCACTATCCCTGGATTTACAGACTGATCAGGAAGCTCGGCCGAAGCCTGAGGGAGAGGTAAGTTGGCCCCTAGACCATAGATGATTAACCACTTGCTATGACCAGTAGACCCTATATAACGTCGTTTGTATTGCTGGGGACTAAGCACCCAAGGTCACTCTTTTCCATGTGGGATGCGTTTTGAAAAAAAATGAAGATGGAAACGGATGCAACAATTTTGACGTTTGGCTGAGTAGCTATGACACCGAAACGTTTGTTCTTTTTTTTCCCTTATATTTTCTATTATAATGTAATATACTGTACGATTTAAAAAATTTTCCCCGGTAAGTATTGTTATCCGGCTAAATTTAAGAGCGCGCTAGAATAAATGATTAAACAGAGAGATAATTACATGGAATTAAGATATGCGTATTTCAGCTGCTCTCTCTTCACATTGATAAATGAGTACCCTAGCTGTCTTAGATAGGTGACACAATGCACATGTCTTTTCATTTGGTTTAAGTACTTCTCAAAAAATATATCCTTACTCTTGTCTCCCGTCGTCTTTTTAAAATCCGATTCTTATTATACGGATCACTTCATGATTATTTCTATTAAATGGCGAACTTTACTCAAAGGATGGAGACGTGGGCGAGTTGGTTTTGAAGTCATTAACACGCAAATTACTACTGAAACATGCAGGCAGGCAGGTGGATTGAAAATGAGGTGCGTTGCCAAGAGAAACGCGAGATGTAATCCGATGTGTTTCATCAAGATTGTCAACTTGTTGTTCAATGCAAACAGGAATTGTTAAGTTTATCTAAAACTCTTAAGCTGGAGTTGTTGGCAAACAATTCGTTATAAGGTACGATAATTACATATGTACTCGTAAATGAGGATATATGACGGACAAGAAGACATTTAGAATTTAAGCCTCACTGAGTTGACATGAGCGAAACGAGAAGTGGAAGAATGAACACAAACAGTCTGGAATTGAAAGTCGATACGTTGAAAATAAAGAACAAACAGCCTACAGATTGGTCAAAAGCTAGTAAACCAAGCGACGTGTCAAAGCCAACAAGAAGTAAATCAATGGGTTTGGAGGTAAGAAGAAACTCTCCAGACAAGTTTCCTGAACAAAGACCCAATACTCCAGATAACGAAGCAACGGGATTTCGCAATACTGAAGCCGACTCTGGTCAGTTAAAGACTGAGAGCACAAAGATTACAATGTATCCAACCCCCTTGTTTAGTCTTTTTCCTCCAGTTTCACAAAATGGAGCAATTTTTGGTGAAGAAGACTCAGAATCGAATAAAAAATGGAAGCGAGAGTACAGAAACGCAAGGTATCTCATGGAGAGGCAAAAAGCTCGTTATCTTGCCTTGAGAAAGGGCAGAGACAAGGCCGTCCTGTGCAAAGAATGCGAAACAAAAGGAGAGAAAGCACTGAGAATCGGCGGTCAAAACAGCAGGAAACCAAACGAGAGCAAACACTGCGATAAAACATTTGTAATAGAAGGACATGTAGTCAAGGAGAGTGACGGCAAACATACGTTTGACTCGCGCGGGATTCCAACCAATTTTTACCTCCCAAGGAATAGAATGAAAACGAGTTTTGAAGAGTGCTACGAAAAACAGAATAAGCCAATTACAACAGGGAGGAAAGCTTTATCCAAGATGTCATTCGAAAGGCTACAGCCTTGGGTAACCATAGATAAGAATAATAAGCACGGTCTAAAGATGAAGCAAGATTTTCCTCACAGCTGCTTTCGCATGTACTTGCCACATCACTGCTGACGCAGTAAAGAAAGTAAACATTCGCCACTTTCCATACATCGATTCACTGGTCAAACACAAAGCATTTAGTCGAGGCTTGAAGGTTCAAATTTGAGTCCTTTGGAACTACCTTGCAGCCTCGATTGAATGCTGTGTGACCAGTGAACCGATGGATGGATAATGGTGAATTCAAGAGGGTATAGACCCCTTGCACTAATCCCCAATCTGGGGGTCAAAACAAGAGGGAACAGTATCAAGGGCAGGAAAAACCTTCCAATTATGGAAATACAAGCTCAAACAGCACTGTCTTAATACTTTTTTTGGAAAGAAAATGATTGGATTCCATTCGCCAAGAAAATGGAAAACAACGTTAGAGATGACAACTACACTTTATAACATGCTGTTTATTTCCAGGCTAAAGCCCCCTTGCAGCACGTTGGAATGCAGCTCAATTTGGAGGACAAAACAATTTAGGAACCAGTTCTCTGGAGATTGAAGTTCTTTTGTTTTGTCCTCCAAATTGAGCTGCTTTGATGTCATATGAAAGGGGTCTATCCCAGAATGCACCTTGTAAACTTCCAATAGCATTATGCATATTTCTAAAAGAACATGGGAATACCCAGACTATAAGGACAAAAGACCCTATTACAAGGATGGGTTGTGCACTGTAGCATGACAATTCAAACTTTGCTTGTGAATTTCTGAGAACTGTTCTTTATTCTTTTCAATTTTACAGCATGATGTTAATTCTAAGCTCTAGTAACCTGCCACACTCTGATAAGATTGTCTGTGTAGCCAGCAAACAGTGTCTGACCATCAGATGACCATGCTAGAGATACACAGTCTGCAGGTTGAGCCTTGCCACCCATGTTGATGATCTCTGGTTTCAGCTCATCTACTAGAGATTTACCTTCCAAATCCTGCAACAACAAAAAAGAAAGAATTAATGTCAACTAACTAGAAGGAACGTTGATGAAACAAATCCAATTTTGTTCCTGCCCTCATGCTATGTAATTGTTTCTCAGGGTTTTTGGGTTTACTTTCTTTCATAAAAATCAATTTGGTGAATATGTGAGTGTAAAAGTGGTAGGCACTAAAATGTTTTCATGTACTGATATCTTTGACTGACAGTAGTCTATTGTTCATTTACTACTGTGCTGTATTAGTAAACAGTACTCTGCACATTCAGTTTAGGAAGTGCCAAAAAATCACTCAAGAAGCGTGAGAAGCATTCATTCACATGGAGCTTCTCTCCTCATGCTTCTCTCCACATTTTTTTAAATTTTTTATCACTTCCTGCATGCTTTACAGCTATATTTAATTGAACGGAGTGTAAAAAATCTTATGTATAAATAACTCACCCAGATCTTGATGGTGGGGCCGGAAGCAGCACACAGCCAGTAGCGGTTTGGACTGAAAGTCATGGCATTAAGTATATCTCCAGCACCTAGTGTGTACAGGTGCTTGCCTTCATTCAGATCCCACAGCATGGCTTGGCCATCCTAGACACAAATGAACATCCAATAAGTACTATTCTGTACCTATGGGATCTTAACACAGACAGTTAAGAATAGAGGGGCAGCTAAGCTTCTAGGGAATCAAGGGTGTTGTAGCAGTAGTGGACTCATGATTTAGTGTCTCTGTTTGATTCTTCAACGTGGCATTACATGACCAGAGTTAGTTGGGTTTCTCCCTTGAAAATACGGGTTTTCTCCTGGTTCTCTAGTTTTTAGCTTCAAGACAAACCTAACAAGCTAAATGCTTATTTGATCCAGAATTTGCTTTGGGGATGTTTCAGGGATTCAATAAAGTTTTGAAGGTAAGGAAAAATTTAGCTTATAATTTATTATAAGTTAATTTATTAGGTACCTTTCCACCAGAGGCACAGAGAGAGCCATCAGGAGAAACAGTCACACAGTTAAGGTATCCAGTGTGACCAATGTGGTTGGTCTTAAGACGGCAGTTAGTCAGATTCCAAACCTTGGGGAAAAAATACACAATATTTAGCAAAATATGAAAAGAATACAAGATCAATAAACTGTAAAAGTGAAGACCCATATAGACCTTTATCATGCAGAAGCCACATTTCTTGCCCTGAGAATTAAAGGCTTTTTTCTGCCCATTCAAACTCATTTGGAAGTATTTGAATGCAAGGCTTCCTGGGCAAAAATATACTGTTCCAGCAAACATGGCTACCACATGAAAAAAGTTTATTAACATACATCTTCAAATTAATACCAAACATCAAATATATATTTCTCATGGGTCAATAAATCTAAATTGCACATTAAACAACTGCATGATAGTGAGATTCCTATCAGCTAAAACTGGGCTCTGATGGTTTTTCACCAACTTGTAGCTCAAAATAGCATATATAAATATACTTAGCCCTGTAAACAGGATTAGATCACAGGGCTAAAAATAATGGCCATTTTACCACATTGGACTGATAAAAATGTGACCAGTCAATATAACCAGCAAGAGGACCACTCAAATGGCTGTTTAAATTGTACCTTGACTAGCTTGTCCCATCCAGCAGAGACAATGATGGGATTGCCAGTGTTAGGTGAAAACCTGACACAGGAAACCCACTCAGAGTGACACTCATCATGGATGGTGTACTTGCAGACTCCAAGAGTGTTCCACAGTTTGATTGTCTTGTCTCTTGATCCAGACACAATCTGTCGGTTGTCAGCAGAGAATGCAACACTGAGAACGTCCTTTGTGTGACCAATAAATCGTCTGGTAGTAACTCCACTGAACATACAAGGTAAAGTAACAAGTTAGATCAAGTCTTGTCTTACATTTTCTCGTAAGGGGGAAATCAAAATTGGAGTACTGCATACTATTTCTGCATCGAAAAATGTGCTTTAATGCAATGGTACTAGGATTTTGGCTTTGCTTTGTACCAGGCTTTGATTTTGATTATTTGGATCTCAGATATTGTTTCAGGATATCAATAAAATTTTGAGGCTTCTGTAGGCCTAGAAGTACTTACGTGTGAAGATCCCACAGACGAAGAGTGCTGTCCCAAGAACCAGACAGAGCAAACTGTCCATCAGATGACATAACAACATCAGCAACAAAGTGGTTGTGTCCTTTAAGCGCCCTCTCAGGCAGACCATAATTTGTTTCATCTCTGGTCAGCTTCCAAACAATGACTGATTTGTCTAAAAAATCCAAAAGATTCGAATTAAGCCATAAAAACTTGTAGGTTAAGTACATCCAAGATAGCAGCAATTATGTGCTAGCACCAACTTAAAATCTTACGCAAACTTCGGTGCAACATTACGTACATAATATTTCCTAACATATTGATCATCATCATCATCATCACCAGAGATCAGATAGTGTTTTAAGCCATGGAGTTTTGTTCATCCTGGTACTATATTGTAGTGTCATTTTATTCACATTACTATATGTTTCAGCTATCACTCTTATGTCCTTAAATGTATCGAGATAAAAAAATATATGGCTTCGTCTTCACGATGGAATATCATTTATTTCTAGATCAGGAAATAATAATCCAAGCTTCCATTGAAACTTTTATGATAATAATAAACAATATATTATTTCCTATAATGAGTTTATACAAGCAATATGAATATTATTAACGGGTTCGATTATTACTTTATTGTAGTAGTGTTTTCTCATGGAAAGAACAACAATTCACAAACCTACCTCGCGAACTAGACAAAATTAGATCAGGAGATTGAGGATTTGTGGCAATTTGAGTTACCCATCCATTGTGGCCTTTTAGCGTTCCACGTAGAGTCAGTTGTTCGGCCATGATGACTTTTATAGGCCAAGATTTTGACGGATTATAAATCCACCTCAATGTAATGGCCGACAGTACGAGGGAAAAGAGAGAGGAAGGAGCGAGGCAAGGTATTTAAGACTGGGACCGAGCGACAATTTCCCTTACGGGAGGGGAGGGGGTGATTGCTTTTCGAAATATTTTAAAAGTTAATAGTTTTTAATACAATCTTTTTAAATGCATTTAATTATATGAGAACCATGGATTCGTATTTATTTACGAATCGTAATGTGTACTTTAAAGGCGAAAGTTCCATTCATCCTAATATTGAAAAAAATTCCTGTTTATTTTTCTTATGTGGAAAACTTGGAAGTAATTTCCGCGCACGCATCTGAATAAAATATCAAATGATCTTAATATTCCATTTCTTGTATTTATTAGTCATTTTTTAGACGAAATTCTCTAATTTCAGGCATAAATGTAATGTGGGAGTCCTGTGGTGTACTTTATTTTGAGAGAGAGGGGTAGGATAGTATGATTTTTGTCCTGTTCATATCGAGGCATTAGGTACACATGTCTAAAGTGACGTGGCGACCGCCATCTTTGTTGGCAAAACTTGAAATCTTTCTCATTTTTCTTCCTTAATTCCCCCTACTTCTTACTGAAATACAACCAGTAGAATAGTTCCTAAAGCTCGAAGTACTCTTCCTCTAGAGTTCTGAGTGGTTTTATCTGAACTATGTTGACTAAATTCGAAACCAAGTCAGCTCGAGTTAAAGGTAGGTTTGATCTATGTTCATTTTAGCTTTGAATACTTTATTCTAACCTTTCTTCCTCTACGCCCTTGATGCTGAATCCTGATACTTCCATAGATATTTACTTTATATAAAAGGCTTTTTAGACCGTTTTATTTCATATTAATTGTTTTAATTTTGGTTGATCAACTTAGAATTTTGATTGAGCTTCTTTGACCGGCATATTTTTCTGCCAAGCTCCAGTCATTCCTTTATAACAGATATAATATTTCGCAATTGAAATGCCATATTACCCATATAAACTGCTCTTTTTATTTGCTGGGTTCAAGTACTCAAATTCTTTAGTATTTTATAGGGTTACTTTTATTAGTGTTTTACCAAAATGATAATATATTAGAGTACTATGTAATCATTTGTACTGATTGTTGCAAAATGTGTATATCATATATACGAATGAATATACATATATGTATACACATGGATAAAGGAGGTAAAGCGCTACCTTAAACTACCCAAATTGAGCATTGACAGAGGGGGTAATGTACCATTGACTTGCCCCTTCTCCCTGTAGAGTGCTTCCTGATGAATAGGCATATGATGTTGGGAATCAAGGGTGGTGTAGTGGAGTGCACTCATCCCCTTGAGATCTCAGGTTTGATTCCTGGACTCTGCATCACCTTTGAATAGAGTTTATTTTTCCCATGATTTGAGGGTTTTTCTCTAGATACTGGTCCCCCCCTCCCTCCCCCTATGTAAAACCTAGCATGCCATTTCCAATTTGATCTGTGGGTTAGCCATGCCCTGACTTGGATTGGCCCAAATGCTTTATCAGATTATAGACCCCTTACATGTGACATCAAAGCAGCTCAATTTGGAGGACAAAACAAAATAATTTCAATCTCCTGAGAATTGGAACCTATTGTTTTGTCCTCCAAATTGAGCTGCAAGGGGTCTATTGATAAAGTTTGAAGGTAAAAACAAAAGTGCCAAGTTGTATTAAACTGTTTTACCTGTTTTCAGGGATATGTTTTCATCCCAAGAGGCCATGGGTGCTTGCCAGTCTACATAATGGTGTTATACAACTATGGGATTATCGGATGTGTACACTGTTGGAGAGATTTGATGAGCATGATGGTGAGGATTTCTATGGAACTCTCATACTGACTTAACAATAAAAACTTAAGCTAATAGACCCTTTAAATAATGTCATTCACTTGGACAGTATTTCCTTCCAAAATAGTAATAAGAATAAGAATAACTATTAGAAGATTAATTATGCAAGGTCCTTAGAATTCACCACTTTCCCTACATTGGTTCACTGGTCAAACACAAACCTTGCAACCTCGATAAATGTTTTGTCTGTGACCAATAAACTGATGTGTAAAGAATGATGAATTATGAAAAGTTATAATCTTGAAAAGCTGAAATGCTTATCTTTAAAGGCCTAATGTAATGTGTTGTATTATATATACTTATATTCTAGGTCCTGTAAGAGGAATTCATTTTCATGATGTTCAGCCACTCTTTGTGTCTGGGGGAGATGATTATAAAATCAAGGTGATTTTACTATTTACAGTCTTCACCATTTTATCTGCAAGAACAACAGTTTGTGATTTTGATAATTTTGTTCCATTAGGTTTGGAATTATAAGCAGAAGCGCTGTCTCTTCACATTACTTGGCCATTTAGATTATATCCGGACTACTTTCTTTCACCATGTAAGTAGAAAATCATAGTTCTGTCAAGACTTCATTTGATGGACTTATTTTATTTTGCTTTCACTGTTTTTCATAGGAATATCCTTGGGTTCTGAGTTGTTCTGATGATCAAACAATTAGAATTTGGAACTGGCAGTCCAGAACATGCATATGGTAAATATATGGTCATAATTATGGTTGTTGCTATAAGAAATCTATATTTAACTCTGAATATGTTGAATGTAATCTTCTGGTTGAGTTGTGTAGTCTACAGAAAGACAGTGCTAATACACAGGATTGTAACTCTATTAATATTGGGTATGTTTATTTCATGTAGTGTACTGACAGGCCACAACCACTATGTTATGTGCGCACAGTTCCATCCCTCTGAAGATCTAGTGGTATCTGCCTCACTTGATCAAACTGTCAGAGTATGGGATATCTCAGGTAATAAATCATATATGAAAACAGCATTTACCGTACTTAAATACCATGGTTTGGTCGTTCTTCAGGTCAATGTTCATTTACAGTACATACATGTATAGACATTTGGTACAGTAGACAACGTACTACAAAAGGTTTATTCTTGAAAAGGGTGATGTGAGTAATTGAAGATACCTTTATGACTAGGTCTGCGTAAGAAGACTGTGGCTCCAGGTGCTAGTGGTTTAGATGATCATCTGAAAACCCCTGGGCACACCGACCTCTTTGGACAGTCAGATGCCATAGTCAAACATGTACTTGAGGTAGGTTCTTTATTTATTTTTGACTGGCTCTGAGAGTATAGCTAAAAATGTAATAATGGCTGCTCAGTGGCCAGACATGATAAAAACCCATCACTTGGATCAACACATGACCAGTCAATAAGACCTGTCTATGAGATGTTTGGCAAACAAGTGGCCTGATTTAACCTTTCATCCCGACATCATTATTTCAGTTTGGTGTACTGTAGGTATTTAATAAGGTATTGGTGTTTTGTAGGGTCATGATAGAGGTGTTAACTGGGTTGCATTCCATCCTACCATGCCTTTAATAGTCTCTGGAGCAGATGATAGACAGGTCAAATTGTGGAGGATGAATGGTGAGTTATCAGTCTTTATTTCCCATCAATTCTTTTAATAATTAGTTGGCTCATATTAATTTTTTCTTTGTTTTTAGACTCCAAAGCTTGGGAAGTGGATACGTGCCGTGGACACTACAACAATGTATCCTGTGTTCTTTTCCATCCAAGACAAGAACTCATGCTGAGTAAGTAGCAAGTTTTATATAAAATATCATGTTGTTCATATAGCTTTATAGACACTTCTTCCTTACAACCCATAAAGCATTTCAATCTGGCTCATTTGCATCAAATTATAAAAACTAGAGGCTGCACATTGTAAATAAAATGCTGCAAGTAAGCCTTCAGTGAACATTGTATCAACTTTAGTGAAAGGGTATCTGGTATCTGGTATTAGGTTATATGTTCTATCTTTTCATTCCAGGTAATTCTGAGGACAAGAGCATCAGAGTCTGGGACATGTCTAAGAGGTAAGGACAGTCTGTCAAAAGTGAAAAGTTTTAGATCTTGGTGTATGACACATTAAAGTCAATTTTAGAAGTGAAATTAATGAACAGAAAAAGCTTTCTGCCTTAAAGTCCATAGCATAGTTTAACAGAACAGTTATCTTTTTTGATCAACACATTCTGATAGGCTGGCTCAACGAAAAGAAAATATTAAGAAGCCATTTCCATTATTACATTATCAAATCTCAAGTACTCATAAACTTTTCAAAAATTCTTCAAACAACAGAACTGGTGTTCAGACATTCAGAAGGGAACATGACCGCTTCTGGACAATAGCTGCTCATCCTACTTTGAACTTATTTGCTGCTGGTACGTAATACAATCTGTACTAAAATACATGTACAATGCTGTATCTTTGTATAGTATAATCTCCTGTGCGTCTGTTGACTTTATTTCTTGTATGCCAGGTCATGACAGTGGCATGATTGTGTTTAAGCTTGAAAGAGAACGACCAGCATATGCTGTGCATGGAAATACCTTGTATTATGTCAAGGTAAGGGCAATAATTATGATATTTTCACTAACTTGAAAGTGATTTGTAATGCTCATTTGATCTCATCATGCTGTTTTTAGGATCGTTATCTTAGGATTTATGAATTTGGTACCTCCAAAGATGTTCCTGTAATGCAGTTCAAGAGGTTAGTGATTGCAGTAATAAAAAAAAGATTACTTTATTTACTCCTTTAAATGCCATCCCCGATTAAGGGCCACCCTTGATTAAGCGCCAAATATGAGAGCAAAATATCAAAGAGTGCCCCTCTCAAATGGGCGCTGCCTTCGAATAAGCACTGCAACTGAAACACTAAAAAATTAAAGAGCTCTACTGCAGTTAATCGAGTAAATACAGTATTTAATCTTCCCTAAGCCTAACTTATGAAGATAAAAAGATAAATCTACTATTTGAAAGTATAGCTAATAATTTACATATTTTATTATTGTAGGAATTCATCTCGTACCCCAGTTTTTTCCTTGTCATATAATCCTGCCGAAAATTGTGTACTTGTCTGCACGGTAAGTACTAGGTCCAGTGACCCTGTCACATTTAGATCAGTCCAGAGGTTCTTTCACTGTTCAATGATTTTGTTTTCTTGCTCATGTTTGTACATTCATCCAAATCGAAAGTGCATTGGAGCAGTTTTCATATGAATATGAAAAACTTATGGTACAGACCACACCTTTGCCGTGACCATGTCTGTGCCATGTTGTGTATGAAAACATTCTATATTCAGTGCCTTGTACAACTGTAGAATCTGCCCTGTAGAATGTAGTGACCAGTAGTGTGTGTGGAAAGAGCCCTTTACAGAGTGATGGATTTATATTATTTTTAGTTTTTTTCTTGCTAAAATAAAAAAAATAAAAAATGAGTCTTTCTTTTAAGATAGTAGTTTTGATTGCCGATTGTTCATCTTGTGAATGTTCAATCACCAATCACCCATTACCAATCGCCATTTGCACCTTCAACCTTTTTGGAATAGCTGTATATCTTGTTTGAATGAACAGACACACAACTCAAGAGTCCAAGGTTGCTTGCTTTGTGCTCCTCCACTTTATTTGTTTTTCTTGTTTGCAATAAGATGTTGTTTTCTTCCAGAACGCATCTAATCCAGAAAACTGTGTTTATGAAGTGCATGCAGTGCCAAAGCAGATAGACAGTAGCAACCCTGAAGGTAATGTCAGAATGGTAGAATAATCAATCGATATCTGGTTCTCATTTTATGTAGCAATTTGTTACAGCAGTGCAAACCTTTATAGACAGAGAAAACTATTCAGGAATTTGAAGCTTTTATTTTTACTTGAAACCACCATAATTAGTAGGGTAGGGGTAGGGGTAGGGGTGTTTTTTGGTTTTCTCCTGTGCTTTGGGAGGTTTTCTAAAAGGTTCTCTGATCTGGTTTTCCTAGATTCCTGTAAAATAGAATAAAATCACAATTCTAATAATTTGATCAGGCAAGAACTTGCAGATATGTGGTCCTGGCATGAAAGACTTGATTGTGACTGATTCAATTTAAAAAGATCATTTTCATTTTTATTTCAGTGTCAGAAGGAAAGAGAGCATCAGGTTTGACTGCAGTATGGGTAGCTCGTAACAGGTTTGCCGTCCTGGACAGGACACATAACCTGCTCATCAAGAACTTGAAGAATGAAGTGACAAAGAAAGTCACTACTCCAAACTGTGACATGATCTTCTATGCTGGTACTGGAAGTCTTCTGCTAAGGGATCCTGACTCCATTACCCTGTTTGATGTCCAGCAAAAAAGGTAAAATAAGTCACATTTCATGGTTAATAGGCTAGGGAATCAAGGGTAGAAAACCTGCCTCTCATCTCTGGGGTGTCAGATTCAATTCCAGGACTTGGCATCTCATTTGAGTGGAGTTTGTTAGGTCTCCCTTGATTCAACAGTTTTTTCCAGGTTCTCCATAAAATTGTAAAATTAGACTGGTTGACTATGTTTTCAGCCACCAACTATCAATCAAGATGAGCTTGTTATCACATATCTATACTTATCGAAATGTTATCTTATTGATTCATATATTTTAATGAGTTTCTAATCATATCCATTCAACCACAGATCATTGGCTTCAGTTAAGATAAGCAAAGTCCGTTATGTGGTTTGGTCCCCTGATATGTCCCATGTTGCTCTTCTCAGTAAACATGGTAAGTAGGGAAATATCTTATTTCATGTGTAGACCATGTTAGTGTTGAAGCAAAGTCGCCACTATTAGCAAAATGTCACACCTTAATACCTGTAACTTGAATATTCTAGCAATCCAGTCCTATATGGATTGAAGATAGAAATCCTTAGATCAGTAGTAGCCCAATTCCAAGATATGTTTCCCTTGTCACTCACAAAGGTTACAACATGAGACTCAGTGATTCGTGACAGAAGAAATGAATAAATTTAATTTAGCACGGAGCCTCATACTGAAACCTTCGTGCATGACAAGCAAAGCATATCTTTGTGGGCTATTCAACTGTTCTTACTTACTTACAAGGGTAGGCAAAGAGCAGGTCAATGGTAAACTGGTTATTCTTCGCATGAATAAGTATATTAAAAATTTTAGTCAATGTTATGAATTTTGTTCTTTTAGTTGTTGCTGTATGCAATCGCAAACTGGAGTGTCTTTGCACAATCCATGAGAACATCCGTGTAAAGAGTGGTGCCTGGGAGGAAAGTGGTGTGTTTGTATACACTACAAGCAATCACATTAAATATGCATTAACAAATGGTGATCATGGGATCATAAGGACATTAGATTTACCTATCTATATCACCAGAGTCAAGGTAAACATGAGTACTGTTGGAGAATAGAAAGACAGAGGGGGTGCACCTTAGTGCTGTGTTGGATGTAGTGATGGATATGACCCAATAGTCCCTTTCAAAGTTCCCTGCACCATCGTGAAAGGTAGCCATGCCTTTGCATCAAAGTGAGACAAATGGTGAGCTTGCAATGATAGAGACATATGAATAATTGTGAATAATCGTCCAAGGTAAAAAAGTCTCTATCATTGCAAGCTCATCATTCATTTTGCTTCGATGCAAAGACACGGCTACCCTTCAGTTGGCACAGGGAACTGTGAAAGGGACTATTGGGTTACCTCCATTCTAGGCTACGTATTATTTCTTTCTTTATTGGTACTGTCTTTGTGCAAGTACAAACCTACCCTGTTGTCAGTCCTTTGTGTACTGATAGTTACAGTTGTGTTGTCTTGCTAGATTATAATCCATCTTGTCACCCAGTTTGCTTCCTTGTAGCAAACTGGTCTCCATGCTGGGACACTACTGACACTATTACACCTTGTATATCATATTGAATGAGTATATATTTCAGATATTGTTGTCAGATGTTTGTAACTGAGAACACATTTATTACAGGGAAGTAGCGTGTACTGTCTGGATAGAGAATGCAAGACCAGAGTACTTGGTATTGATCCTACTGAATTTAAGTTTAAACTGGCACTAATTCATCGTAAATATGATGAGGTAAGTTGTCAGGAATCCTTTGTCCTTTACTAAGGGCGTGACATAGTATACTGTAGCTAGGGCATGCATGCAGAGCTGTTTTTATAACATCAGCATCAGCTCCTTGAAAAAAGTGTGTGAGGTCACAGAGGGTTTAACTATGGACCTCTTGCTTAGCAGGCAGCACACTAACCAACCAAGCCACACTTGCTCTTTAAAACAAGTGTGTGAGGTCACTGAGGATCAAACCATGGACCTCTTGCTTAGCAGGCAACACACTAACCAACCAAGCCACACTTGCTCCTTGAAACAAGTGTGTAAGGTCACTAAGAATCAAACTATGAACCTCTTGCTTATCAGGCAACAGACCTAGGCAAGTTAGTCATTGTTGATATTTTAACATCTTTTTTTTTATTATTCAGGTGCTCCACATGGTCAGGAATGCTAAACTTGTTGGACAATCCATCATTTCTTACTTACAAAAGAAAGGATATCCTGAGGTTAGAAACAAAGCAAAAAAACTGTTAGGATAATGGTAGATTTACAGTATAACTTGAATGCATTAAATAATGATCAATCTTATAGGTGGCCCTTCACTTCGTAAAAGATGAGAAGACAAGATTTGGTCTTGCACTGGAGTGTGGAAACATTGAGGTAATAAAGATCTTTATTTTTATATATTTTACTCTTTTATCTTGCTTCTGATTGACCAAAAAACCACAGCCAATCCCAGATAGTGTGTGTGTGAACTTGACATGAAAAATGTATTTACTGCATTTGTCATGTCAATGTGATTAAGGTTTGTTTTTGTTTCAAAAGGCACTTTAAGGCTAATGTTGGTATTGTGTATTGTTTATAGGTTGCATTAGAAGCAGCTAAGGCTCTGGATGACAAGGCATGCTGGGAAAGATTGGGTGCAGCGGCCTTGAGACAAGGCAATCATCAGGTGATTAGTGCTACTCTTTATTTCAAGATCAAAAGAGTCTATCTTTAAATGATACATTAGAAAGAAGGTTTTTGTTGGCTTCAAGTTAGGCCATGCACGTATGTCAGTCTTATAATTTAAATTATCAATACCACATTATTTTAATTTTTAGCTTTACATTAGTCATCATCATCATCACTATCAGCATCAGCATCACTATCATTAGCATCATTTTTGTCATCATCATCATTATTGAGCTGATCTTTGTTTAATGCTGTTTATAATATATAACTTTTGCTATATTTGTTGCAAGTACAGCTTACTATATTGTTGTCAGTCCTTTGTGTACTGATAGTACAGTTATGCTGTCTTGCTAGATTGTAATCCCTCCTTACTCACCTGGCCTACTTGTCTGTAGCAGTACAGGTCTTCGCGATGGGACAGTTGTTTTAAGTTTTATCTTTACATAAGTCATCATCATCACCATCACTTTCATTAATCATCCTCATTATTGAGCTGATCTTTGTTTAATGCTGTTTATAATGTTTATATTTTGTAGGTTGTTGAGATGGCCTACCAAAGAACCAAGAACTTTGACAAGCTTTCCTTCTTGTACCTCATCACTGGAAACATGGAGAAACTGCAGAAAATGCAGAAAATTGGTATGTTCCATATTTTTTACAAGTCCTAACAATTCCCTTTTGCTATAATGTTTTGCAAGTACAGCAATATATTGTTGTCAGTCCTTTGTGTACTGATAGTACAGTTATGCTGTCTTGCTAGATTGTAATCCATCCTTACTCACCTGGCCTACTTTGCTATAGCAGTACAGGTCTTCGCGATGGGACATTTTTTTAAACATTTTATCTTTGCATTAGTGCTGTAGGACTATGTTATTCCTTGAGAAAACAAATTATACAATTTTTTCTTCTGTAAATTTTCAGCTGAGATACGTAAGGATATGAGTGGACAGTACCACAATGCCTTGTACACTGGTGATGTAGAGGAGAGGGTCAAAATCCTGAAGGCTCTTGGCCAGGGTCCTCTAGCGTATTTGACTGCTGCAACTCATGGGTTGACTGAAGAGGCAGCGGATGTTGAGTCAACTTTTGAACTCGATACAGACACAGTAAGCTATTGTTCATTTGGTTGAGGGGCTGTTGAAAAAATGATGGGATAATGTCAGCCTTTTGAGCCTCTAAAGCTCAATGTTGCATTTTTAAATTTGTGGTAGCATTGTTCTTGTGTAGAATATTTACTCTATCTTTTGTCTTTTTATTTCAGTTACCTAAAGTTAATGCCAATGCCAAGCTATTGCAGCCTCTTGTACCAATTCTACAAAATGAAGGCAACTGGCCTCTTCTTACAGTCAGTAAGACATTCTTTGAAGGAGCCATGGCTGCTAAAGGTATGTTTATGTCACCGACAGTCTAATATAATATAATGTAAATAAGCAAAGTTTACAGAATCTGATCAGCAGCAATTCCACTGTGAATACAGAATGACAAGTGCCGAGGTTGACCCTTGTCAAGGTTGCCATGGTCACCTCTTGCTAGATACTAGCCTTGCTTATTGACCAGTTTTCTGTAAGGCACCTACATGTAACCACCATCCTCAGAAGTGACAAGTTAATTGTATTTATTACCCACTGTCAAGGGATATATGGATTAGATTATTGATGGAAAAATGTTCATATTTGAAGGAGGAGGAGCATCCATGGCTGCTGTTGATGATGTTGGTGAAGGTGCTGCTGAAGGATGGGGAGAGGATGCAGAATTAATCATTGATGAAGGTAATAAATGTTAGTGCTACTCTGGTAACCAGCCTCATAAAGTTTATCTTGAAATAGAAAATGCACATTTTATTTAAATGTTTATAATTTATCTGACAAGTGTATTTATTTGTTTTCAGAAGGAGGTTTTGGAGACGATGATGGTATTGAAGGTGTTGGAGATGAGGAAGAAGGAGGAGGATGGGATGTTGGTGACGATGACTTAGAACTGCCAGCTGACTTGGTAAGTACTCAAAGGTTATACTTCCATTGCTGCTTTAATTCACATCAAAAATATTGTTATTTTCATAAGGAAATTAAAGAAGGAGGTAGAAGATTTACAAAACTTTCTAATAGTGTTTGTAAAATAACACCATTATTGATCATGTTTATGTACTGTTGATCCACATGAGATATTACCAGATATCTTGATTAGCAAGGCAAAATCTTTTACTTAATATCTTCACTACAGTACAATTTTCAATTATCACTGGTAAATCAGCAAATTTCACTAGCCAAAACAAGAGAATGCCTAGTATTTGACTAGTTGACTACAGCCAAGTTCTAGCCCTGAGTGTGCTCTATTTTTGCCATACATGTATGTTTAACAGATATACTTTGATTATGTTCAGGATGTTGGCCCTGCATCAGTTCCATCAGGAGAAGAAGGATATTTTGTTCCACCAAGCAAGGGCACAAGTCAAGCACAAGTATGGTGCAATAACTCACAGCTTGCCATTGATCATGTCCTTGGAGGCTCATTTGAGAGTGCCATGAGGGTATGTATAACATATTCATGGGTTGCTACGTTACTATCTCTTACTGCTTTGTAGTTCATGCCTGGGGTTAGGGTTTGATTCTCCACTGAGCTACATGTGTGATTTGAGTTTGTTTGATGTATTGTTTACTGGTTTTCCTCCGTCCATAAAAATCAACATGGGCTCAACATGGGTTCAACATGTGAGTTGAGTGTTGTGGAAGAACCACTTACAGGGAGTGATGGTTATAAGATTTAAGGTTTTTTAATTCCAGCTGACAGCATCAACATTTTACCATTTTTAGATTAGGTTTCATCCATTGACATCAACAGCCCTACCTCAGATGGAAAAATATATAAATGAATGAGTAAAAATGTAAAAAACATGTGTTTTTATTGCAGCTTCTTCATGATCAAGTTGGAGTGGTGAATTTTGAACCACTGAAGCCATTGTTTATGTTAGCTTACTCACGATCAAGAACAGCCATCATTGCTGGTCCTGCTCTTCCAAACTTGTTTGGATATCCCCATAGAAACTGGTAAGAGAATCAAAAACGTTTCTATTGGAAAGGTCCGTTTTCATGCTAACAATCATTACTAATCAAAGTAATGGTAATTTTGTAATTTAGGAAAGAGGCTGGAGCTCGTAATGGCTTGCCTGCAGTGGGTCTCAAGTTGAATACCTTAGTTCAACGCTTACAGGTGAGGTGCATTAGTCTTGTTATCATCATCATCACCAATAATAATAGTCATCACCACCATCACCATCATCAGCATCATCATCATCTCATTTGACCCATCATTGCTTTCATTTTCCTCATCACCTTTGGAATTTTTGAACTATCCTCCAACAGTCAAACTTATTTGCAATTTGTACTACCTTTTCCAGGCTGCATACCAGTTGACCACTGGTGGTAAATTCCAGGAAGCATCACTCAAGCTCCAGGATATCCTGTTGAGTGTTCTACTCACAGTTGTTGACACCAAACAAGAAGTGAGTGAAGCTCAGCAGTTAGTGGGCATCTGTCGTGAATACATCTTGGGATTACAGATGGAATCAAAGAGGAAGACACTGCCTAAGGTAAGAATAAAGGAGTATTTGTTAAAGGGAGGGGCATGTGCCTCTTTATAATATGAAGAACAATAAAGGAGTATCTGTTAAAGGGAGGGGCATGCGCTTCTTTTTAATATGAAGAACAATAAAGGAGTATCTGTTAAAGGGAGGGGCATGCGCTTCTTTATAATATGAAGAGCAATAAAGGAGTATCTGTTAAAGGGAGGGGCATGCGCTTCTTTATATGAAGAGCAATAAAGGAGTATCTGTTAAAGGGGGGGCATGTGCTTCTTTATATGAAGAGCAATAAAGGAGTATCTGTTAAAGGGAGGGGCATGCGCTTCTTTATATATGAAGAGCAGAGCAATATTTGCGTTGTATCTTTGTATCTTTGTATCTTTGTTACTATAATCTGTCTATAATAATTATTTACTATAATACGTTTTTCATACACAGAGTAATCTTGAAGAACAAAAGCGTCTATGTGAGGTAATGTCAATATTGTTAATAATTATCTAGTTTTGATTATATTTCACAAGCCTAACCAATTTATAGTTTAATGATGTGTAGTTTAGATAAACTGACTGTAGTTTTCTCAATGTTTGTTTTTGTCCAATATTTAGATGGCTGCATATTTTACGCATTGTAATCTACAACCAGTACACCAAATTCTTACTCTAAGGACTGCACTCAACCTCTTCTTTAAGGTAAGGTGCCTTAATAGCATCCACAACAATATTACTATCCTTAATGGATTAGGGTGGCATGAGTGGTGTAGCTGATGGCAGTGGTGGCGTAGCATTAAGAGCACTCATCTCTCACCAATGCCACCTGGAAATGGAATGGGAATAGCTAATCTGCAAGGGTCGCATTCCCAATCATGAATCCAAATATACAACAGGAAGCCCAGCATTCAAGTTGTCAGTATCAATGAAATCATGTTTTGTTTCCTTGTGTTATGTTTAACAGCTCAAGAATTTCAAGACTGCTGGTTCTTTTGCCCGTCGTTTACTGGAGCTGGGACCTCGACCTGATGTAGCCACACAGGTACGACTAGCAACAAAAAATGAATAAAAGGATGTCTAATCTAACATTAGATTTGTAGAATAAATTTCATGTGGATGGGGAAAATCTTACCTGGAGGAAAAGTAATACAAAAAAGGCACAGAAATATGAGCAACAAAAGCATGCAACTTGTCATGTCACATCGTATTGCAAGTTGCAAAGCGAATGTTGCTCATATCACCACCCCTTGAGCAACAAATTTTTATTGTTGCAGAGAGTAGAAAGAACTTCTACTCCTGCAACAAAGTTGCTCATCAAAATCTTATTGATGTACAGGGTGGTAATACGAGGATTCAGGATGCATTGTGGTCTAGAATGGGTACAAACAACACCATATGAAGCATGATGAACAAGTGCTTAAATTAATGTTGCCTTTTTTGTTTTATCTCAAATCAGACTCGCAAGGTATTGCAAGCCTGTGACAAGAACCCAACAGATGCACATCAACTACAGTACGATGAACACAACCCATTCTCCATATGTGGTTCATCCTACAAGCCTTTGTATAGGTAAATGACTATTTTTACTGTGTCGGGGGGGGGGGGGGTCAACAAAACTGGGGGGTTACATTATTTTCGGAAGCTATATAGAGGGTTGTTACTGATTTTATGCAGCTCCATAGGGGTTTAGTAATAAATATAGGGGGGTTATGATATTTTTGCCAACCAGGAAGGAGGGGTTCAATGGGTAATATTTGGAAGAGACAACAGATGATTTTGCTGCCCCCCCCCCCCCCCCCCCCCACACACACACACATATACAGTAATGAATAAAAGCCCCCTAGAACAAGAACTGTGTGTTTTATTTTAACAGTTTGAAGGTATTGTCTGGCATACTTGATTTGATATTAATGAACTGTTTGATAATGTCTATTCACAGAGGTAAACCCCAAGAAAAATGCCCCTTGTGCCAGACCAGTTATTGCCCAGAGTTTAAAGGCATTGTGTGTGAAGTATGCAAGGTAGGTTACAAAATGGCTACTGATGTAGAATATGGTGGAACTCTCGTTACAGTTTTCCATTAATAAAAATCGTATTCTAAAATCTAATTCATAATTTTTACAGGTTGCAGAAGTTGGCAAGGATACAATTGGACTTAGAATCAGCCCAATACAGTTCCGTTAGACAACCTGTCATAAATAATAGCAACAAAATTGACCTTAGGATCCAAGAGAAAGATAGCAGTGCCTTAGTAACACCATACCCATACTAGGATATATAAAGGCCAGCACCACAAATGAAATTGTTTTATGAAGTAAAAAAAACTATCCTGAATGCTCTACATAACACTAAAATCCTTATATCAGGCACAATAAGATGTGAGACTGATAAATGATTAATGTTATATTACCTCACAAGACCAATAGCTAATAGAACATGTGAAATAACTAGTCAAATCAGGTCTCATAATCAAATATATAAGGGCTCAAGTTGGGTTCTTGTTTTACATATCAGTATGAAAATAAAGTTAGTATAAAATTGAATTGTGATTTATTCCCTATTGAAGTGTCCATTTTGTATGCAAAATATTTGCAAAAAATAAAAACTTTAACCCTCAATGAAGAAAATGTTGGATTCTACCTTTCAGGGACTGCAGAGCATAGTTTTGAGTAGGGGGGGGGGGGCTAATCTGGGGGGCCAGGGGAAAGCCTTCACCCCCTGAACATTTTAAAGTTGAGGCTTTTGGAAATGTGATTTCCAGTAGTATAGTTTTGAGGGGCAACATTGTAACATATTAATTGCATTAAACTTGTGTCAAAGCTTTTATTTAGGGAACTAATAACGGAAAATCTTTTTTGGCTAAAATCAAGGGTGGGAGGGGGGTCCTATGTCCCCCAAGCCTCCATGCCTAAGTAGTCTCTGCCTTTCCTATCTCTTCAGTCCACTCCTTTCCTTTCCCCTTCTCTTTCCTTATTTTCTCATTTTTCATTGGCTTTCAGTTCCTTCCCATCTCTTTCTTTCCTTAGCTTCGTTCCCTTTTCTTCATCCCTTATGAGTTCCTATTCTTTGCCATGCATTTATTTTCATTTACTTTTCATTGAGTGACACGGGAATTACTGCCATAGTCTGCTAATATGAGGAGAAACTTGCAGATTTGTGGTGCTGGTTCAACCCTTGTGTTGTCATGTGACAATCAAAAATGTAGAGTACTCTATAGAGTACTTTTAAAATTAAAATAGTGCGGCAGGGGGCCTATATTACTAGTAGTCTTGGGTTTCCTGTGGCCAAGTCAGGTGTTGTACTGGTGTCTAGTTGATTACATAATCTTACATAATACATTGATCGAGATTGATCGTCACAAGACTACCTTCATTCAACATGTCGGTTTACAGATATTCTGTGTGGTTTGTCAAAGGTTTACGAGAATACACTAAGACAGGATTTATAGCCGCTCAAAAATCCTTTAAACCCGATGCTTTGGACGTAGATATCAGCCAGAGATCGTTCATGATCACTGGAGCAAACAGTGGAGTTGGAAAAGCGACTGCACTCGCTTTAGCCAAGATGGGTGCTATCATTCATATGGTTTGTCGTGACCAAGGAAGAGGAGAACAAGCAAGAGATGAAATTGTAGAGATCTCTGGCAATGATAAGGTGGAGCTGCATATTCTAGACATGTCAGAACCCTCAAATGTTTGTAAATTTGCCCGTGAATTCGTTTCGTCAGAGAAACCTTTGCATGCCCTTGTCAACAACGCAGGATGTATGGTCAATCAAAGAGAACTAACCACTGATGGGCTTGAAAAGAACTTTGCTACTAACACTCTGGGGACATATATCTTAACCAAAGAGTTGATTCCATGTCTATCAAAAAATGAATCACCTCGAGTCATCACTGTTTCTTCAGGTTTGTAAAGGTTCTTTGGGTTGCCTGTGGTGGTAACTTCAATTTAAAGGGGAGGGGCAAGGAAAGCCTGAAGACAAGGGTTTTTAACCAGCTGCAATAATATCATCCTTTTTGATTCTATTAAAGGTGGAATGCTTCTGGTTAAGCTTGACCATACTGACTTACAGTCAGAAAACATGAGTAAGTTTGATGGAGCCATGGTTTATGCCCAAAACAAGAGACAGCAAGTAGTGATGACAGAGAGATGGGCTGACAGGTATCCCAACATTTATTTTGCATCCATGCATCCTGGTAAGTCAACATGTCTTGTACATTCATTTTATGGCTGTTTTTCCTTGCACTGACTTGCTTACTTTGTTGTCCATCAGGTTGGGCTGATACTCCAGCTGTTCGCACCTCCATGCCAGACTTTTACAATCGTACTAAACATGTCTTGCGCTCAGCAGAACAGGGGGCAGATACAATCATATGGCTGTGCATCTCACCCAATGTTTCCCAGCATCCAAATGGGTCATTTTTCCAGGACAGAAATCCTGTTCCCAAACACCTTCCATTAGCATGGACAAAATCTTCATTAGTAGAAGAAAATGAACTGATGGTTTCATTAGATGCGACGTCAAATAAATTTGAAGGAAATGCAAAGCTTTAAAATAGTGCTAGTTAGCATGTCTATTTAGTACAAATTACTTTTAAGATGCTGGTAAGCCATTAAACATCCAGTTCGTGCACATGCATATATTTTCTGAACTAGAATTAAGAGATAAGACTAAAAGGGCAACAAAGTTGGAGTAGTAGTAGTGTAGTCACTCTTGCCTCCAATGGATCTCTGGTTCAATTCAAGTCAAGCAAGTCAAGTCAATAGAGTTTCTTGGGTGTCTCCCTTGAATTGTTTCAAGGGTTCTTTTGAAGGGGGAGGGGAGTTGTCCTATTTTTCTCCCTCTGCAAAACCTACCAGGCTAAATTCCACTTCATACTGTGAGTGATTCAGATCATAGCTCCATCTATTGTAACTTCAACACTTCATTTCAGTTCTAACTCAGCTTTCGAGAAACAGCGACAGACCATGCTTGTGGCCGTAAGTTTATTTTGATCAAAAATAAAGTATATTTACAACAATATTAATCTAAAGACATGGAAAAGACTTCTATTGGTTTATCTTAAACCTACTCTTGAAATCAAATGTACAATTTATATTTTAAGGGATAAGATTATCCATAATTATTTGAATCCATATTCATATAGCACATGCTGGTGATGCTGGTCAGTGTTTAACCACAGCTAATTGACTAAAATACTAATCGTCTTGTTTCCACAAAGAAGGGGCAGTATGACTTCCTCATGGAGGAATAATGATTCATACAAACCACTTTATAGGGCTCAACACTAACATGAATCTACTAGTCTCAGACTAGTGAAGGTTTGCTGTGGACTAGTGGGAAAAACACCTTGGGACTAGTGGTTATCCACAGTGATTAGCCCAAGGACTAGTACCTAAAATAGGTAGTGTCGAGCCCTACACTATTATTTAAAAAAAAGCAGCAATGGAAAGTAGAATATGTGCTATTTTTCTGAATGAAAGGTGAAGAAGAAATAGGAGTTATTCTGCTGGCAAGGTAAGGGGATGTTAATGTCTTTGTTATTGCATTATTGTCTAAGTAGTGTCTTTCCATGTCCCTATCCCTTCACTATATACTGGTACTGTGACAATGTTAAAGGCCCAGTTATATGTTGAAACTTTTAGCCAAAGCTTGTGTGCAATGTCATTGTGAGACAAGTCTCAGCTAACAAATTGCACCATGTAACATCCCCAGCTCAACAGAAAGTTTCACAAAAAGTTAAAACTGCTTTCAACTTGTGCAATCATGAACAAGTTTCAGGATGAAATTCTGCCATGTAAAACCTCTCTTGAAACTTTTTTAACATGCCCCAGTTAACAATCCAATCAGAACCCAGCGAGCTTGTTAGTACCCAACATTGCCAGCCCACAGGCAACATAAACATGGGGGAAGTTTCAGCTAAAAGTTTCAATGTGCAACAGGACCTTAATGAAACAGCTATAAATCATCATCATTTCTAAATCACTTACAGTGTAGTCAAACTAACTGGTACCACTTTCAAAAAGTTAACCAATCATGATGTAGAGTTCAGACTGTTAGAAATCAGGAGAGAGCAGAATCACTATCTTTCATTTCCTTAACCAATCACAATCTTTCATTCCTTCAGTCAATCACAATCTTTCATTCTCTCAGTCAATCACAACCCTTCATTTTCATGGTTGTTGATAACATCAAAGTTGTTTGTCACACATAATGAGATCTAGACTTTGTTGCTTGCTCTTAAAACTTATAAACTTAACTCTTACAACAGCCATGATTTCATGGCTTATGTTTTGCTTATTTTGTTTTCAATCTACAATATGATTGGTTAATTAGTTTCATACAAGTGGTCCCAGTTAAAGTATCTTCAAGGTAACCCTGTCGTTACAGGATGTACTTAAGTAGCGGCTTGTTGGTCTTCACTTGTCATGGCCAATAGATTAGTTGTTGCTTCTCCAACATCATTTCCTGAAGCTTCCAACACAGATTTGATGACACTTTCTTCCATATTAGGGAACATATCTTTGAGGTTCTGGATGTCTTGTTGTGTTGGTTGTCTTGGTGGGAGTGGTTGTGCCTGAGGGTTTGCTTGTGGTTGTGGTTGGTATCCTCCAGGGTACATGACAGGTACTCCAGGAACCATTGGCTGTGGCACCATCATAACTGGCATTGGCTGTTGATACATTACTGGTTGAGATGCAACTTCCTGCAAGATAAAATAGCTCCATGAGATAGAACACTTATAAATGAGATATGCTTTGCTTGTCACACACAAAGGTAACTTTCAATATAAGGCTTTGTGCTAAATGCTCAGTGATTCATGACATGAGAAAAGAAAAAATAATAATTTAGCACAGAGCCTCAGACTGAAACCTTTGCATGTGACAAGTAAAGCATATCTTGGAAGCAGGCTATTCTTATGTACTGTCAGTGATACTAAGATAAAGTGAAGTTAAAGAAATGGTATGTTTGTTGGAAAGGAAGGATGGGAGTGTGTAAAGTAAAGAGGGCTTGAAGAGCTTGGGGAAAGAAAGATGATTGGGTGGGAGTCATATGAAAAGGGATGTACTAATGGGCAAAATAATAAAAAACATTTTAATAGCTTACTCTGTAAGCAAATACCAGGTTTATCATTCCTTCTTTTTCTTCTCCTTGTTTTCCACTTAAAGAATACCAATCATCTATTGTTTCTCCATTGAACACTTCATCTTTGAGCTGCACTAACCCCCATGCTATCCTTTCATCCATTGAAAATGACCTCTGCCAAAAAAAAAAATCTTGTAAGAAAGGAAAAAATGAAGGGCCAACAAAATATTTATATTTCTAATATACTTAGGATTTTGGATTTTAGAGAGTGAATTGAAGATGGTCTAGGAAGGGTACAATCTAACACAATCCAGTGTAGATTTCCTGTAGGTAGGGATGGGGGCTAAGATAATTCTTCTGTTTGTAATAACATGAATATTTTTCAGTTATTAAAAATGTAATATGCATTATTACTACCCTATACAACATGCAACATTCTTCTTCAAAACTTACTTCATCAAATATTTCAACGTAAATCGTTGTAACACCTCGTGGTAATGGGCTAGAAAATAAAAGCATAGAAATTACTGTAAAATATATCACCAACAAATAGCCGTTATCTTAAACATTGAAATAAATAGCCATTATTTTACAGAGGGTATAGATGCATTAACCACAAAGGGTTATCTAACATATGACCCTATTATTCTTGATATTGCATTAGAATTAATTTTAGAAATGTTTTTTTTAAGGAGGGAGGAAAACCAGAGGACCCTGGCAAAAACCATTGTAGCATAGGAGAGAACAACAAATACATTGAACAACTCAACTATCACAGTCTTGGCTCCACACACAAAACACCCATTTTCATGGGATCTCAAATAAATGCCCCCTGTTTAGTCAAGACTGGATCTTGTTTGCGCAGCATTTATTTGAAACCTGACATTTAATCAAGAAAATATGGTAGACGAACAACAATTTCCTACCATGCCATTAGTTTATTCCATCTTGGGTTTGCTGCTCCATTATGAGCTGTTGGTGTTTCAAATACATTATTACCGAGAGTAATTCTGCAATAGGGATCCATCCTTGTTAAGCCATAATTCTTCGCAAGTTTTGCCTAGACAAAACAAGAGGAATCATAAATAAATTGAATAAAATGTATGAAGATGAAATAGTAATGGACTTTATTTAGAGAGGGGTGATACATGATAGTCACCACTTAGTACTGATTAACTTGTGGCCCTCCATGTACCTGAATAAGATAGAACCACCATATTATTTTCAATGCCATCTCAGCCACTGTGAAGGTCTAACCATTTTGTAAATATTTTTAAAGCAAAGGCAGCAACTTCTATACAGATATTTTAAGAACCAGCCGAAGCCTGAACCCTGAACAGTCCTGTGCCCATACAACTAGTCAATCTAGAGAGAGAGAGAGTATTATACCTGTACGACGGTTATGCTCAGTCGGCCAGTAGGAATCTGTTGTACTGGTAGAAATGAACTGGGATACATAACTGGTACCATGCCTGGGGCCTGACCAACAGGGGTACTACCTTGGGCATTGAAACGAAGGAAATCCTCTGGTAGATCACCAGTCATTACCCTATCACGCCGTGCTGCAAAGAACATATACCACACTTAGTTTATTATTTATAGACCTTATTTGTCATAGTTTAGGGGTTATTACACTAGTTCATATCTATATTAAGTGGCCAACCCCCATTTAGTGAACAGTTATTCCCAGAGGGTTCATACATGTATCAAGTGGCTGATCAATCAACCTCCATTATCAGCCACTTGTAGGATGGCAACTTAATACAATCACAAAAGACACCCTACAGGAAAGATAGTATTGTCTGAGATGGCTACATCAAACATGGTCTATAATTGCACATACAATGCTTTGTTTTGGTTGACTGTCAACCAGAAATCTATTGGATATTCCAACAAAGTGGCGAAAACAATTTTAAAAATATTGTAGTTGGTAAATCAACACACAGACTCATAAAAGTCTGCCCTGCATAACATCTGTAACGCCTCATGATCAGCTGGATTGGCTGGAATTTGTTTCTTTTCTAATACCCCAGTTGTTAACACTTAATGTAAATAAACCTACGAAACATATCAACATAATAATAAATTTAGGATAACGAGAATATTTAATAAAATGTTCCAAATAACTTTCACTTTTTGTGGATGGGAGGAACTATATGGGCGATTACCCCATTAAATCAAAATTAGTACAAGAAAGTTCGTCTAGAATAACCTGATATAGTTGTTAGCTTGTTGAAGTTGTTTATCCGCAAGGTAAAAGATCAAAAAGTACTTCAAAACAATTAGATAAATAAAAACCCTTCTTCTTACCTCTTTGTGTGTCCGCCATCTTGGAATCTTTTGGAACCTGACGGTACATTATTTATGAAGAGCAAATTAAAAAGTCAAAATGTGCCCCTTTCAAAAGGAACCTTATTTCAAATATCCCTTTTAGCTTAGCTTATTCATTCATTTAATATTTTATTTTATGTAAAAAATAAGTTCCTTTTTCTGTGTCTCTTTTTTTGTGCTTTTATCGATCGACCTATAAATTTTAACTCAACTGAAATTTTTTATTCATGGAGGGGTTAGGTTAGAATGTACTTTATTGGCATGACCTTGCTGATTACAGGTATTGCTAAAGCATGTAACAGTAACTTAATATAAAATTATTTTAAAATGGCTTTTACAAATCAATAAGATATGGGTATATATATATATTCATATAATTTACAAATCAAGGTATTATTGAAGTTAATTATGGTATATTGAATAATTTGATAATTTTGATTATTAACATTTCGATTGTCTTAGTTCCATACATTTTAAGATATATTTGGTAAAATAGTATATAACGTTGTTGTTCTTCGACGTCATTAGCGAGCAAATATATTCTTTTTCTTGATTTATTTTGTTAGTTGTGGAAATTTCATTTCTAATTAAATTAGAGAAAACATTTCTTAGGTTATTATAAAGGTGACAGTTTAAAATCATGTGTAACTCATTTTCTATTTCGTTTTTATTACATAGTGTGCAGAGACGTTGATCTGTGGGAATATGTAGTTTATGATAACGCCCTGCTTCTATAGCGAGTTTGTGGTTACTTATTCTTAATTTAGTGAACTAATTAATTAATTAATTAATTAATTAATTAATTATTCTTAATTTAGTGTGGAGGGGGGAGGGGGAGGCAGACCAAACCCGATGTTTATCCGAGCTTCTCCGAATGCATGAATATATTTCCGAGAGTTTGACGATTGGACTATCGTGAGGTGACCGGAATATGTTCGGATAACAGGAAGCATTGACAGACCAAGCGAGCAAGCATTAGTTGTAAGTACATGAAGTACTTACCCTTAATACACTAAATCCTTCCCATCAAGCACAGCGCGAGTAAGAATAACCAAGAAGCGACTGGGTGCGAGTCTGCTCTTGCCTCCTGTGGAAAACGTTAGAATATACAGTTTCTTGTTTACCTTCTAAGTTAGTAAGTATCATTACAAATAACTCCTAGTTTAATTTAGTGTCATCAATTTTATCACATTGGATCTTAATATATATTTTTTGGAGCAGTCGCTTGATCTTTGATCTGGCACTGATTTTGATATCAGGTTGGACACGTGTCGTCTGGACCCAAGCTCTGTATTCTTCATAATATTTGCCCTCTAACTTTTTTGCTAGAGTACTGTAGTTTAAACCATAAGCATTTAATTTAGCGTTTTGTTCAGATAAGATTGCTAAGATTGTTAGATAATTAATATTCTGTATCAATAGATCAAAGGAATGCTTTGTTTAAGTTTAATTTTATCCACATTTATTTGTCTTCCAAACCCTTGGGCAAAAAGGATAATCTAGGAAAATGACATGTGGTCTGAAATAGGAAAACATTACATCCAGATACACAGGTCTATTACAGATGTTGCCATCATATATCTAATCTACAAATAGTTTTTTCAAAAACTAAATTTTGGTTGCAGAACAACCATATGACAACCAAAAATTGCATTATTTCACTCTTGGTCACTAGAGGGTAAGAAATAGTAGTATAAACACGAATGAAATCACGATAAAATTTGGTTCATAAGATATTAAACAGTGAGAGCAGCTAAATATTACACTAAATATTCCAACTGAAAAAAATTTAGCCTAAATTTTGATTAATTTTTCGCACATAAACAAACTGTGACTTCATAATGAAATGGAGCAATTGGTTAAAGAGGTTATCAATTCTTTCATTTCTCAATAATTAAGGTAGTTTGCTTCCCACTGCTACACTTACTCTTAGTTATAGACCTTTCCCAAGATACAGTCAAGCACTCAGAAAACTGATTATACTTAATTTCCAGGAGCCTTTTCTCACTGGACAATAGAACTCCAAGGTGCTAATGAATAATTAGTGCTCTAACCTTGGTCATTGTTTAAACATCCCATAAAATCTATGTGGACAAGTGTTGAACTTATTACAATACTTATATCTCCGATAATATGTATTTAAACCAAGGCTTAAGCAAGTACATCTGGGACTGTATGTGCATCTGGCCATATCTTGGGAAAGGTCTATTCTTTCTCTTATGCTATTTGGTATTTCAAGAAAATTAATGATGTAGCCATGGATACCAAGATGGGTTCCAGCTATGCCAATTTATTTTTGTGTTATGTCGAGGAGCTTATGAAAAGAGCAATGTAATGATGAGAGTTATTGTTAAAGCTGTTGCCATTTTTTTATCAAACCAGTTTGTATGGTTGGTGTAATCATTTACTAATGAAGTGCACTGTTTTTATTGTTATAGTAGTCAAATATGGCATCTCAAAAAAAGAAAATACTAGTGACTGGAGGAAGTGGTCTTGTTGGCATGGCAATAAAGAAAATAGCCGAGTCAGAAGAAAGTCGACCAGATGAAGAATGGGTATTTATTTCCTCAAAAGATGGAGACCTAACGTAAGTTATTTACAGATATTTATTGTTCATAAAGTGTTGTGATGGGTAAGCACAGCTGTGCATGTTGCCTGTACTTATGATGCAAATGCTTTACAGCTGTCATTTCTATACCTATACTCGTGAATCCCCAACCCTTTTCTATACCAAAACTCACAAATTCCCAACACTGTTCTATACCTCTGGCCTGAACATGGTACCTCTTTTGGGCAGAGCACCCCCGTATAGCTCCCCCCTCTCCCTGGCTTGTAGCTGAATTATATTACTCTTTGCAGGGATTTTGAATCCACCAAAGCTATATTTGACAAGCATCAGCCTACACACGTCATTCATCTAGCAGCCATGGTTGGAGGGCTTTTTAGGAATCTTAAATATAACTTAGATTTCTGGGTAAGTAAAGTAGATATCCATGAAGTTGATATGGTAGACAAGCTATGATAGCAATTTTTTTGACTGCAAAATTTTCACATTATTTCTTTCTATTTTTATCAGAGAATGAACATAAAGATAAATGACAATGTTCTGCATAATGCCTTCTTGCATAAAGTAAGATAATCCTTTTAAATTGTAATGACAGGGCTCAAAATAACGGCCAGTCATACGCCAGTCAAGATGTCTGCCGTATGATATTATATATATATATTTTTCAAATATGACCGAACATTGACCGTTGACCAGCCGTTATTTTGAGCCTTGTAATGATATAGAGATTTTACCCTGTATACTGGTTCAACACAGTACTGGTCTTTTAACCCTCTTACTACCACATGGATAGCATGCATCATCTCTCTCTGCTATGGTAATGGGTTCAATCCCTGGACTTGTAATCTTATGTGAGAAGAGCACTCTCGACCCCAGAGCCCTGCCATTCTTATTGCGCATGCTTGAACAAATGTCAGAGACTCTGGGAAACCCTAGAATTTCAAGAGCTCTGATTGGTGAAGTATTTGTCACAATAATTGATTAAAAACCCGCTCTAGCAATCACAAGAGCCCCTGCAATAAAGGATACAATTGCCTTGATATTCAATAAAATGGCAGTGCAGCTGTAAAGCAATAAAAACAGCTTTTTTCGGGAGTAAAATAAAAACTGTTGATTTACAGAGCGCGTGCTCTATTGATAATTCAAATTTGAACATGGTCCCTGTGGTGATGACGCAAATTTGGAGCATGTGCATTACCGACCGACCCATTCCAAAAAATCGCTCAAGAACATCTTTTAGTGTGGGTCTACTGGAACAGCGTGTTCACTCATGAGTAGTTTGATAATCCATATATGGGTAGTATTGTGCAATTTTTTCCATTTTGTCGAGGAGGAGACAGAAAAACAAAGGTATTTTATGACTGGTTTGCCACAGGCAACCCAGTAATAAATGTTTTTTTAAATGGCTTGTAGGTCCAGAAATGTGTTTCTTGTTTGTCGACTTGCATCTTCCCAGACAAGACTACTTATCCTATTGATGAGACCATGGTACATAATGGCCCACCTCATGACTCTAACTTTGGTTATGCGTATGCAAAAAGAATGATTGATGTACAGAACAGGTACTAATGCATGTTTACCTAGGGACCATGCATTCATAATATAATATTATACAGGTAGCACCCATCCCATTACAAGCCTAATATTTATTTGTGCTCCCTCCCCCTCAGAATTGTAGAATATTTACAGCCATTCTCAGACACACGCGCACTGTTGCGATTTCTTCTGTCACCACAAAGTAGGGTTTGGTGGACGTCAATCAAAGCGTTTCCATGACATTTCATACGCACATGCCTTTGTAGCTTTGTGTTTTCTGACAGTGCTATGGCAACAATTTTGATTGACGTCCACCAAAAACCAACCTGTCGCAAGAGTGCGCGTGTGTCTGAGAATGGCTGTAATAGATAATCATGAATATAACATCACCCCCCATTTATTTGACAGTCCCCCCCCCCAACCCATAGATTATGAATGGTCCCTGTTTTTGTACATTAGGGGTGTAGTTTCTGATCTAGCATCATTTACATGTTTAGAATGTGGATTTGTATATGAAACCTCAATTGTATGTTCATGTTAGTATCAATCCATCTAAAAAAATTTTCCATTCATGAATCAATCAATCTTTATACACTGTAGATCCACCACTAAAACAACATCCAAAATACAAAACATAATGTTTTCTCTGATGTCATCTAAAGCACAGAAATAGAAACAAATTTTTAATTTAATTTTGTAAATTCTGCTCATTTCCCTCTTCAGGGCCTATAATAAGCAACATGGCTGTCAGTTTACAAGTGTCATTCCAACTAATGTTTATGGTCCTCATGATAATTATAATCTTGAAGATTCCCACGTAATACCTGGATTGATACACAAGTGTAAAATTGCAATGAGTAAGTTACTTCACCAGTAATGACAGTGTCTTTGAAAATACTCACAGCACACATGTGCTGTTCTGGTACTTTGATAATGATCCAGGAATATATTTCCGAGTAGCTTTTACCTAATATTTGTGATGTGGTCGCAATTTTTGACATAATATTGGTAATAATCGTCTTAGGATTAATTAACATATTTAATGCAAGCTACCGGCGTTCTCAGTCCTCTTGATTGACTGATGACTTTCTATGCTTGCTAGAATATAATACAGCTTAACTTTCCTGTTCTACTGGAAAATAGTAGTTCAGGTATACATACTGGTACATTATTATACAATCATGAAATAATTTTTTATAGAAAAAGAAAAAGTAGCTGGCAGATAACATTGAAACAACTGCTGGAGCTCCAACGGCCAATGGCTTAATCTGAAAGCCCTGCAACAGCAGAAGCAGTAGCATTGTCATCAACCCCTTCTGTACAAAAACATTTAGTATTCCAACCACTCCGACAGCCTAATAATAAAAGATATAAACCTCCTTCTTCTTCTAGAAAATGATGAACCACTTGTCGTCTGGGGAACTGGCAAGCCAAGAAGACAGTTCATCTATTCTCTGGTAATTTCACTTATGTGCTTTGTTTTATATCTTTCTTGTATTTTGTATGATTTTAAGTTGGGACAATTAAAACTAAACCATTCCTTTCTTTGAAAATAATAACAGTCTTCTGACCTACTGAAAATACTTTGTCATATTATGACTCCAGCTATCATTGTTTTTTTGCTCTGCTGTTTGTTTCTATTGGCAAAAGCCAACAAAACCTAAAATGTGAGCATCACATTGTAAACTAAATAACACTGTCAAATCTTAGCTCAAGTCTTGTGTTTTATTTCCTTGTCAGGATCTTGCACGTTTGATGATTTGGGCCCTCAGAGAATACAATGAAATTGATCCTATTATCCTGTCAGGTACGTCTAATACTAGTGCAACACAGGTTTATTATGCTCAGTATTTGTATGGTTGGATTACTTGAGCACCATTTATCTCTACAGGTGAAAATTTCTGTAAATTTCAAGAAGTGTTGACCTCCACTGTGCAACATGTTTCTTGTGACATTGTTTCTGTAATCCCCATGACTGTGCTTTATGACTGCAACAGCTTGTACATGCGTTTTCTATTTCTTCATGAAAAAGTATCATATGTCATGCAAATTCACCTTGCTTATGATGTACATCAGTGATGTGGGATGGAACTACATGTAAATGAATCTGCCAGCTCCATTCCTGTCTTCTTTACTCTTGATACAATATGACAACCTGGCCATGGACTTGTACTTGAAGCTGTACTTGTCTAATTTTGTTGATCTTTTCTATACAGTCAGTGAAGAAGAGGAAATCTCTATAAAAGAAGTAGCAGAATTGGTAGCAAAAGGAATGGGAATGACCAAAGATCTTGCTGTATCCTTTTGTGTTTATGTGATCTTTTTGTTTTGTTTAGGATTATTAATAAATTAAAAAAGATAACGGGGGCAGCAGGGTTGTGCAGCTTTCTGATTAACATTGTTTTATTGTATGTTCAACATTATTTCATTGCGTGTGCAATTGTTTCCTTAACTGTAATAAGTTTGACACCTCCAAATCTGATGGCCAATTCAAGAAAACAGCAAGTAATGAGAAGTTAAAGAAACTGCGTCCTGACTTCAAATTTACTGATCCAAGTATCGGTAAGAATAAAACTTTAATGGAGGATAGCTTTACTTTTCCCAATTATTCTTTCTTAGCTTTAATTTGTAATGAGTCGGGGGGGGCAGGGTTTCTTATTTCATATTAATGGCCAACTTGCACTAACAGGTCGCATGAAACTACCCCTTAAAACGAGCAGTTGTGACAAAATGAACATCAAAAATGAAAAGAACACCTCGATATTAGTAAGAGGGCGAGTTTCTGTTCATAATACCGACTATAGGGGAAATGACATTAAATATAAAATCGAGCATTTTGTGAGAATTTGTATGGAAAAAGTGTTGGCAAGGTCACGTGACCTGTTAGAGCAAGTCGATAATATATCGTTTAGGGGGGAGGGGTGGGCCAATACACTTCTGTCTATGATTACTACCGTTTTTATTCTGGTGTTATATTTCAGCCATCAAAGAAAGTTGTCAGTGGTTTTTGGATAACTATGAAACCTGTCGCAAGTGATTGTGGGATACCACCACATTTAGACATGCACACTATACCCAGTCCCCCTAATTACTCGGACAAAGACATAACTGCATAGGTTATCTAGATGTCCTGCAGTACTAGCTCACAATCTTACCACTATTTTGATTGCTACGAGCTGATCTGACAAGAAAACAGTGTATTGACGGCAGTGTAATGCCTGGTTTCTCGATCAGCGCGTAGCAGGGAAAACAGTGGTAAAGTGACCTGCTTTTTTCGTGATAATATAACACTCACTCATTATAGACAATGGCAGCGGACTGATCAAGATGTTGTAGATAGAGCGGTAGTTAGGCAGTTCGTAATGGGAAAACACGAGATGTAATGTAATTCAAAGTGTATCTTTGAGGTGAACAAAATGTGGTCAAAGTTTTATCCGTATTTATCATCAAATCAAAAACTAAATAAAAATATTGGGGAAAAGTGTTGATTTTCATTCGTATATTCCATTTATCCGTGCGTCCGTCCCTTTTTCTTTTCACTGACTCCGGACAACCACGTCGGGTTTCTCTTACTATACAAAAACGTTTAAAACGGTGGGAATTTGCCTTGTGATTATACTCATATCATGATTCTCAAAATGAGAATCAGCTGTCATTTTTTGAATTGACTTCATAACTCTTTTAACCGTCTGACATCTTCCATACATAGCTTTTTTGGTTCATTAACAATTCATAGATTATTTAAAGTGGTACTTTGACTTCATTGATATAATGTTTAAGGGTCGAATAATGGTTCAAATGTTTCCTTGGTATTCTAATAGGAACGACGACTGAAGTAGTTGAAAGTATTTTTTTAAGCAGACAGCTCTGGTTCCAAATTTTCCTCTTTTTTTTCGGTTGCAGCAGAAGTCCATAACTAGTTATGGACTTCTGGTTGCAGACATCGATGAAGAGGCAGCAGCCTCGAAACGTCTGGAAAACAATTTATTTAACGCTGTCTGTCTTCATCCTTTTGAATCTAAATTTCACAATTTTTTTGCTTTATATTCACTGTAATACGAACCTCTATTAAGCGGACAGCCCATTTGGTATAATTTCTATTGTTAAGAACCTTTATTCACCAGATATCGACTGCTTACTGGCACCGTGTTCGGAAGTTTAGTACCTGAATGACATTTGTTCTGAGGTTCCCTTTTTTATACATTCGCTTCGCCATTATTTGGAGTTAAACAATTGAAGATTAACTATTAACTGATATATAGTGAATTTATCAAACCTCTCCGCCCTTAACTAAGTGGACACCAGACAAGGTCCCACGGGTTTGAATTGAATTTTGAAAGATTTTCGTACAAGTGACACTTTAAACTGACTTTTTAATTTTATTATTATTAAAGTATTAAAAGTTGAACAAACATTTTGACCGATGACAAGGCTGCTTGTCGTTTAATTAAATTACTTAATTTTTTTGAAAAACGAAAATTCGCAACTTTTTTCCAGAGCTATGAAGTGTTACTTGTAAGAGTATATTTTTGATCGTAGCCGATTACCTGTTGGTCCGTCAACTATCACTGAATAAACCATCTTCATCTGATCTAGATACGGTCATCTTTACAATATATAAATAATTGATATCTGACTTCGAAAGAATGTCTTGCATTTTCCACAGACCTTTAGCTTTAACTCGGAGTACAACGGGAGAAATAGCGTATTCTTTTGGCGGCAAAGTTATTAGAATACGGCTTTATAGAGTTTCTCTACGTGAAAATCTAACAATCCATGAGCAAAGGCATTGTCACCGTTAAAATTCAAACACTCTTCACACCTGTTGATTGAAGGGAAAATATTTTTCCTTTAAAGCAAGTCTGAAACCTGTTATGTTATGTTCACCAACAAAGTTGTGTAACTTTTATCGTAACATCATCGAAGGTATTTAATTGTTTTACACGTTGCAACAAGTTGTTTAGTAAACCACGAACTACAACATCTAACGTCACCTATCAACAAGATTAACTCGTACTTAAACGCGAGGTGTGTCTATTGTTGTCAAAGAATTGCAGGATGCCGTACCCTGCAGTTCGTCCATTCTAGGACGGTATGTGGTTACGACTTTCTTTACTGCTCCTGTAAGTACTCTCTTTTTTACTTTTTATGCTTTTTATATTCATTCTTAGCATAATCAAACTTTTTTTAAAAGCAGTGCAATACCTATTCTTTTTTATTCATTCATTCATTCATTCTTTTGCTTCTTTCTTTCTTGTTTTAAGCATGCAATTATGTATTGAATATAACCACTAGGTTTTTTTAACCGAGTAAAAAATATATATAATGTAGTTTGACTCAGCATTCACAGCGTCTATTTCACGACAGTTTATTCAATTAGAAAAATCTTAATTCTTAACACAACGGTGTAAAAAGGGGACATAAAAAATTCATGAAGAAATTAAGAAACCTTTTTTAGTCTTGGATAGTCCTGTTAGTTGTACTACTTCGTCTTTACACGTTTTAGAGATAAGAAATCAAGTTAGTTTTCTATTTTAATTTATTATCAACTATAGATTGTACTCCTTTTCCTCTTTGGGTCAAACCCATTCTTTCTTGTTTTTTTCTAATTTTTCTTTCAAAAATAGATGTCAGTTACAGTAAGAGCCTTTTGGATAAACAATTTTTTGTTCGCAGAAAATGTTTGAGAACTTGGGGTACTTCTCATAAAATATAAAAGTGTTTTTTTCATTTTTGATCGTTTAAAAAAAGACAAGACAGTTTATTTGTAACATAGACAAGCTATATTCAATTCTAGAATAATGTAAGAACAGTCTTATACCCCATTCGCACCGGACCTTTAAACGTGTTAGTTGAACTAATGCCCTGCCACACACCTCTACGCTAACTAATCAACTTTCAAACTTTCTCCAACTAAACTACTTTGAGGATGTAGTTTTAACCCTGTATAAAGATGGCAGCCAAACGACGAAGGAAATGCGATAGATATTTATTAATGAATACCAAGGTTAGATGGTGTGAATGGGGCTTAAGAGAACTAGAAATCTAAACGAGTAGGTGACAAGCAATAAAAATCGTAGGTTCATGTGTTTGGTGACGAGAAACAAAAACATGGCGGGTGACCGCTGATCAAACATGCAGGTGTCAATTCAAAATAATCCACGTGATTCCTCAAATAAAGTTACTTGTTGGTTCTTTCCTTTGCTTCGAGGGGGTTTTTTCCGGGTTCTCCGGTTTTCCTCCCTCCGCTAAAATCAAATTCTAAATTCCAATTCAATCCAGCACCGATTGCTTTATTCATGAGCCTCTGGCTCCGGAGACTGAGTAATCACATTTCCATTTTTATGTTCCTGACCTAGAAGTGCATTGCACTAATAGTAAAAAAGATTTTAATTCTTAGTTGTATATTTTAGAATGCTTGGGCTTCCTGTGTTTCTTTATGAGTAAATGGATTCAGCGGTAAAAAATTCATTATCACGCGTAGGTTATTTTAAACATTAAAGTCAACGGCTAAATATCATTATAAGCTGCTTCATATTGTTTCTATAAGTCTGAAAAGAAAAGAAAAAAATACTTCAAAAAAATCGTTGTTTTAAAATATTAATTTGTTGTGTTGTATTTATTACCCTGTAGTTATGGAGCAGTTCTCGTCACTTGTGACGTTCATCACTCCCAAGCAGAGGAGCTTTCTCATTCTAATGAGAAAATAATCCGCGTTAAACGAAACGATTTTGCAGAACAGGATAATGTCGATCCTAAAGGTAAATATTAATGCTATAAAGACGACCAAAATCCTTGTCCGTGCAAGTGTTTCCGACCTTCGTATGGTTTCGTTCTACTGCAGACACTGCCTACCCTCCCTCGCATACTGACTGCCTTCCTGCCCATACTGCCTACCCTCCCGCCCATACCTCCTGTCCTCACGGGCATACTCCCAACCCTCCCAACCATACTTCCTGTCCTCCCTCGCACACTACCTGCCCTCCTCCCATACCTCCTGGCCTTCCGCGCATACTGCCTATCCTCCCGCTTATTCTGCCTGCCCTCCTCCCATACCTCCTGGCCTTCCGCGCATACTGCCTATCCTCCCGCTTATCCTGCCTGCCCTCCTCCCATACCTCCTGGCCTTCCGCGCATACTGCCTATCCTCCCGTGCATCCTGCCTGCCTTCTCGCACATACTGCCTCTCCTCCCACCTATACTGTCTGCCTTCCTGCCCATACCTCCAATCTTCCCACCCATACCTCCTATCCTCCCACCCATACCTCCTATCCTCCCACCCATACCTCCTATCCTCCCACCCATACCTCCTATCCTCCCACCCATACCTCCAATCTTCCCACCCATACCTCCTATCCTCCCACCCATACCTCCTATCCTCCCACCCATACCTCCTATCTTCCCACCCATACCTCCTATCCTCCCACCCATACCTCCAATCTTCCCACCCATACCTCCTATCCTCCCACCCATACCTCCTATCCTCCCACCCATACCTCCTATCTTCCCACCCATACCTCCTATCCTCCCACCCATACCTCCAATCTTCCCACCCATACCTCCTATCTTTCAACCCATACCTCCTATCTTCCCACCCTATATATCCTCCCACCCATACCTCCTATCCTCCCACCCATGCCTCCTATCTTCCCACCCATACCTCCTATCTTTCAACCTATACCTCCTATCTTCCCACCCTATATATCCTCCCATTCATACCTTCCATCCTCCCGCGCATACTGTCTGACTTCCCGCACATACTTCCCGCCTTCTCGCACATAGTGCCTACCCTCTCAAGCATACTACTTGCTTTTGTTCACAAAACTCTTGTCCATCTTGACCCGGTTGTATGAAGGGTGGATAGCGCTATCCGATGGATAAATCCTTATCCAGTGGATAAGTCGATGCTGTTATCCAATCAATTTATACACTGGATAAGATTTATCCGTCGGATAGCTCTATCCACCTTTCGTACAACCGGGCCCAGCAGCTAAAATCTATTAATTCTGTTTGTAGATAATGTTACGGCTCCAAGGAGTATCATAATGGGTAAGTGGAATAAATGTCTCAATTTCCCATCTACATAGATACAGCATATTATCTCTTCTTCTATCGATTACGCTTAGCTTACCATGCATTATAGTAACATAAACTTTTTTCACCAGATGTTCCGAAAGCCAAGACAATAGACACAGGTAAGCAATTTTGGTACTCAAATCCGTGTTGTTTAAGATATTAGGGGATCAAGGGTGGTGTAGTGGTAGTGCACTCACCTCTCACCTCTAGGGTCTCGGGTTCGATTCCCAGACTCGGCATCACATGTGAGTAGATTTTGTTAGGTCTCTCACTTGATTCGAGGTTTTCTCTCCGGTTTCTCTGATTTTCTCCCTCCACAAAATCTAACAAGCTAAATTTCAACTTAGATCAGTCCCCATAGGTTGTTTCAGGGTTCAATCAGTGAGTGGTAGCCATGCCCTGACTTAGATCAGCCCCCATAGGTTGTTTCAGGGTTCAATCAGTGAGTGGTAGCCATGCCCTGACTTAGATCAGCCCCCATAGATTGTTTCAGGGTTCAATCAGTGAGTGGTAGCCATGCCCTGACTTAGATCAGCCCACATAGGTTGTTTCAGGGTTCAATCAGTGAGTGGTAGCCATGCCCTGACTTAGATCAGCCCCAATAGGTTGTTTCAGGGTTCAATCAGTGAGTGGTAGTCATGCCCTGACTTAGATCAGCCCCCATAGGTTGTTTCAGGGTTCAATCAGTGAGTGGTAGCCATGCCCTGACTTAGATCAGCCCCCATAGGTTGTTTCAGGGTTCAATCAGTGAGTGGTAGCCATGCCCTGACTTAGATCAGCCCCCATAGGTTGTTTCAGGGTTCAATCAGTGAGTGGTAGCCATGCCCTGACTTAGATCAGCCCCAATAGGTTGTTTCAGGGTTCAATCAGTGAGTGGTAGCCATGCCCTGACTTAGATCAGCCCCAATAGGTTGTTTCAGGGTATGGATAAGGTTTTTATCTAACGTCCCTCTCAATAGTATGTTCTACCTTCCTGCCTATCAATTCTAGATTCGATTCTTGGCCCGGAAGGACTTGTAAAATACGTTGATCTAATTGCACATAAGACTAATGATTTACTTTCTCTTAGCACCTGTGAAGAGATCGATCCGCAATATAAAGCATCGGTACCGTCGACTGAGGCGAAGATTTTACCGTCGTCCACCAGGTCAGTCTACATTTATTGACTTTCATTTATTGACATCAACTAAATTAGAGGCTACTAACATTAAAAAAAAAAACACAATAGTGATTCACTGTTCAAGTGGCAGCATTTGTACAATACTGTCCATTCTCTGCACGCGTTTTGGTCAAATATTGTAACGATTAGTTTCATGACGAATATTCGTCACTAGATCGCTAAAGTTTCTAATCTGCGACGTATTTCCGCCAGTCACTTGTAACATGTAACAGCGCAAGATCCCAAAACTGTGAAACAATGATGTCGTATATTCAGTCGCGTAGTTCAAAACAAGCCTCTGGTGAGCGCTGATGTATTCCTGTCATTTTATTGAATTTAAAGTGGGACGACGAGGAAATTTCAACCGCTTTTCAAACGAGATTATTTGGATGGAAAATTACAAAAATAGTTTAGGAAAAGAGAAACCCGATGTTAAAAAAAGAAAAAAAATCACAGCTAAAATTCTGAGATGAGTTGTCTAAGAATATCGTTCGCCATTCAATCAGTCTAGTTCCTACCTATGACGTCAGTTACTCAACGCTTTGCTTTTGACGTCCATGTTTAGGACTTATTGCTACATCCTTGCTCCACATAGCGGCTTCCTGGGCATTATTTTCAAGAAAAAAACCTCAATTACAGAATATCCACATATGACAACAAGTCATGAGGGTTATCAATGTTGAGTAACTGACGTCACAAAGAGACATGTTTGAATAATGGCGGGAAACGAAATCCAAGAAATAAAACTTGTTTTGAGGACCACAAAATAGCTTTAAAATATTAGTGTAAATGATATAAAGTTCATTTCATCGTCGTCCCACTTTAACCTTTTGATATTTTATCTTGCAGGTCGTCGTAATCTAAGCTTGAGGGGCGTCACGCCTCTTCGCGTCTCAGGTATATATCACTCCATGCGCGACTCTTTGTATTGTGATAGATGCATGCTGCTTCATATCTCATGATGAACAGCTTTTCTTCTTTTCATTTAAAACATTTTCAACTCGGTAAAGATTTTCTTGCTTTGTTCCACATCGTTCGTAATGGAGTAGATTTTGTATGACTGTGAAACGATTAGGGTACGGCACGGTATACAATTGATGAAATCCATTGAACCAATCAGAATGTCGCGGTCACGGTACGGCATCGGTTTGCTTTCCTAGTCACATAGTCGCATGCGAGATCTGCGCCAACCTGTCAACCAATCAAAACGGACATATTTTGTTTCACTCATTTTACAAAACATTAGCTCATGCGTAGCTCATGTGTAAGGCCCATTAAAGGAAACATTTCAACTGAAAATAGCACTAGATATACCAATTATTGTTGCCTGTATATATCAGTAACAATTATGTTATATACAAAAGACCTCTTTACCTTGGATGTAATGTTTTCACATTTCACACCACGTATCATTCTCTTGAGAATAAGATTCTTTGTTTGAGTTGTATCCATATTCATGTGTCTTCTCATGTGCAACCGTTAAACAAAGAAATGATACTCAAGGGAATGACACATGGTCATTGGGAAATGGGAAAACATGACGAATTGCATATCTGTAACGAATTGCTTTTGTTTTATATAGGATGTGGGAAAATGCAGGCTGTGCACGTTCCTGGTCACGGCAAAATACACATTGCTGGTAATATGCTTGTGTGTGTTTATCTTATATCAATATTGTTATTTTTAAGCTATACCATGCTCTATCGCGTTAGTCAGCGATGTCAGCTTTACAAATGACGCCCTGATGAAGAAGCCAGCCTTGAAGTTGAAAGGCGTGTGCATGAGAACGAAACGTTGGCTTCGACCCTAAGCAGTGCGCGTATGAGTTTTCTTGACGTTTCTGCTTATAACCGTCGTTAATACATTCTTGTACATGTACTACTAACTTTCCAAGTCTGTGACCTTGTCTTTGTCTAAATTGCATAAAAATGTCGTGGTTTCCATGACAAAGTTGATTATTTATTTGAATGGTAAGCGCTACCTTCACGGATTTAATGTTTTTGCCTTTTGTTTTATGCTACAGGAACCAACGGAAAGATGTCTTTACAGTCCGTCTGTATGGGCAAAAGTAAGAAAACATACTTTTATTTTAAAAATAGGAACCCGATTTATGATTGCACCATGACATGATGATATGATTGATAGGTGTCTATCATGTGTACCATGATGATATGATTGATAGGTGTCTATCACGTGTACCATGATGATATGATTGATATGTGTCTATCATGTGTACCATGATGATATGATTGATAGGTGTCTATCATGTGTACCATGATGATATGATTGATAGGTGTCTATCATGTGTACCATGATGATATGATTGATAGGTGTCTATCATGTGTACCATGATGATATGATTGATAGGTGTCTATCATGTGTACCATGATGATATGATTGATAGGTATCTATCACGTGTACCATGATGATATGATTGATAGGTGTCTATCACGTGTACCATGATGATATGATTGATAGGTATCTATCATGTGTACCATGATGATATGATTGATAGGTGTCTATCATGTGTACCATGATGATATGATTGATAGGTATCTATCACGTGTACCATGATGATATGATTGATAGGTGTCTATCATGTGTACCATGATGATATGATTGATAGGTGTCTGTCATGTTATCATATGATTGATAGGTGTACTCTTTGTCCTTTTCAGATGGTGCTCAAGGAAGGCTAGCGCTCAAGTCTGTCTGTCTTGGAATGAACGGTAACTACATACCTATATACCTGTTTCAATTAACGTTGATAACAGGAGATCTGAAATGGTCGATCTGAGACCAATAGGAATTGTGTTAGGCTGAATGGTCAACTCATAAATATTGCAAATACTTGATCACGCTTGATAATGTTAAATTGCATTCTTTTTCCTCAATATTTATCGCATTAATTCACAAAACTTTACGTGACACCCACAATTCCTATCGGTATCATATCGACCATTTCGGATCTCCCGTTATCGACGTTAATTGTAATACGTGTATATGTATCTTTGATCTCAACTCTTGTTTTTAAAGCGCGGGAAAAAAACCGAAGTCGAAATTGTAGTAAAGCAAAAAGGTCTAATGAGAATGAGAAGAAAAAATGTGAAAGCTGTTGATACTTCGGCCTAAACTGACCCATGTCTCAGCTCAATATAAACTGACCCATGTCTCAGCTCAATATAAACTGACCCATGTCTCAGCTCAATATAAACTGACCCATGTCTCAGCTCAATATAAACTGACCCATGTCTCAGCTCAATATAAACTGACCCATGTCTCAGCTCAATATAAACTGACCCATGTCTCAGCTCAATATAAACTGACCCATGTCTCAGCTCAATATAAACTGACCCATGTCTCAGCTCAATATAAACTGACCCATGTCTCAGCTCAATATAAACTGACCCATGTCTCAGCTCAATATAAACTGACCCATGTCTCAGCTCAATATAAACTGACCCATGTCTCAGCTCAATATAAACTGACCCATGTCTCAGCTCAATATAAACTGACCCATGTCTCAGCTCAATATAATTTTTCCCTTGGCGTGCAGTAGCTAGTCCATAATAGACCTAATTCGTCTTTGTGTAATCAATGTTTCAGACCACGTGTCATTCTCTTGAGAATAAGATTCTTTGTTTGAGTTGTATCAATATTCATGTGTCTTCTCAAATATAGCCGTTAAACAAAGAAATGATACTCTAGGAAATGACACGTGGTCTTGAGAATAAGATTCTCTGTTTGAGTTGTATTCATATTCATATATCTTCTCATGTATAGCCGTTAAACAAAGAAATGATACTCAAGGGAATGACACGTGGTCTTGAGAATAAGATTCTTTGTTTGAGTTGTATTCATATTCATATATCTTCTCATGTGTAACCATTAAACAAAGAAATGATACTCTAGGAAATGACACGTGGTCTTGAGAATAAGATTCTTTGTTTGAGTTGTATTCATATTCATATATCTTCTCATGTATAGCCGTTAAACAAAGAAATGATACTCAAGGGAATGACACGTGGTCTTGAGAATAAGATTCTTTGTTTGAGTTGTATCCATATTCATATATCTTCTCATGTGTAACCGTTAAACAAAGAAACGATACTCAAGGGAATGACACGTGGTCTGAAATGGGTAAACATTACAACAAAACGAATTAGGACTATTAATGGCATCACATATTGCTAAATATATTTATAAAATGTAAAAGGCCAAAAAGCAAATATTTAATAATAGTATTTATTGAAGTTATTTTTTTATTAATATTATTATTATTATTTATAAAATAACTTTGATATTACGCGCGCTCTGATTGGTCAAAAAGCCATGTTTTATGAGAGCATAATACATGCTACGCTACGCGTCGTGGTTTCCTACGCTTCTCTCGTGTTCTCTCCACATCCCGCGTGTCTTTATCAGAGTATAATACACGGAAAACTGTTTTTTATTCCTTAATTATTTCCAAATTGCTTAATGTTTTGCTTACAAAATTCTTAGCTTACCGAGTCCAATCCTTGAACCTTAGGAAAACTAGAATGTATTCACTTTCACAATTGAAAGCGGATTAAATCAAAAAAATCAAAAAAAATCAATTAATCATAAGAGTTCTCCTGATGATGTGAGCAGTTCCTAGGAGGGCAATCTTCTGCATTTCTGCGATAGGAATGTCTCCTTGTAGTTTATTGACATACTGTTCAAGTCCTTTGTGTATCAACCCAAGTGCCCCGATAACAATAGGTATGGTTTTTGTTTCCATACCCAACATTTTTCTTATTTCTATTTCTAGATCTTTGTATTTGGAGAGTTTTTCTATCTGTTTTAAGGGCACATTTCTTTCCGCTGGGATTGACACATCAATTAGAAAACATCGTTTTTCTAATTTGTTCTTGACTATGATGTCTGGTCTGTTAGCTTTGATGGTTTTGTCCGTGTGTACTTGCATGTCCCATAAAATTGTTGCTGTATCGTTGTCCATTACTTTTTCAGGGTCATGTTCATACCATTTCCTGCATACGTCGAATCCATACTGCTTGCAAAGCTTCCAGTGGACGTATGTCCCAACTTTATCGTGTCTTTCTATGAACTCTTTCTTTACGAGAACAGGACAGCCTGATATAATGTGGTCGATAGTCTCGTCGTATTCACCGCACATTCTGCATTTGATGTTAACATCTTTTCCTATGATCTTGTTCTCATAGTACCTTGTAGCCAGTGTCTGATCTTGCGCTGCTATGCATTGCCAGAAATATTGGACATTGTCAGCGGTGTTACGCATGAATGAAAATGAAGTGGTTTTCTAGAGGAAAAATATAACTACATGGTTTCCAAGCACATATTTATATTCAACTAGGATGTTAGTAAAACAATTCTTGCCAAAAAATAGTTACTTGACAATCAAAAGAACAACTATTATTTTTCTGTTGATAAGCCTCACCACAGGAAGCCCATGAAGGACCAGAAACAAGTTTCAAACGTAAATCGTTACTTTAAGCTTCCTTATTGTATCTCAGCAGTCAATAGGAGCTTGTAAAAGCAAAATGGCGATATTTAGGGGGTTTTGAAGCTGTTTGGAGCAGTTGTCTGTGGTTTCTTGTCATTTTTAACTGAAAACTACGAGCTAACAACGCGTCGAATCGCTTAAAATTTAACCTAACTTCAAGCTTCTTGGGAACCTACATTCTGAAGGCATGCTGTCTATTTTGAGCGGTTTTGGATTTATTAAACACTCGTTTGGTGATATCGAGGTGGAGCTCTTTTACTTTTAAATTTTTTCGACTTCAAATAAGACGATTTTGGGGTCAAGTGTGGCCAGATTTATAGACGATGTATGGAATCTAGAGCTTTCGAAGCCTTTCGAAGGCAAGTAGTCCGGGAACCAATATGTCGCATGATTCAATGATCATTTTACGCTTATTTAGTAGCTTGTAGGGTGGGTTGTTTGTCGCGATGTGGAGCTCAGAGGAAATAAAACCCTATTCGCCGTAAATAGAGGAAGCTCTATATTCCCCATACATTTCCTATAAGACTCGGCGGCTATTTTGTAAGCTGAAACGCATCATTGCGCATGTATGAGCAGGCTCATGTCCCATATTTCTGGCAATGGATGAGCCCCTCTGTCTCTGCCTTTAAGCCTGTTCCTTTCAACCAACTGTGTGTTCTCTGTTTGTCCACATCTGCTTTGTTCACTTGCCTTTTGTATTGGCCATGAAGGGGTTTAGATTCCCACTTTTCACGTTGTTCCGTTTGCAGATGGTCTTTGTAGGTGGTCTTTATTCTTCGTGCTTCGATGCTTCGATGCTTCGATGCTGGAAACGTTTTTTTCTTTCGGTAAAGATTCTGGAACATTTGCTTCGGCAGTTTCAGCTTTGAATCTTTTGCTTTCTTTGTGTATTGAGTACATCGTTTTGTTGTTTTCATGATTTTCAGGAGGGTTCTCTAAAATGAACATGAATGATATAATGAGATATAGATATTACACATATTATATGCATAATTCAAGCAATATATAACCAATTTAGTTATAAAGAAACGATTTTAAAGTAGACAAAAATTTTTTTAACGATAACTGATGCATCATCGGAGGAATAATACAAAGCAGTGTCATCAGCATACATAGTTATGTTGGTGAATTTAAGATGTTGAGGAAGATCATTTATGTAGATTAAAAACATGAGTGGTCCAAGTATTGATCCTTGGGGAACTCCCAATGTAATGAGCGCACGATTAGAAAGGTCTTCGCCTGATACTGTGATCTGTTGACGATTTCTCAGATAAGATTGGAACCATGCTTGAGTTAATATTATTTATTGATATCCGATAAATCAGAACTACTCGTTTCCCCCTAAGATCATAATTGATAATGAAACCACGCGATGCATGCGAACCTGAACTCCATTGGTCACTGAAACAAAAGTCTTTTTGTCCAATGGTGGGCAAGTTCGAAAGATCACAGATTTTGACGTCATTATTACTGTAAATCGTGAATATTGTGAATATTGTGAATATTGCTGCTGGAAATAATAAGAAATCAAAGCGCGCGATTTTCTAGGATCAAATCTGGTCCTGAAAAAAATGTATAATTTCTTAGATGATCGGTCTAGTTTAGGCACTTAGGGTTTGGGCTAGAAACTGGTTTTTAATTAGACATAATCAACTTACACTAAATTAATTCTTTGTTTTTCATCACAGATCAAGCAAATGGTAGAGCAAGTAAGTTGAACGTCATTATCAAAATAAACCTTACATGCAAATGAGACTGAGAGGGGTGTAATAACCAAGCATATGTATTGGAACGGGAAAAGCACCCATAAATCTAAAGAATAGGACGGGCTTGTATGGGTATATACAACCATTAATCTTTCATCTTAAGTCTTTTACATGGTGATTTCTGTCTGCCCTCACAGATAACCTCCATACCTATGTCTTCTATCTTGGACGCAAGAGACGTATTATCCCAATAAGGCGCGGAAGGTCTCTCTTTTACTCGCTTCGAGTTGGTCGACACAAATACCTTGCCGTTCCTTCCGGAAGAAACCACCTTATCATTAGGAACCGTTACGGGACTCAACGGCTGCGAATATTGAATGTATCCCCAAACAATACAGGAAAGTGTTGCGCAAGTATCCGCCGTTATGTCAAGCGCATTCTGAGAGTGCGTTGTCGAAGAAGAGGTATTATCCGAGTCCGTCGTCGATACCGTCGTCGTCGTGTTTTACGTCGACGACGTCGTAAACTTCGTCGTTTGAAACGCCGCTTCCGTCGTCGCCGCGTTAAAAAACGTATTTTACGAAGGATAAGACGAATCAATCGCCGATACAGTAGACGAAACCGTAGACGAACCCGTAGACGAAGGGGAGGAAGACGACGACCAAGACGAAGAAGAACTCGCGGGGGACGTAGAAGACGTCGTCCTCGATACAGGCGTCGTGGTAGGCGAACCCGTCGTATATTGCGCCGTTTCAGGCGACGCTTTGTAAAAAGAAGGCGAGTTCGCAAGAGACCGCGAAGACGTACCAGTCCCCGCAGGCTTATACAGTATCGTACTGGTCCTAAAGGGCCTTGGTCAACCATCAGATACACCCGACGAAGGAAATTCCGAGCAGTATACAAGTTCGTGTGGCGCACCTTTAAGACAAACCAGGGAAAATTAAGAGTGAATATGGGGTCCACTAAACGTCCGAAGTGGAAAATAGTACCTAAACCTACTTTAAGGTATAGACTTCATATTAGAGCATTTTAGAAAGAAGCACGGGTGGTGCAGCGGTGGGAGGGCCTGCTGGCATCCTATTTCCGTACTCGTTATCGTATATGGGTAGAACTGCTCGTGGCTTGTATGCCCTAAATTTCAAAGGTTTTTCGCTACTTAAATATTTGGTTGCTATTTTTGTTGAAAAGAAATCAGTAACTGAACAAGAAGCAAAGAAGCTGTAAACCGGCATGTAGGATGCATGTTGCATGTTGCATCTAGCACTTTAATTTACGTACCAAGCTTAAAATGCATAATATTAATATGCAAATAATGTCAGCAAAAAAGAAAATATAGCGGAAAAACGTGCACACAGGGTTTGGAACAATTCCATATTGTTGTGACCTTTCGCTGATCGCATTAGTGCATTTCGGGCAGGTTGTGCAACATGCAATATGAAACCAAATCTTCACTAACCTATTTTTAAAAAAGCTGTATGCGAATATCTATTGTGATGCAAAAAATATCATTTGTTCATATCTAGTACACCAGGAACGCATGTATTAGACTTGTTTTGTATCCAAGCAACTAAAAGTTGTTTCGATCTGTTGACTTTCCATGGGTACACGGTTGTATTTTAAGACTTTTTTTAATTTATGCATCAAGTTAGATATTCAAATATATGCATATATGTATTCTACAAATTGCAAAAATTATAGCCGTTTCAAATATATATGTATATACAAGTATATCAAAAGTATATCAGAAATTATGAGAGAGAGATTTTGTAATCTGGTTGTTTTGTAACAATTTCTTTCGTGTCTTCAAGGTACCAATTGAGGGGAGGACCTTGGTTCAAAATTCGTCCCAAACGTTTTGGTAAAAGAACAAGATGGTTGGCACGCATTGGTCGCCGCAGGATCGTAGTAAAGTTCCGAAAAGGCAGAATGAGACCGAGGAGAAAATTAAAGCCGCTGTGGCGTAAATTAAAGCGTGCCTTATATTCCAAGAGATATCGCCGCCTTCTAAACCGTAAGCGCCGAAGACGTCGAAGAAGAACCCGCAAAGTTAAACGTTATCTTAGACGTCTTAAACGATGGCGCCGAGGACGTCGTCGTCGAAATAGACGTCTCCGTCGCCTTCGTAAACTCCGAAGAAGACGACGCCGCCGAAGAAGAATTCGCCGTCGCCGAAGAAAAGTATTGGGTCGCCGTGGTAAGCCCAGCCGTCGTCGTAAATTCCGAAAGCGTCCTAAAAAGAACAGAAGAACTCCGATCAGGTGTTATATTAAACGAAGATGGAGACCCCTCTACTATTCCAAGCCAAAGAGAAAGTACTATTTCCCTTATGGAAGACGAAAGATCCCTCTGCGATTCAGTCGAGGCATTCCCAGATACAGGCTTGGAGGTCGGACACGAGTTATCAATGTTAGAAAATATGTCAGGTGAGCCGATCAACATGCAAGAGGTCCATAGTTAAACCCTCAATGACCTCACACACTTGTTTTAAGGAGCAAGTGTGGCTTGGTTGGTGAGTGTGCTGCCTGCTAAGCAAGAGGTCCATAGTTAAACCCTCAGTGACCTCACACATTTGTTTGAAGAAGCAAGTAGTGTGGCTTGGTTGGTAAGAGTGCTTCCTACATATTTCTCACTCATTCACTAAGACTAGTTTTCTGTTTTAAAAAAATCTTTAGGGTTTATATCAAGCATCACAAAACCACTGTAAGAGTCATAAGACGTCGATGGTACATTCGTCGGGGCAAAAAATTCCGAAGATGTGTTTTACGGAGTGGTAAATTCCTGTATAGAAAAAAGAATAAGAAATGGAGACGAGTTGGAAGACGAAGACCAAAGAGACTTCCCAAACGAGTCCGTCGGCGGCGGTACCGACGAAGGTTGCGTATTCGCCGACGTAGACGAAATAAACGCCGACGTCGTGTTCGTCGCTATAGACTTCGCCGTCGAGTGAAACGTCGTCGAAGATTAAGAAGACGCAACCGCAAAAGACAACGTCGAATTACACGTCGTTTGCGCCGCCTTCGCTCGAGACTGCGCAAGTATCGTATTAAGCGACGTTCAAGACTCCGCCGTTCACGACTAAGGATAATTTATAGAAAGCGTTGGCGTCCTGTTGTATTCCGAGGAAAACGAAAGTACTTTAGAGTTGGTCGCCGATATTTGCGTTTGAGATTGAAAGGAAAAGTACCATATCTAAAAAAGAAAGGGCGTTGGTTTAAAAAGCCAGTTAAGATCATGGGGTAAGTAAAAAATAACGTAAAACTAGACTAATGTCTATAAACTAGGAATATCACTGATTCATTCCTTCCTCCCCCTCTCCCCCTTCTCCCCCCTTCCCCCTCTTCTATCCCACTGAGTTGACCGACCCATAGTTCGCATGCACTGCTAATCATCAGATTATCACATCACTTCTTTTTATGTCTTTTAGACTTACATTTGTTACACATTTCGATTTCTCCTAGTTTCAAAATGCTCAATTAATAGCATTCACCATTAAAGTATTTAATATATTCGTTTTTTTGTTTTTCTGCAGTGTTCGTACTCGCAAAGGAATTCGACGTTTGAAAGGAAGGAAAGGCAAATGGTACTTAAAATACCGCAAAAAATATCGCCCGATCAGACTTAGAAGAAGACGCATCAGAAGCTTCTACAAAGGCAGATATATCCGTATCGGAAAGTCAAGGCGAAAGAGACGAGGTATTCCAAAACTAGCTGTACTATTAAAGAAACGTTGGAGAAGGTTGGTATGAATAATAATATAATGAAGCTATTAATGATCGCGATAATGTATAACGATGATATGTGCAATGGTACAGTATAGAAATCATTTTAATGTCAGTTTTTTTTCTCCATAGACTTCGACCAGGCAGAAAATTTTGGTTTACTCGCGTTGGCAGGAAAATCTTTCCATTGCGAATTTTCAAAAGGAAAACTGTGCAACTTAAAAAAAAGAAGAAATGGTTTAAACCGAAAGGAAAGATTGTTTTCAGGTATTTGTCATGCAAATATATAAATTCAATGTACCCATGACTTCAGTATAGCAGACGTGTAAAGCTAAACACCTTAGTGTTATGCAATATCGGTCGCTCCTAATTTGCAGAAAGGAAAAGCTTAATGAAATATTTTTAATCAAGAGACCATGAGGGACAGTCCTTCATGGTCACTTGTTTTAATATATGAATTGAGAAAATATTTTGTCTTCATATTAAATACCATCAGTGAATTAGTAATTATGCACATTTTCAAAGATAATGATAATTGTTTGCAGAGTTACAAGCATTTAAAATGTGCCAAAAACATGAAAACGAGGCTGGTTGGCCATGGCTGTGTTTGACATACAAATGTTTCTAATTTTAAATGGCTGTAACGTCCCTAATATTTATACTAGATTACTTGTCTAGATACTAATCTTAGCATATGCTTTCTATTGCTGGCTGATTGGAAAGCAGTACTATATATAGTATAGTATTCCTCATTTATCCCATGCATTTATGGGTTTTTGCATAAGGTCTATGACTGACTGGATTGGTCTACATCATGGCATTAAATTCTAATTGAGTTTTAATGTTGCAGACTAAGAAAGAGACGTCGTAACTACATCATCAGTTTGACTAAGAGAAGAAAGCAGACATTCTTCAGTACCATATATCATCGACGCACTGTGCGCTTTGCTCTCGGAAGAAGATACCCTGTGTTCCGCTCTCTTAGGAAGAAGAGAAAATTTACTGTCAGAAGGCGAGGACGAAAACGCCGTTATACTAAGAGGATTAAATGGCTTCGCAAACGCTACCGGATCTTGAGAAGACGCCGAAAAATTGCCAGACGTAAATACAGAGTTCGAAGAAGAAAAAGCCGAAGACGTAAGCGCCGAAGACGCCGCGTGCGCCGAAGACGCCGTCGTAAACGCAGAGTCCGAAGAAGAAGACGAAATGTTTTGTACACGAGGATGCGGCTGAATATATCAAAAAGGTGGCGTCGTATTGTTTACAAAAATAGGCGATATATGGTAACTGTAAGGAGAAGAACACGACTGGTCCGAATCGCAAGGAGAAATGTATACTATCATATTCACAAAAAATGGGTTAGGCTCAATGTCAATCGCTTACAGTAAGTACTACCTGACTGCATTTTTGTGATCAACTGCCATAACAAAGTTAGCAAAGCATTGTGGTATTTGTAGTAAAATGACTCTCTTTGAGGCTAAATATCAATGAACCTATGAGGCTTATCATAACTAGAACGCTACTATCAACGAAGACCATTATGCAAGATGGAACGGGGTGTTGTTTTAGATCCTATATGGGTGGATGACTTAGGAAGCCTGAAATTTCAGCAACTTGGTAGTATTATTGATATCATTTAATCATCATTTTCATTCATGTTTTATAGATTAGTAAGCGGTAAACGTCGATATCCTGCGAGAGTCTATAGAAAGAATATAGCATTCAAGGTCAATCGCAAATATAGAACTTTGAGATTACGCAGAGGAAGACCTTTCCTTTTCATTAAAAGGAAATATAGACGATTTGTTCCTCGACGTAGAAAGATCCGCCGCATAAAAAGATACAGACGAGTTCTAAGAAGACGACGAAGATACATAAGAAGAGCACGCAGACGCAAGAGGCGAACTCGTCGTAAATTGAAACGTCGCCGTCGTGGTACTCGCAAACGTCGCAGACGAAGGTAAAGCGGTAGTTATTTCACTGTAGCTGAAACTTGTGTTGACAAATGTTGTCTCACAGAGCAAACTATTTATGGAGCCCGTTAAAGGCCATCCTTTTTCAAACACTTTTTGGGTAAAAGCTGTATATTTTAAACATTTTTTCATGTTTTTTGAAAAAAAGTTAAACAAATATGTTTTGAAAAAATTTAAACCATTTTTGGAGTCGTCTATGTCACGTGATCTCATAAAGCACGTGGTTAAGGAGAATCGTTGTATACATCTATAGCTGGTGAATAACAATCAAGTACTTCACAGGAAGGGCAAATAGAGTCCCATAATATCAAGATAGTGAGGAACAAGTTGTTATTGCAATAGGCAAACTTATAGAACGGCTTATTAGCTGCGAATCACGTGGCAAAAGAGGCAATAAGAGTATGTTTAAAAATTTAAAATTTTTGTTCAAAAAAATGTTTAAATTTTTTTCAAAAAACATGAAAAAATGTTTAAAAAATACAGATTTTACCAAAAAAATGTTTGAAAAAGGATGGCCCTTAACGGGCTCCGTAGGTTTTTCATGCATTGTTAATATACATCTTCTTAAGACCATCTTGCCTTGCACATTCATCATACTAAAAACATTCTAATAATCAAAACGTATTTCCCTTTTCCCTTAGACGTCGTGTAAAAAGAAGACGACTAAGACGGCGCAGAAGAGTACGACGTCGTCGTCCTATCATCTGTTATCGTAAGCCAGGAAGACCATGGCGTAAAATATACTCATACCACAACAGATTAGTTACCAGATACCACCGGAGAACACAGCGTGTACTGGTCAAGGGCAAAAAGACATTGATCATTTACAGGAAAGTTCACCGACGTGTCGTAAGAAAGGTGCTTAAGAATGTCCTTTTCAGGTAAGCAATATTCTGTTTGACGTGTATAATAACAATACAATATTGGGGAACACCGTGGAAGGCATTAGCGGGGAAATGAAGCCATTATGGGTGTATGGTAACCATTGGGGGTACACCGTGGAACTGAGGCATTAGCGGGGAAATGAAGCCATTATGGGTGCATGGTAACCAATGGGGGTACACCGTGGAAGGCATTAGCGGGGAAATGAAGCCATTATGGGTGCATGGTAACCAATGGGGGTACACCGTGGAAGGCATTAGCGGGGAAATGAAGCCATTATGGGTGCATGGTAACCAATGGGGGTACACCGTGGAAGGCATTAGCGGGGAAATGAAGCCATTATGGGTGCATGGTAACCAATGGGGGTACACCGTGGAAGGCATTAGCGGGGAAATGAAGCCATTATGGGTGCATGGTAACCAATGGGGGTACACCGTGGAAGGCATTAGCGGGGAAATGAAGCCATTATGGGTGCATGGTAACCAATGGGGGTACACCGTGGAAGGCATTAGCGGGGAAATGAAGCCATTATGGGTGCATGGTAACCAATGGGGGTACACCGTGGAAGGCATTAGCGGGGAAATGAAGCCATTATGGGTGCATGGTAACCAATGGGGGTACACCGTGGAAGGCATTAGCGGGGAAATGAAGCCATTATGGGTGCATGGTTGCCATTGGGGGTAAACGGTGCGATTAACTAGGGTTATTTGAGGCCATTTTATATCATGTTGAGGGTAACTATTTTGAGGGCAAAAATGTGCGAGGTTCATAGCTCGATAATATAATATTCATATATTTATTTACAATTAAGAATTGTATTATTAGTAATAATTATAATAATCTTTATTGAGTCGAGGACACTTTTTCACTGAAAATGATTTTTTTCACAAAAAATGATTTTCAAAAAGGACCTCAAAAGTATTAAGAATTATATTATCTTCTATCTCTCAATTGAATTATTTTGCTTTTTAGCGTTCGATATGGCCGTAATCGTAAAATTGCAAAGGTCAACGGTAAGAGTTGGACAGTGAGGTTTGGCAAAAAAAATATCCGCTACATTCTTCATAGACGTGGACTCAAAATATTGCGAAAATTTAAACCTAAACTGAGAAGGGTAAGAAAAATTTGGAGAAGGCTTCGAAAACGTAAAAGAAGAACCGTTAGAAGACGTCGTCGCTTGCGCCGCAAAATACGCCGAACGCGCCGGCGGGTGATCCGTCGCAGAAGAAGAAGACGCAGAAGCCGTCGTCGTATTGCTCGACGAGTTCGCAGAAGAGTTCGCAGACGACGAAGGCAAGTCAAGCGGCGAAGAAAAAAAATAAGACGACGACGACGACGCAGAATGAGACGTCGAATCAGACGCCGTTACAGACGATACAGACGAAAAAAGCGTGTGGGTGGCAAGGACACGAAGATTAGGGTATACTTCAAGGGTCATTATAGAAGGCTTATTTCAAGAAGAGGAACGTACTTTATAAGGATCAAGAAAATAACTCGACGAGTTACTGTGACCAAGAACTATGTTCGTGTTTTCTATGGACGAAGACCAAGGCTTATCAAAAACATAAGGTATGCTTGTAAGTTGGATTTAGAAAGACTCAATTTAAGAAAATAGTTTTGTGATTAGTGCGTGGCCTTCGGAGCTAGAGGTCCACGGTTCGATCCTCAGGATCGACCCGTCTGTTTCGAATACTCTTAAAACAGAACACCGAGAGAGGGGTTAAGTGCGCTTCCTGGGATACCAGCTGAAGGAACTGCCGACGTTAAATATAGTTACTTCACCTTCACCTTTACCTTTGCTTTTTTTTTCTTTTCATCTTTGTTTCTCTATCTTTCTCTCTCTTCTTCTTCTTCTTCTTCTTCTTCTTCTTCTTTTTCTTTTTCTTCTTCTTCAGCAATAGAAATCATGCAGAAATATCGGTTCGCGTAGGTTCTTATATTAAATCATGTTAAAATGGTCACGTTCGCTATCTTTAATTCCTACTCGATGTACAGACCTCCTTTTAATTTGACTTTAAGTATGTATGTACTGCTCGAGAATCATACGTATATTGCTAAACATTATATACAGCTATTTCAAAAAAAGGTCGGTGAAGGTTTTGTTGCATGTTGCTTACCAAGCTTGAAATGTATTATATTCATATGTAAATAATGTCAGCACAGAAGAAAATATGCTGGAAAAACCTGCAGACAAAGTCTGGAAAAATACTTGAATTCACATCACCCATACTGCATTTGGGGCTTGGTATGCAACATGGAACAAGTAACAAAACCTTCACCAACCTTTTTTGAAATAGCTGTATATAGATTAAATGTACCGTTAACAATACTTTAAGAAAGGTCAGCTATTTAAAAAAAAAACGGGATTTGCTGAATTTTAAAACATGCAACAATTTTGTTCTCATTATTTTTTTGTTAGACTTCGTTACGGAAGACGTCGGTATAAACTGGCTCGCCAACCACGATACTGGAAAGTATCGTTAAGATATCATCACCGCGTGGTTAAATGTCAAGTCTTGTTAAGAAGAGGTACATCTTTCATTCGAGTTGGTAGAAAATTACGAACAATCAGAGGATTAAGAAGAAGAAAACGCCGCAAGACAAGAGTAAAAAGACGACGACGACGACGAAGACGTAAAAGAAGACGAATAAACAGAAGCGTTAGAAGACGAACTCGTGTGTATCGTAGACGTGCACGACGTATTAAACGTCGCACAAGCCGACCTCGTCGTCGTCGCATTAGACGTAGACGTAAAGGTCGTAGAGGTCGTCGGGGCCGTCGTAGAACCCGTCGTGTTCGTCGACGACGACGTCGACCAAAACCAAGACGTCGTGGACGTCGACCTAAGTTCTTAATGAAGATGAAATTCCGAAGAACTTGGAGGAGATTCGTGCCTTCAAAGCGATTCTTCTACGTCAATCGAAGAAAGTTCCGCTTCAGTAGAAAGGGCTTGCAGTACAGGAAAGGTCGACGATGGATAAGAAAGCCAAAGATCAGAATATTGTAAGTTAGTATGTTTTGTTAACAATGCCTCTAATTTCTTCGTGTCTCCCATTTTTATTTTCTATTTTATTTTTATCCTCCAAGGATTCGTTACAAGAAAGGAGGACGAACGTGGCGACCAGTAAAAACATCCAAAAAGAAAGGATTGTATGTCAAATACCGCAAGCGGCCCCTTTATTTCAAGTTTGGTAGGCGATCAAGACTACGCTTTTTGAAGAAATTCCGCAAGTTGGGAAGGAAATTTGTAAGACGTGTGCGTTATAATGCTAAGGTGAGACGAGTAAGACGCGTAAAACGTCGTAAAAGACGTAAAGTTAGACGCGTTATTCTTCGCCGCCGCCGCCGTCAACGCCGCCGTCGCAGAACACGCAGAAAGCGCGTACGTCGCTTAAAACGTCGCCTTCGTAAACTTCGTCGTCTTCGACGTCGTCCTCGTCGAAATCGCCGAGGACGTCGCACGGTTCGCCGTACCGAACTTCGCTACAATCGACGTTATACCATTTACTACAGCATTACAAAACACTACTATTACGCAAAGATCACTCGTAGGACACGCCGTTGTTTCAAAATCTATGGAAACACCATTAAGCGTAAAGTTGGTCGTATTTGGAGATACGAATCACCAAGAAAATTCACGTGAGTTTCTATCTTTCTTTCTTGTCTCGCTTTTTGGTCAGTTAGAAATGAGCATGAGCATACACTGGGTACAATCCCCCCTAAACGTCTCACCAGAAATTCAATTACCAATAGCTTTCTATGCAGTGCATATTTTAATTAAACTTTGTCAGTGGGGATTTGGGGGGGGGGGGGGGGGGGGGGGGTCAGGGACAAAAAAGTTGATACTGTGACGTCATAATGAATGCTTCAATATTTCACCGATTTTAGATTTAGGAATTTGATAGCAATATACCAGGGGAGTTCAAAGCTAATAGTTGTCGAGTTAGAGGAATTGAATATTGGCTCACCTACCCTTCACCCCTCAACCTCATATTAATAAGAAAATATGGAAAAATAATCCCCTTGGGACAACGTACTTTTTCGTTATTTCTTTAAATAGAAATTATACAAGGGCCGCGAAGCGGCCCGCTCGTATAATTAGGATTATACGAGCAAACGTAGGGAGAAATATATTTATGGTATAGCTTTATATTACTCAGTGCAAACCACACTTTAACGCCTAAAGTTAAAAAACATTATGAAAAATGAATAGGCGGGAAATCAGCCCGCCAATACCCTTGGGAATGTATCCCATAATACCTCCCCTATATAAGCCCTGTGCCGCACTGTCTCGACGGCTTTATTTTCAAGGCGAATTGCGTGTTCAGGTGTCAAGGAAAAAACAGCTCCAGAATCGGAGTGGTTTATGTCTTTTTGTTTATTAGCAAACAACAACATATCAATATATCACCTTACAGTGAGAACAAACGTAGGGAGGGTAGGGTGGGAGTATATGTATATTTCTCCCTACGTTTGCTCGTATAATCCTAATTATACGAGCGGGCCGCTTCGCGGCCCTTGTATAATTTCTATTATACTTCACAAACTCCGGTCGAAATATATTTATGGTAGAGTTCAACGCATTGTTTTTGCTTGTTCCTAATTATCACTGGTTGATAAGACTGCCGAAGCATATTCAGTGTTAATAACTGGTTTGTAATAAAATGATCTGAATGTGGATGGTGTAGACCAATCTGCCATTTCCATTATTGATGCTGTATTTATTCCACCTGAAGCAGCCGAAGACGTGGAGGCACCTCGAGTTGAGTGTCCTTTAAAGATTGAGCTGTCAATACCGCTCATCTTGATGACTTCACGTAGCCAACGTGATATCGTGGCTGGGCCCACTGACTTATGGGGCTTTTTAAAGGAGCGGAGGAGAAGGTCTGGCAGTTGGGGGGCGGACGATGCCTGACGGATTTCTCGTGTTGCCTTAAGATATGTGGTCAAAACACTCTAGAGGACAAAGGCGTTTGTTGCCTGTGTACTTAGCGATATTAACTTTCCCGGCAACAGTTGGTTTTCCTCTTTTCCTTGGGGTTGTCAAGGTGAAAGTAAATCCCTCTGGACGCAAATGTACGAAACGTAAATCTAGTCGTGCTAGCGTGGACACCCTTTCCGGTGCTACTAGAGCCAAAAGCATGGTAAGCTTGAGAGTCAATGACTTCAGGTTCAGCTTTGCGTTAGAACCCAACGAATGAATTAGTGATGTAACTTTACTTACATCCCAGGTCGCAGAGTAGCGTGGTTGAGGTGGGCGTTTGACCGCAATACCTCTAACTAATTGACACACATAGGGGTGTTGTCCCACTGGGTGACCATCTATACGTGGGTGTACTGATGAGATAGCTGAGCGTAGTACATTGATTGTACGATATTGCTTTCCTGCATGGAATTGAACTGTTAGGAAAGAGAGGATGCTCTTTAGAGGTGCACAAAGTGGATTAATCTGTCTCTGAATGCACCAGCTTCTCCAAGTGTTCCATGCTGATTGATAGCATTTTTGGGTGCTTGACTTAGTGGATGCTGCAAGAAGATTGGCAACGTCTTCTGAAAGTCCCTCTGCTTCGTAACGTTGCTTGATATTAACCAGACGGCTAGATGAAGCCTGGGGAACAGTGGGTGCGACCTCGATGGGTCTCTCGGGTTGATCAAAAGTGTTTTGTCGTTCCCTAGAAGGACTGGCTGCTGAATCGGCATTTCTAGGAGAATGGGCCACCAAGGTTGTGTTTTCCAAACCGGTGTTACTAGAACTATCTCTGCCTGATCCTGCAGTACTTTCTGCAGCACTCGAGATACGAGATTGAATGGGGGAAATGCATATCCTTTTATTTCTCCCCAGTTCATTGTAAAGGCGTCTGTGTATTTTGCCATGGGGTCTGGCCTCCAACTCGCATATACTGGCAGTTGTGTTGTTAGCCGTGAGGCGAAGAGATCTACCTGTTTGTCTTTCAGGAAAGGGCGGACTATCAAAGGGTTTAATTGCCAGTCGCTGGTGTCTTCGGACTTCCTTGACTCTGCGTCCGCCAGGATGTTTTCTTTTCCTGGTAAATGCTGAGCCATGGGGAAGATTTCGTGCCGTGAGCACCACTCCCATAGTTTTAGAGCCTCCTTTAATAGAGCTTGGGAGCGAGTTCCTCCTAAGTGGTTTATGTACGCAACTGCAGTAGTGTTGTCTAGGTACAGACGAACCACAATTGAATGTTGATCTTTTAAGAATGTTTTGAGACCTAGGATTGCTGCTCGCAATTCTAGTACGTTTATGTGCAATTTGGCTTCTTCTGCGGACCACGAACCGCCCGTTGACCATTTGTTGTTTGTGGCTCCCCAACCTGCCTTGGAGGCATCTGTGTAAATTATTGTTGTTGGCTCTGGTGGGTTGATGGGTCCCTCTGGGACTGTGTATATATTTTGTACCCACCAGTCTAGATCTCGTTTTGCATGTTCTGTCAGCGTTATTAAATTGGTGTACGACTTCGACTGGCGAAGTGCCGATACTTGTAGTTGTTGGAGCTAACGAAAATGAAGAGGAGCTGCTCGTAAGGCTGGGCGAGTGGCTTCTAGTACCCCTAAAATTTGGGCGATGCTGCGAACTGTTATTTCGGTGTTCTGTCTCGCTTTTTTGCATAAATCTCGGATTTTCTTTTGTTTGTTTCGGGGCAGACTTATGGTCATGTTTTCTGAATCTATGATAAACCCCAGGAATTCCAGACGTTGGCCTGGTATCAGCTGAGACTTTTCGTAATTTACTATGAAGCCTAGAGACTCCAACAGATTTATTGTTTGGGATGTTCGATACTTGGATTCCTCCCTGGTTTGGGCCGCTAACAGTATATCGTCTAGATACACGATCATTCGCGTGCCTTGGCATCTTAGGAATGCTATAACTGGTTTCATTAGTTTTGTGAAAATTCTTGGAGCTATATTTAGCCCGAACGGTAGGGAACAAAACTGGAAGGCTTGATTTTCCATGATAAAACTGAGGAACTTCTGATAATTTGGATGGATTGATTTTTGTCATAAAGTCCCCTTTTCGTAGAACTGATTTTAACAGATGTAGGCCTTCCATTTGGAAGTGTTCGTTGTAGATATACGCGTTTAAGTGACTTAAGTCTACTACGGGCCGATATGAGCCCCCTTTCTTCGGAACTAGGAACATTCGGCTGTAAAAGCTCTGAGAAGAGAACGCAACGTTTCGGATTGCTCCTTTCCTTAGGAGATCCTGAATTTCTTGAACAAATAACAACTTGTTTTGAGGTTCCGGTTGAGTGAACATCGGTTTCGTTTGAGTTGGGCGCTCTAGGAACGGGATTTCTAGGCCCTTTACGATGTTTAAAACCAACTGGTCCTTTGTTAAATTCTCCCAAACGTGTATAAAATACTTTAGCCTGGCAGCCTGAGGAAGGGTTTCCTTTAGGGGCGAAAATAGCCCCGGCCCCGGCCACGGTTTGATTGGTACTTTGTTGACAAAAAATTTGGCCTGTTATTGTTGTAGCGATTGCCATATCTAGTGTTTGAATATTCATTGTTTGTTTGATTTCTATTGAATCTGGCTGGAGGACCGGGTCTTTTGAAATCTTTCGCCAGGCTCTTTGATACATCTACTTCCTTAGAGGCAATGTATGCCAAATCAGGGCCAAACAAATTTTTACCCGCGTTTGGGAACGGTTTATCAGCTAAACCTGCTTTAGCTGGGTTTATCGCCCGAAGGATCTTAGCCCGACGAGTGACTGTCAACATGTGTGATGCTGAGCCGACAAGGCATAAAGTCTTCTGTACAATGCCGAGAATTTCAGCTGAATCTATCTTGTCTTTGTTTTCTAGCATATCATGAAGGCTACATAACGGGCCAGTGGTTGCTAGCAGTGAGCGTTGTGCTAATGCTAGGTCCTTATCATTGAGCTCAGTTGCTTTACGCGCCAATGTCTTTGGGATTTGTTTCAGTAGATCCCTATCGAGCTTTGGTGTATAACATTCTTGCACCTCGGGTGGTGAGAATGAATTGTAAATTTCTTGGAATTGAGGGGCTGTTAACTTTTTATTAAAGTTTTTCTGAATGAATGCGGTCAGTTCTTTCGAAGGTTTCCAACTGGATTCGGTCGATTCCGGGTCAAAGAAATTATTCTCATCGGAATCAGTGGACACTTCCTTTCGGTCTGTGTCTAGTATCTTGGGCGAATTGCCCGTGGTTTTGGACGAATTGTCCGTGTTAGTGGGCGAACTGCCCGTTTCTGTAGGCCAATTGCCTGATGGAGTAAGCGAATTGCTCTCTGAAACCTCTTCGGGGAAATCATCTTCCTCTCCCGCGTAAACTGACATAGCGTCTGAAATGTAAACATTGTTGACCTCTTCGCGAGAGCTCTCTAGAGATTTTATTCTACCTTCCATAGTCTCTAGTTTAGCCAGAATTTAGCTCAGTGGGTCTGTAGCTGTTTTTTCTTTGTCTCGGTTACTAGAGTTCTTTTCATGAGAGGGTTCTTTTCTTGTTTCGGGGGATTTTGAACCCGATCTATGTCGCTTGCTGGGCGACCGCGAAGGAGATCGTGAGCGAGATTTTCGCTTCTTAGAACTGGAACGCCCCATTGTAGGTATTAAACCAATAACCCTGTAAGCTAGGTGAAAATAAAAATATATACTAACAAGGGCTACGATTGATATGTAAAAAAGGGGGTTAGTAATCACAAGAATATATTTGTACTTACCGTGTGGCTTCTTTGCAAGAGCACTGAAAATAAAGCCGTCGAGACAGTGCGGCACAGGGCTTATATAGGGGAGGTATTATGGGATACATTCCCAAGGGTATTGGCGGGCTGATTTCCCGCCTATTCATTTTTCATAATGTTTTTTAACTTTAGGCGTTAAAGTGTGGTTTGCACTGAGTAATATAAAGCTATACCATAAATATATTTCGACCGGAGTTTGTGAAGTATAATCAATGCATTCACTTAATTTCGGTCTCAAAATGAAGATCTTGAGGAATGTTTAATTATGAAATTATTAAGATTACATATTATAAATGCTATCAACAACCAGTTTTTGGTAGTCATCTCCTCCTCATCAACCTATAGTCTTTCATTTTCAATACAAAAATAAAGTTTATTCCTTATCTGTAACTGGTCAGAATGTTGCAACATGAGTAGTGACGTCATAATATCGATTTCAATTTCCCCACATTTTGATTATACATTGGGGGGCGGGGGGGGGGGGGGGGGGTAGGTGGTTGGCCTCGGCGTAGTCAGCATCAGCATCAGCATCAGTAATAATATCAATTCCATTTTTGTTTTAGGGTGAAGGTTAATCGAAAGCTTAGACCTTTGGTGGTACGCAAGCGTCGCTGGGTAGTGAAAATTGGACGCAAGTTACAACCCCTAAAGGTCAACAAAGGAATACTACGTCGCTACACAAAGAAACATTGGCTCCGTTTCACATCAAGAAGAAAAATTCGTCAACGACGAAGACACAGGCGAAAGTATAGAAGAATCCGAAGACGAAGAAGAAGACAACGACGTAGAAGACGCCGTCGAAGAAAGCAAGTAAAACGTCGCCGCCGGCGTCGAAGACGAAGACGAACCCGCAGAAAGTTGCGACGTGGAAGAAAACCAAAACGATCCCGCAAAGTGCGAGGTTTAGCCACCGGCATCAAATTCCTAACAAGTCGACATCATTGGATAAACGTAAGATACACTGGGAAAAAATATTTCTATACCAAGTCATTCCGAAGGGGAAGGTATGTCAGAAAGGTGCCTCGCTACTTGCGATTCAGAAGGAGGAAAATTTACCGACGCATTGGAAGAAGCTGGAAGCCGGTGGCAATCCGTAGATTCGCGTGAGTAATCTAACAATTATAATTTACAGATTTTAACGAGAAAATTGGAAAGCTTATTTAATTTTCTTAATCCGTTTTCTGGAAATATTGATAATGGTAATAACAAATGCAATGACGATGATGTTAATGGTTATGGGCAGTAAATGATGCATGATGATGATGATGATGATGATGATGATGATGATGATGATGATGATGGTGGTGGTGGTGGTGGTGGTGGTGATGATGATGATGAAAATGATGAAAATGATTATGATCGTGATGGTAGTGATGATGATGATGATGATGATGATGATGATGATGATGATGATGGTGGTGGTGGTGGTGGTGATGATGATGATGAAAATGATGAAAATGATTATGATCGTGATGGTAGTGATGGTGATGATGATGATGATGATGATGATGATGATGATGATGATGGTGGTGGTGGTGGTGGTGATGATGATGATGAAAATGATGAAAATGATTATGATCGTGATGGTAGTGATGGTGATGATGATGATGATGATGATGATGATGATGATGACGGCGATGATGGTCATGATGATGATGAAAATGATGATTATCAGAATGGTAGTGATGATGATGATGATGATGGTGATGATAATGATGGTGATGATGATGATGATTATGGTGGTGGTGGAAATGAACGCTTAGTCACGAAAAAAATTGTTGGATAATAAAAATATCCACCCGTATTCAACCCTATAAGATAAATAGAGTTTCTTGTTGTTACTGTACTTCGAGGAAAGCAACTGTTGTTTCTTAGACTCGTGAACAGCAAATCAATACTGAGACAACCAGTTATTGGGCAAAAACTGAAAGTAATTAGATGTACTAAAGTGTTTTGAAAGAAATATTCTAAGAAGTTATTCAATTAAAAAATAATTTATTCTTTAACTTGTAGTGCACGAAGAGGAACACTCCTAAAGAGATTTAGAGTGTCAAAGAAAAGAGGATTTATTGTTAAATTTGGAAGAATCACCAAACGCATAGTTATTCGAAGGGGACATGTTATATTCTACAAACGTCGTGTTCGTCGCCTTCGTCGCCATCGTCGTCGACGTGGTCGTAAACTTCGTCGTGGTCGACGTGGTCGTCGCCTTCGTCGCCGTCGTGGTCGACGTGGTCGTGGTCGTCGCATTCGTCGTCGCCGTCGTCGTCGACGCGGTCGTCGCATTCGTCGTCGTCGTCGCGGTCGTCGCATTCGACGTGGTCGTAAGCCTAACCGTCGCGGTAAACGAGTTATTCGCCGCCTCCGTCGTCGTCGTCAAGCTATCCTTCGTCATATTAGACGTGCACGTCGTACAAGTCTTCGTCGTATACGTCTTCATCTTAAACGTCGTCGTGCTCGTCGTGCTCGTCGTGGTCGTCGTGGTCGTCGTGGCCGTCGTGGTCGTCGTGGTCGTCGAGGTCGTCGTGGTCGAAAGCGTCTTCGTCGTCGTCATAGAGGTCGTAAACGTCGTGTTGTCCGTCGTCTTATACGCCGTTATCGCCGTATCCGACGTGTTATTCGCCGCACAAAGCGTCGCCGTATTCGCTATAAGCGTAGACGTCGTAATGTTCGCGGAAAGAATATTGGTTTGCAGGTAAGATATCTCAAGCACTGGAGAACTATCAAGATCATCAGAGGCACATTACGCATCAGGAAGGGCTTAAGGTACAATCAAGTCAAAATTGGAAGACGTGGAATTAGGACGAGAATTGGAAAAACATGGTTGAAGTTACGAAAGCCATTGCTAAGGTATGATCTTTTTCGATCGTAAACATCTAAGTATTGTTTCATGTATGCCTCTAGTTTTGTTTGATTATCTTTTAGTCAATTTAAAAAAATCAAGAAGGCCATAATTTAGGCTGGTCTTAGCATGGGACTTCTTGTCCTGTTGATCATGCCTTCAACTGGTTAAATCAAAGTTGTAAAGCAGATAAATAAATAAATAAATAAATAAATAAATAAATAAATAAATAAATTTTGTCATCTATCTTTTTTTTCTAAAATGGGCTTCCTGTGGCTATTACGGAGCTTTCGTCCAACGAGATTAAGTTTTACTGCTGCATGTATAATGCGGTTGTTGGATTTTACATCAGTGCTAAATGATTCACATGACCCAAATCAGCCATACCATTTATGATATATGAAGTTGTAAACCTGATTATTCCTATATTGATTCTTTAGGTTTAAGTACCACAGAACGTGGAGGATAGTCAAACGAATAAGGTTTGGACGCACTTTCTCTTTCGGGACGACTTTGAAAGGCAAGCCAAGAAAACTTAGAATCACAAGGACCGGAAGAATACGCTTCTTATTAGGAAAAAGAAGATGGTCTAAACTACGCCCACGAAAACGAAATCGACGCTTAAGACGAAAGGTGGGACGAAGGAACCGTCGTCGACGAAGAAGAATAAGGAGAAGAAGAAGGAGAATTAGAAAAAGGCGACGACGTGTCCGCAAAAGATCCCGTCGACGAAGAATACGAGGCAGAAAAAGAAAACCACGTGCTATTGGTTGTGGTATGAGAGTACGATTACGCCGCCGCTGGAGACGTGTCATAAAACGAAAGCGACGATTCTATGTGCGCTACAATCGAATATTGCGTCGTGTATCATTCAGAAAGGCCAAATTCCGAATTCGTATCAATCGAAAATGGATAACCCGTCGATCATACCACAGAATCAAAGTGCGCATCAGCAAGAAATTCAGATTCCTTAAACGTGTTACCTTTAAAGGAGCAAAGAAATGGACAGCAAGATGCTTTGGGAAGCGAAGACCAATCAGATTCCGTCGTGGACATCGCATCGTAAGAATCCATAAATCTTGGACAAGGGTTAGAAAGCATGTTGTTATGAAAGTCTTCTACCGCGGTAAAAAATACCCAGTCGTTAGGCGTAGACATCGATGGTTCGTTCGTAGGGGAAAGAAGAAGTTCAACCGAATTAGGCTGCGTGGAAGAGGCTTCAAGCTGAAATTTGGTGCAAAGTGGAAGAAGGTACCTGGTGCCTACCTGCGCGTCAAGGTTGGTAGACGTTGGAAGACGATCAAGAACTGCTGCAAGACCCTCCGTCTAAAATTAAGAGGGCGCACGAGAAAAGTATCACTTCGAAAAGGCTTCCGCGTCAAGTACAGGGGGCGCAAGGTGCATATTAGGAAATTGAGGCGACGTGTCGGGCGTAGAAGAAGGCGTACAAGACGTCGCAGAAGGGGGAGACGCATAAGATCGCGCCGCCGGCGAAGAAGAGGAGGAAGAAGACGCTTTGGCAAAAAGAGGACCGCTATCGCTAAGCCTGAAGGTAAGCTGCATGGTTTAATCAGATAACAGACTAGACATTACTTCAGTTACATCCCGTAAAGTAAAAAATTAATACATTTGTGCGCCTATTAATTATGACCTAATTAATATTTATGCAAAATTTCGTAAAAAATCTATGTTCGGTTTTATTTCAACGGAATTACCTTCACAGAGGTTGCCGCTACTTCACGGGGTTCATTTTTGTTGCAGAAACGATGGTAACATCTCTGCATAATGCCCTTGGTGTTCTTCTCCGGTCCCCACCCCTCCCCTCCACCTCCCTCCACACACGTCTCTTGGGAGATTTTGTGTGACGTTCGACACATCAGATTTAGTTCTTGTCAATCATTCTTGCTAATCAATGCCTTGGTACTGTGGCTAGTTTGGATAAAAAATTGTTCTTGAAATCAAACATTTACTTGAATTGTTTTTGTTTATACATCAGATCACGTGAACGAGCCGGTCAAGCCTACTGTTTAACTTCTCAAGTCAACCCCACAAGAGCATCAATGGATTAATGATATCAGGAATATGAATTATTAGCTAGTATTAATGTAGTTTAGCGTTATCTATCAAAGAATGAATTGAAATTCTTAAGGGAATATGGCCATTGAGGACCATGTGATCGAGAGTACGTGCTTATCGTCATGCATGCTTTTCAATACGTACCTCCTTATGCCTGAGACGCCAATAATGATTGTGTGATGAAGTAATATCATTAACAGGAAGAAGCGAGAGAGTCTGATTATCAGGCTCTATTTGGTCTTTCTTACGTCACGATCATATATCTCCCCATGAATCTACCCAGTTCAGTATTCCCTTGAGAATTTCTTTTCGTTAATTCAGTATATTCTTCGTTGTAAGAGAGAAATCCTTTGCTGTTGGTCTGATTTTAACCCTCGTTAAACCTTCCCCACACCTTTCATTTAAAGAATAAACCTGTAACTGACTGAGTCATATGTCTTAATAACTTAGCCTTGTTGTTACCCCTTATCTTATGAATCATAACCAAACACCTATCTATGTAACATCATAGTAACATACACCTGAAAGGCTATCCACACCTAAATATGACCATACAGTTAGCTATGAATGAATAAAGCAACCAATAAACTAAACGAAGTTTTGGAGTGTTCTTACTTAACTATCCACCACAGTCCTAGGGGAGGGGCACTCCTAAACATTTTGTACGAGGATACTCCATTCAGACTCTCGACCCCTTAACCTTTCTATGATATACCACATTTCTGCAAGAAGGTAACCCTTTCTTATACCTCTTTGCCTCGGTTCTCGGTAACTGATTAACTCTTACATATGCTATATTAATTTTGGAAAAGAAGGTCAGATATGAATGTCGATCGTCACGTAAAACGGCGTACAAGTTCGGCTTCATTTCCTTGAGTAGTAAACTTAGCTTCCCCTTCCTTTTCTGTACCTAAACTCGCGAATTCCCGATTTTATTAATAATAATATTAATAATAGTTTATTTATTCCTTCTCGCAGCCAAGGGCTGAATTATACAAGGATGGTCAACAGACATTAACAATATACAGATATACATAATAGTTATACAATGGCTTCGAGTGGCATACCGTGGATTATCCCACACCATGGAAAATACAAATGCATGGACTCCCAAGTAAATTCTTAACCACTTTTGCGAGTTATTGCTAATGCGCATGCGCATGCGAAAAAAAATTAAAAATATTTTGTTAAGGGTACAATTTAGCGATCCAATAAGAATAAAATTATTTTTCGATGTTTTCTCTTTAAAGTAAAGCATGGATTCAGTTCTTAACATGGCTTGATAGCCTGGCATTTCCACCGTTTTATTTGCATGACATGAAAAACAAAGTCGGCCTAATTTTTCCAGATTAGGCTCCCTGTAACATTTGACGTTTTGAGCGGGAAAATAACGGCAAGCACAGCTGATCTAGGTTTGACGTGAAAAAAGATTCCACGAAAAAACATTCATTTTGGTCGTAAAGGTAATTAAATCCCCGGCAAGAATTATCGCGTATAAACCCCCGCAAAAATTATCGCGTATAAACCCCGGCAAAAATTATCGCGTATAGAGTCATAAATATTCATCAAACAAACAAGCATAACATTCTCATAAGATGCAAACATTTCTGATATTTTTTGATTAGCTATTACTTTTACAAAAGACATTGAATACGAAAAACGGAAATTCCGGCCTCTTTCAGCAGCGTTATGCAATCGTAGTCCCGTCCCTCCCCTCTCCTATTACATTGGGTGTTGGTACTCGTCACCAGTCAATTTTGTTGTTGTCCTTAGCTTGTTCATTCAGCATATTTTCTTCAAAAGTCATTTTCAAAGCTTCATTTATTCCAAAATAAGCCACAAATTCGAATACTATAGCATCTGAACCGTACAAGAACTAAATGGAGATTATTTTAAGAATGGAGTTTTGGTTTTATAGACAATGAGTTGTCAGCGACAAGGAAGCTTTTGTCAAAACAAAATGACAAGAGGAAGAGAAGACCCAACTCACCGCCAACAACGTTAACCCTCGCATTTTCTTTTCAAAATTCATCGTATTAATTGTTCTTAAAGCCAACTATGGATACTACTGATGCTAATAGTAATTTGAGGATCAGAACGCCGGTTGAGCTTTTTGATTCTTTTATCCGGGCAAGCGATCTCGTAGAAACAATCACAGTCTTCAAACAGTTGTGTAGCAGTTTGAATATCAATCCAAAAAACTACAAAACAATTTACCAGTCTCTGAAGAACGAATTGACGTCCTGGAAAGCTCGATCCCTTTGGACTAAGCTGGATAAAAGAGCAGAACACAAGGATTATACGGGAAAGCCATGTTCAAGGAATAAAGTGTTAGTAATTGGTGCCGGTCCTTGTGGACTGAGAGTTGCTATCGAAGCTGCTCTCCTTGGTGCTCAAGTTGTGGTTTTAGAAAAGCGAGAGAATTTTTCTAGAAATAATGTACTTCATCTCTGGCCTTACTTAATCACTGATCTCAAGAATCTTGGTGCTAAGAAGTTCTTTGGGCAGTTTTGTGCTGGATCTTTGGACCATATTAGTAAGTATTTATTGATTTGAAATATTTTTAGTGCATATTAACTTTATTATATTCTAGCAACAATAGGTTTCATATTTCAGACGACGTTATTCAATGCGTCTTTTATTTATCTGTGATCTCTTTATTTTTATTGAAAAACATTCTTGGCGTATCAAGTTAAACTTTGGCGTATCATTTTATGGCCATTACACCCGACAGCTCTGTTACGTCAAATGTTTCTAGTAACTTGGCTTAATTGTGAAAGAAACATAAAATAAGGTCGTCATAAATAACTTGGAAAACTCTTTGTGTAGATCTTTGATATGCGTGATTGACTCATTTCTATCAAGATTATTGTCTGTGCTCTTGTCTTTTTTCTTTTTTTATTGAGGTAAAATCATAATGAACTTACAACAATATTAATGTTATGTAACTAATCAATTTTCATATACTTTAGAATGGCAATAATGACATGCAACTATATATACCTCTACATAAAACCATGTATTGCTATTGTTGTACGTTTCTTTCCTTACATTGGTTTCATGTACATAATATATAAAATTAATCAACCAAATGTCAGTCTTACTGTTTCATTACATTTATATTTAAATCATATGTAAATATATTGTGTTAGAGGAGAAGGGGGGAGGGAGGGGGGGGGGGGGGTTATTTAACACGTAATATAAGAGCAGAGAGGAACAGGCATTTAATTTTTCCCTCTGTATTTTTATGCCATTTTTTTGCTAGCTGTTTCTCCCTTTTACTCTTTCTTCCTCATCTAGTTTTTTCCATTGTTTCTCACCTTCCCTTTCAGTAATTTTAGCCATTCCTCCATCCTACCTGATCCATTTCTCTCCCCTCTAATAATATTATTGACTTTCCCATTGTTTCTTCTGCCACTTGATCCTGTCAGAGTAGACAGAGTACTCAATCCCCATATGTTTATCTGTAACCACAAAGCACTATTTGTGTATGATGATAACAATATTCATGGGATAATTATTGTACATTACAATAAACAATTATTACCGGAAATACATTGTAAAGTGCTTAATCATATTTGTCTGGACCTACTCAATAGCATATTAATCGTATAATTACTAAAATAATGAATATAAACTCAACACTAGTTAGCTATTATCAGTTATCACTGGTTTGATTAGAACTATTACTAGCATCATCATTAACATCCACAATCATCTATCTTCATCATCGATAATAACTTAATAAATTCAATCAAACATATTTCATAACCCATTTATTGACCATTTTTTGTTTGGATTTTCTTTCTCTTTAGGTATTAAAAGGTTACAGTTAATACTTCTAAAGGTGTGCCTGATATTTGGAGTTCAGGTTCATAATAAGGTCTCCTTTGGGTCACTTATTGAACCCAAAAATGGTAGGAATTTATATTTTATCTTAATTAGCATTACACTGTAGCCCTGGGGGCTAGTCTCATATAAGAAAGGGCGGGGATGATCTTCATATCTTTTAGGGGTTGAAATCACAAGTCTCTCCTTCTTTTGAGGGTGAAAAAGGAAAAGCTGTTATGTCTTGCATTAAACTCAATTATTTTTGTTTTAAATGATTTATCTTTTTTTTTAAAGTGGAATCTTTTAGGGGTTAAATTATTTTTTTTGATGATCATCCCTACCTTTTCATGTAGTAAGTGTAGGAGTACCCCATCTGGGAGGGTAACCACTTTGATATTGCATTGATTGAACTACTACTTACATGCAGTTAATATTCAGTTAATCAATCTAGTGAATGATAACAAGTTCAAAGGAAAAAAGAAAAGTTATTTTTTAAATTTTCTTTAATTATAGTTTATATTAGATAGTAGGTCTCTGATTGGTAGAAAAAAGTGTTATATTAGTGAATGGAGCATGATTGCTGATGCCATCTGCAAGTGAGCAGCAAATTTGGCAAAGCACTACAAGAAAACAGCATTGTAAGATACTGCAAACGTTTTCTTTCCATATATAAAATAACAATTAAGACAGCTTTTTTTGTGTGCTAGAGCTGTTCAGTAATAAATTATAGGAAGCGCCGAAAGAACTCAGGAAGTGTGAGAATCACTCGCCTACAACTCATACTGTACTGTACTTCTCCAAATTACACTTATTTGTTAATTACTCTCAGCAAATAGTTTTAGAGAAAAAGAAGGAAAGAAAGAAAGAATGAAAAAAATTAGAAAAAAAGAGGTGATAAAATTAAAGGGAAGTAACTATAACCAAATAATATAATCATTACAACAGACAGCTACAGACTGGTGAAATAATTGGTCCCGCTGCTTTGCATGAGACAACAAGCTATACTATAATAATTATTATAGGAAACATTTCCATGCATTATATTTGCTAAATTTGAAATGAGCCTGACTTAGAATACAGTGTTTGCCTGCTTACACTGTAGATTAAACTGTAGATGATGTAAGTTGTTAATAAGGTCATAAAGTGAGAATGGTTTCATTTTTCTCGCATCTTTTTCGGCAGGTCATGGCTGGAAGGCTGCTGTAGACCCACCTTCAAGTCCACTGAACAATTATGAATTTGACATCATTGTCGGAGCTGATGGCAGGCGACAAGCTCTCAAATTCAAAGGAAAGGAATTCCGGGGGAAACTTGCCATTGGAATTACTGCTAACTTTGTCAACAGGAACTCCAAAGAAGAAGCCCAAGTTGAAGAGATTAGTGGAGTTGCATTTATATTTAATCAAGGGTTCTTTCAAGATTTGAAGGAATTGACAGGAATTGACCTGGAAAATATCGTTTACTACAAGGGTGAGACTCATTACTTTGTGATGTGTGCAAAGAAACAGAGTTTGCTAGCTAAAGGAGTCATAAAGAAGGTATTTGAGGGTCATTTTATCCACATTTTTCTTGTTGATTAGTGAGAGAACTTTATATATTATAAATATATCCTGCAGGACTGCAGAGAACCTGTACCTGTCTTATTGCATACCTAATATATTATAAATTATAGCACATTCAATGTGTTCACTCATCCCACATGGAGAAGTCAGACTGGAAATATGATCTGATGAACTTTCAATCTTATCCATTTCCAACCAAATTTTTTATTTTGCCAAGTTTAAAGAAAATACATCTTTTAAAAAGGGGGGGGGGGCGTGGCCCCATTGGCCCACCCCTAAATCTGCCCCTGTATCCAGCATGGCTCATGGCTAATATGACCTTTTTCCAATTCATAAAATACTGCTGTGTTCCCTTACTACTTATTTATTTATGCAGGGTTAGCCTCATTTTAATTTCAAAACATTGATTTCACAAATACCAACAGTAAAGTAAAGGATGCACAACTTCAACAATACAAACACTTTGAAATTCCATGGACCCTTACTGGAACACATGAATATTCTGTACAAAATCAAGACTAACCCTGCATAAATGTATTCAGTAGTCAAGGTATATATACAGCCATATTTTTTGAATTTGAAAAAGGACTATAATATTATTTAGAAAACATGAACTGACATTAGACCTTGAATTGTAAATTTAAAGCCAGACCTATCCAGCTTGGTTTGCTATTGATCCTTATCATACCTAATTTATACCAATCCCTGAAACATCTATTTGATGCAACATTTTGCCTTAGTAGTATCTTTGTTTTCTATTTAAGTATCACTTGGTCATTTGTATTCTCTTTTTACCATGTTTTTAGGACCTTTCAGATGCTTATGATCTCCTTCACCCTAAGAATGTGAATCATGATAGACTTCTCACCTATGCCAGAGAGGCTGCTGAATTCTCCACCAAATTTCAAATGCCGCACATGGACTTTGCTTCGAACCATCAAGGAAAGGAAGATGTGGCAATGTTTGATTTCACTTCTCTGTTTGCTGCTGAGTATTCAGTGAAAATTTATGAAAGAAAAGGGAAGAAACTTTTGGCCGGTGTTGTTGGAGACAGCTTGTTAGAAGTAAGTATATGCTAAGTTTAGTTATTAGTGTGCACTGCCATCTCACCAGTTCAACCAAGGTTTGATCCCTGGGCTCAGTGTCCTATGTGTGAGTAGTGTTGCTTGTTGGTTCTCCTGTACTTCAAGGGTTTTTCTCTGGGTTCTTCGGTTTTCCTCCCTCCTTAAAAATCAATTTTTACATTCCAATTTGATCTTGGGCTTTCACCTAGTAACTGGAGCCTAGCTCTGTTAACGTTGTGAGAGTCCCATGCTGTGATTTTATCAGTAAGTGACTTGCCTTTTGGATTTCTTCACTAAGCATGTGAGCAGGCACATATGAACATATTCATATGGAATATGTGCCATATAAATACAAATGCATTAAATGAGCAGAGTTTGATAAAAAAAAAATAGTGTTTTATGACATATGTCCTCTGTTTTTTAGCCATTTTGGCCTACAGGATCTGGTTGTGCACGAGGATTTTTGGGATGTTTTGATGCAGCTTGGGCCATGAAAGGTTTTGGCCAGGGTAAGAAACCACTGGATATCATTGTAGAACGGGAAAACGTGTACAGAATTCTTGCTCAAACAACTCCAGAAAATCTAAACAAGAATTTTGACAATTATGGCCTCAATCCAGACAGTCGTTACCCAAATTATGCCAAAAATGTGGTCAAGCCATCGCAGGTCAAGCATTTATATGATAGTCATGATGGACCTATTGATTATGTGGATGGCCCAGAACCAATGGACACAACTGCATCAATTGAACTTCCACAACCTGAAGGTATTTATAGTCACTGTGTTCCCTGCTGTGTTGCACATTTAAGCATACACACATGGTTGCACATTATGGCATGTTAAAAGTTGAAAAGTTTTTAATTCGCAGGTTCATTTTTGAATTAGTTTATAAGTTGTCAACTTATACACACAATTGTTGTAGCAATTCTACTTGCAAACAATAAGCTGTTGTTTACATGTGTGTTGGCTGTTATGCCCAATTATGCCAGAGGTCCTGAGTTCGATTCCCAGTGATCTCACATCCTTGTTTCAACTTCTTCTTCTTTCCGTGTAGCTTTAACTAGCTTTAAATAGCGGTAAAACGGAGCACTGATGGAGGGGGAGGGGGTAAAATGAGCACACTGTCTGCCTCAAGTTTATCAGTAACACTTAAGTTAACTGTCACGAGTAACCGACGTTAAATAAGGTCGACCTTTAGCTTTATCTTTAACTGGGACTAATTGGTCTTACTACAATTTTCAATATTACATGGACTCTGTTGTTGCGAGTTGCCCATTGGTATTTGGTTTTTAACTGCTGCCAGTCAAAAATATAAAAGGTACCAACTGATTACTTTTTGATTGACGGAAGCCAAAACGTCATTTGCACATTGATATTTGAACCTCGGTGTCTGCATAATTATGAATATCACAGTAAGTTGGCCTACCTAGTTAATGATACAAAAGAATATAACATGTATTATTTTATAGTTTTAACATGTGGTTCAATATGTATTTTTAATTTTCTTTTTATTACCTTACTAGTTAATCTTAATATAGTATTAAAATGGTGTCAAGAACAAGCCAAAGGATACAAGAATGTCAAAATTAAAGACATGTCAACATCTTGGAAAGATGGACTGGCTTTCTGTGCCATCATACATCGCTTTAGACCAGATTTGATGTAAGTATTTAAAGAACTTAGAGATGACTTTCTTTGAATGATCAAATGCTCTTTTCCTTAAAAAATTTAAGTAAAACTTCACAAAAATTATGTAAAAGTCAACCAAGCTCTCGTACAAATGTAGAGACTGAGTGTGAATTTCAATGGTGTTGTGATGTCATAACCCTAATTTTCTGAGCCTGCAATAAAAGTGCAAGATGACAGCTTACAGCTGCTGTGGTCAATTGAGTTTTCTTGATTTTTTTTCAGGGACACAGATCTGCTCTAAAAAAGGCATTTTTTAGTTTCTCATTCATTTGATGTACTTTGTCTTCAAAATGTGTGTTGAACAATTCAATGCAGTTCCTTACATAGTTACACCATTGCCATGTGTCTTACACTTTAGGACACATTATATCTCTCCTTGAAAGATGTGATTATAAGATATGACTATCATGATATACAGCTACATGTATTTCAAAAAAGGTTGGTGAAGGTTTTGTGGCTTGTTGCATGTTGCATACCAAGCCTGAAATGCACTATTGGTGATGTGAATTCAAGCAGTGAAAGGTCACATCCATATGGAATTTTCCCAAACTTTGTCTGCATGTTTTTCCAGCATATTTTCTTCTGTACTGTCACATTATTTAAATGTGAATATAATACATTTCAAGCTTGGCAAGCAACATGCAACATGCAATAAAACCTTCACCAACCCTTTTTGAAATAGCTGTATATTTGGTAATAAGTTTTTGACAATATTGTTAGCCTAATCATTTTTTTTATGGGTTGTTTTAGTGACTTTGCTTCTCTTGATCAAAAAGATGTGGAGAAAAATAACCAATTGGTGAGTCAATTTTGTAGTCTAATGTATTTTTGTCATATATTACAGCTATTAATAAATGTCCTTTTTTCTACAGGCTTTTGAGGCAGCTGAAGGACACCTTGGTATCCTACCACAGATATCAGCAAAAGAAATGGCATCTGCTACCGTTCCTGACCAATTAACTATACTGAGCTATGTGACACAGTATTATGAGACTTTTAAGAATGAGGCTCCAGGTACATATCAGGCTAAGCATATGGTAACCAATAGTAACAGTCATATGGTAACCAATGGTAACAGTCATGGTAACCAATAATAACAATCATATGGTAATCTATAGTAACAGTCATGGTAACTAATGGCAGAGGAACCATGGCAGAGTCAAATGGTAACCAATAGTAACAGTCATATGGTAACCTATAGTAACAGTCATATGGTAACCAATAGTAACAGTCATGGTTTTGTAATATTTTAGTGGAGAAAAAGAAGACGAAGGAAAACAATGAAAAGCAGGAATATAAAACAACATCACCTCTTTCTAAGCTGTCAATCATCTCACGCATGTCACGCAAAAAGGTATTTATGGATTATAATCACAATCAAAACATTGTTAAAACGTGGATTGAAAATCTATTGCATTCTTACTGCAGTCGTAGGGCACAGAAGTTAGAAATATACTCTAATAGTTTAGAGGAAATGAAATACTGTTATTTTCACTTGAGCTCTACTACTATACCCTGGGCTCCAGAGGTGACTTATTCTTCCTCTGGCGTTTGCTGTACTCACTGTCTCTCTTGTTCTACCTGAAGCGAATTACAACCTCTGGAGTCCAGGATAGAGCTCTACTGGATCCTGCCAAGAATCTTGCATATCTGGAAGTGCTATTTTGTTATTAATAGTTTTAATTCAAAATTCAAAATGTATTCATTTATTGGTTTATTTTTTTAGGAAAAAAGAAAGAGTGAAAGCAATAGTGCTAGTGTTGTACCAAAGAAAATCAAACAGTCTTCAAAGGTAAGGTTTTGCTCATATAAACAGCCCAGCAAGCCGATATGTAGTTGTAGTATCTCTAGAATTAAACATCCATGTCTCTCCATGGAGGAGAATGCTTACTTCCAACCCCCCTTAGTTACCGTTACTATATGCACAATATCTCATTTAGGATCCTGAAAGCAGGGAGAATATTCTGATGGTCTGTAAAGATACAAGAAAAATTCCTTGTAATGTTTGTAGCACCCTTGAAAACTGAAATATTGAGAAGTTGTTATCTGGGAAAACCTCTAGTACGGTGATTGGTTCTCTATTGTCTGAACAGGAACCATGAATTGGTGACAGTTCAACCTGTCTAGGAAACTTAGCAATGTTTCTTTCCCCTTATAAACTATTATTTGATAACATTGTAGGAAAACATTGAACCACCAAGCCCGAAGACCCCAGAAACACCTACACCAATAGAAGTGGAGGCTGTGAAAGAAGAACCAGTTACCCTTAGAACCAAACCAGGTGCAAAAACAAGTAACAGAATCAGCTTACTCGCTGAACAAGTGTTTGGTGCGAAGGAAGGAACTGCTGTGGTATGTAGGGTTTCGTATTTTACTATATATATTCTGCAAGCTCCTCACTCCTATTACTGTTTGTATGATCCAGGTTCCAAATCTTCCAAGAGATACCGGAAGTGAACATTGCTATTTCTGTAACCGATGGGTTTATCTTATGGAGCGAATGTCCGCAGAGGGGCTGTTTTTCCATAGAGAATGCTTCAAATGTGAGCTGTGTCTAAACACTCTTCGTCTAGGAGCGTATTCTTACATTCCACCATGGGAATCTGATGATGAACGAGGTCACTTTTATTGCCGACCTCATTATTATAAAGTCATCAATAGCTCAAGAGCAGAGGACGAAAAACTTCGTAAAGGTGAAGTCAATTTAGAATTGTTTTTGTTAATCTTTCTCACGAATCTCTCTTCCTCTGATGGAACTTGTGTTTGCTTTTATTTGCAAACAGAAAATGAGAATTGTCTTCAAAACCAACCTTCGGCATCACCTCGAACAATTCCTACCATTTTTATGTTTCCTGTCTTTTTATTCTTCTCCATTCCCGCATATTTCACGAACCCATTCGTTGAACTTCCTGTTTAATTTTCAGCTTCCCAAATTAAGAAAAATCAGAAAAAGCGCAGAGGAAAATCATTCACCATCAGCAACCCTCAAGAAACACGAGCTGCTGTTCATGAAGCTGCCAAAAGAATCAAGAACCAAGCAGAGGAAAAGAAAAGTCTTGAAAAAAGTGCCGTGTCTCCTATCGCAAACGGTGAGGTTGAAGTCAAGAAGATTGAGAAGCCTCTTGAAACAGAAAACAGTGTCCCGAAAAATAAAGAGGACCAAGAAAAAGAACAGTCGTTTGATCGTAACCGACCGAATTCTGGTCGATTCTTTCGGCTGGAGGCTAGACCAGTTAGAAGATCAAGTATTTCATCGACACGTAGATCTGACAAAACCGTTCGATCAAAAACTAAGGGGTATGAACTTGATGGTGGTCTATTGAATGTCGAGGAAGAGAGTGGCGCAAGATCACCGATACGAGTACCATCACCAACTAAACCAATGTTCAACGATTATACAGCAAATGAATATAAGGAACCAGAACCTTCTGTTGTAAAGAAGAAACTAGAGAAGAAAGACTCGGCTGAAGAAGTCATCAAAGGCTCAATGAAGCCAAGTGGATTGGACATGGTTCATAAGCTGGGGACTGTAGAAAGAAAGCGTCGGCAACGTAGAGCAATGTATCCTCCATTATCGCAGGTGTTTTCACCAGAAGACCAGAACAGGGAACTTGTATCTGGCGAGAAGAATGACGAAGACTCCATTGAAGCCTCCTTGAGAAAAACTGGCATGAATGTCAAAATTGTTGATATAGATATCGATGATAATCCTAAAGCAGACGACAAGAAAATAGCAGGTAAAGAACAAGAAACAGCTCTTTCAACACAAAAACAGAATGCCAACGCTGCTGTCACGACTGTGGACACCAAACGACCAGTGAACAGTAAATCTTCTCCTGGGTCGCTTGTGTTGTCCCGTGCTGCCAGGATACGAGGACTTATGGAAAATGATATCAGACCAAAGAACTTGAAAAATTATGACAAGCAGGCGAGTGAAGAAGAAAAGATCACAGGTCAAGGTAAGTGTTATCAGTGATGTGATGATGATAAAAACTGATGTTAAAATGATGCATACTTTTTGATGTTGATCAGTGGCGATTAAAAACGTGATAATATTGTGATTGATACATGATGATGATAAATGATGATGATGATGATATCGATGGATGATGTGGTGCTGCTGCTGATGATGATGACGATGGATGATGGTGCTGCTGCTGCTGACGATGGATGATGGTGGTACTGCTGATGCTGATGGTAGTGCTGCTGCTGACGATGGATGATGGTGGTACTGCTGATGCTGATGGTAGTGCTGCTGCTGACGATGGATGATGATGGTGCTGCTGATGCTGATGGTAGTGCTGCTGCTGACGATGGATGATGGTGGTACTGCTGATGCTGATGGTAGTGCTGCTGCTGACGATGGATGATGATGGTGCTGCTGATGCTGATGGTAGTGCTGCTGCTGACGATGGATGATGGTGCTGCTGCTGCTGCTGCTGACGATGGATGATGGTGGTGCTGCTGCTGACGATGGATGATGGTGGTGCTGCTGATGCTGACGATGGATGATGGTGGTACTACTGATGCTGATGGTAGTGCTGCTGACGATGGATGATGGTGCTGCTACTGCTGATGGTGGTGCTGCTGCTGACGATGGATGATGATGGTGGTGCTGCTGCTGACGATGGATGATGATGGTGCTGCTACTGCTGATGGTGGTGCTGCTGCTGACGATGGATGATGGTGGTGCTACTGCTGATGGTGGTGCTGGTGCAAACGATGGATGAAGGTGGTGCTGATGATATGATATTTTTTGACAATGTTTCAGAGAGTCCATCACAGCAAAGGCGTTCTCTTCCTCGTGTCCCCTCTAACGAAGAACCATACACGTCAACCAAAGAAAGCACTAAGATTGCCAAACGACGGCCCACGCCAAAACCCAAGGCTAACACACACTATGTTGAACGGGAGATCAATGGCGAGCAGGAAAATGTTGACCAAGTTGCTAAAGATCTTGGATACGAAATGGTAGGATACGATGATATACCATCACCCTACAGAAAAGGTGAGTCAGTAAACGAGAGGTATTGGATTACAGTGGTATTAGAGGGTAGAGGGGTGGTATTGCATTACAGTGGTATTAGAGGGTAGAGGGGAGGCATTGGATTACAGTGGTATTAGAGGGTAGAGGGGAGGTATTGGATTACAGTGGTATTAGAGGGTAGAGGGGAGGCATTGGATTACAGTGGTATTAGAGGGTAGAGGGGAGGCATTGGATTACTAATACAATTTGAGCCAACTTTCTTCTGATGTTTTTATGATGTCATTCATCGCAGCTCCACCAAAACCTCCACGTTCTTTCAAACGAGAAGATATATTCAGTGGTTCCAGTGAAGAGGATATTTTAGATAATGAAATATCAGGCAGCTTCCAACGAACTGGCGCGAGAAGATTCAAGGTAATTAACGTTAGATTATTAGCTTCGTATTAGTTGAAACTATCCATATACAAAGTACGCAGGTCTGATTACAACCAAAATTACAGATAAGAAAGAGTGAACCACAACATCTTTTGACACGTGTGGGAGTTTCATATGGAATGTGTTACATATACCGGGAAATGAAGTTCAGTTGTTACACTATATTGGACTAACTTTTCCAGCTTTTTCGATATATAATTTACGTATACATATCTTGTCGTTCATATTTCATAGAACAAAGCCGTCACTGAATCAGTAGAAGAGAAAGAAAAGAGACACGAACAGGCTAAGATTCGTATTGCAATGAAACAGCGTCACTCTAAGAGGCTACGCCAGGCTCAGCAGATTCAGCGTGAGCTACAGGAGGTTGAAGTCAAACAAGCGCAAGTGGAGAAAGATGGTGTCCACGTCGAAAAAGCTCTAAGAAGCGGAGACTGTGAGTTATTCTTCTCAGGGTCAGGGTTAGAATTTCAACTTTTTAGTGAAAAGATAAATTTATCTTGTGCATTGAGCAGCTACAAGATAAATGGATTGAATGCAAACGCAAAGACTTGGTTTTCTTTGCATTTCATGATTATTTTCTAAAAAGAGAACCAGCTAGAAAATGCGAGTTCAATTTCTTTTCACTCAATATTTGTAATTTTCAACTCGCATTTAGCCAATTATCTGGTGGGAACTTCGAACCCTGAGGGTAGCACTAAATAGCCAGTGGCTAACAAACCAGTGGCCCTCATTCCATGATCCAATTAGAATTTAGAAGTTGATTTTTGCGGAGAGAAGGAAACCGGAAAATTTGGAGAAAAACTCACAAAGCCCAGAAAGCTGTTGAATATCCTAGATGCCTACCAACATGTAATTTTCCCCCCTCTAATCGAGATGTTCATCGTTCGTGTCGTGAACAGGAAACAAAAGCGGTTTAACTTTTTAAACTACCGTTTTCTAAAGACTGCGACCGCAAGGAGAATAGAGCACCAAGATTTTTAAATTTCCAACTTTTGGTTCTTGTTTGTCAGTCTAGTTTTCAATAAGTTTTCAATTTGTTTTCGTTTGATCCTGAATTGCAGTGAGTCCTCATCAAGAACAGCAGTACATGATGCAATGGTTCCAGATCATCAACCGAAAGAATGCACTTTTAAGATACGAATCTGAACTAGTCATACAGTAAGTGAGCCTTACTCTTAGAGTCCCAACTGCATGGGCGATCGAGACACTAACACTGTTTTGTGTTCTTGCAGTGGCAATTCTATCCAGCTAGAAGACCAACAAGGACGATTGGAACAAGAAATAAGAGAACTGCTGATGAAAGAAGGTAATGATGTTGCATCACTACTCTACCATCATTATCATCATCACCACTCTCTACTATCATCATCATCATCATCACTATCATCATCATCGCCACTACCATCATTATCATCATCATCTCCACTCTACCATCATCACCACTCTCTACTATCATCATCATCATCATCACTATCATCATCATCGCCACTATCATCATCACCACTCTCTACTATCATCATCATCATCGTCATCGCCACTACCATCATTATCATCACCATCATTATCACCATCATCACCACTCTCTACTATCATCATCATCGCCACTATCATCATCACCACTCTCTACTATCATCATCATCATCATTATCATCATCATCGCCACTACCATCATTATAATCATCATCACCACTCTACCATCATCACCACTCTCTACTATCATCATTATCATCACTATCATCATCATCGCCACTCTCATCATCACCACTCTCTACTATCATCATTATCATCATCATCGCCACTACCATCATTATCATCACCATCATTATCACCATCATCACCACTCTCTACTATCATCATCATCGCCACTATCATCATCACCACTCTCTACTATCATCATCATCATCATTATCATCATCATCGCCACTACCATCATTATAATCATCATCACCACTCTACCATCATCACCACTCTCTACTATCATCATCATCATCACTATCATCATCATCGCCACTCTCATCATCACCACTCTCTACTATCATCATTATCATCATCATCGCCACTACCATCATTATCATCACCATCATCATCACCACTCTCTACTATCATCATCATCGCCACTCTCATCATCACCACTCTCTACTATCATCATTATCATCATCATCGCCGCTACCATCATTATCATCACCTCCATCATCACCACTCTCTACTATCATCATCATCGCCACTCTCATCATCACCATTCTCTACTATCATCATTATCATCATCATCGCCACTACCATCATTATCATCACCATCATCATCACCACTCTCTACTATCATCATCATCGCCACTCTCATCATCACCACTCTCTACTATCATCATTATCATCATCATCGCCACTACCATCATTATCATCACCATCATCATCACCATCATCAACACTCTCTACCATCATCATCATCATTAACATCATCATCGCCACTACCATCATTATCATCACCATCATCATCACCATCATCAACACTCTCTACCATCATCATCATCATTAACATCATCATCGCCACTACCATCATTATCATCACCATCATCAACACCATCATCAACACTTTTCCATCATCATTATCGTCACCTTCATTATCTGAATTATCTGAATTATCTATATCATGATCATCGTCATAATAGTTATTTGTGTCATCATCATTATTATTATCTAATCGTCACTATTATAGTTATCAACATCATTATCATCATAATCGTCAGTGACCATGATCATCATTATTATTATCATCTAATCGTCACTATTATAGTTATCAACATCATTATCATCATAATCGTCAGTGACCATGATCATCATTATTATTATCATCTGATCGTCACTATTATAGTTATCAACATCATTATCATCATAATCGTCAGTGACCATGATCATCATTATTATTATCATCTAATCGTCACTATTATAGTTATCAACATCATTATCATCATAATCGTCAGTGACCATCATCATCATTATTATTATCATCTAATCGTCACTATTATAGTTATCAACATCATTATCATCATAATCGTCAGGGACCATCATCATCATTATTATTATCATCTAATCGTCACTATTATAGTTATCAACATCATTATCATCATAATCGTCAGGGACCATCATCATCATTATTATTATCATCTAATCGTCACTATTATAGTTATCAATATCATTATCATCATAATCCACAGTGACCATCATCATCATTATTATTATCATCTAATCGTCACTATTATAGTTATCAACATCATTATCATCATAATCGTCAGTGACCATCATCATTATTATTATCGTCAACATCACTGATCATCGTTATCAACATCATTATCATCATAATCGTCAGTGACCACCATCATCATTATTATTATCGTCAACATCACTGATCATCGTTATCAATATCATTATCATCATAATCGTCAGTGACCATCATCATCATTATTATTATCGTCAACATCACTGATCATAGTTATCAATATCTTTACATTATTTTTTTTTGAAGGAGCAACTGAGAAAGATCAGGTGATTATTCAGCAGCAAACAAAGGAACTCGTAGATATTGTAGAACAAAGAAATAATCTCGTAGAACTACTCGACGAGGAACGAAAGCGGTAAGTCAGTTTTCCACCTTAGGATAACTGTACTGTATTGAATGCTTTCAGAAAGGAATTTATCTCCATAAATACACAAATATGATAGACCGCATTATGTATGATTGCATGAAATATTGGAAGACTGTGAGAAGCCATTTCAGTGTTACAGCACAGCACAGCAGAGCACAGCACAGCACAGCACAGCACAGCACAGCACAGCACAGCACAGCACAGCACAGCACAGCACAGCACAGCACAGCACAGCACAGCACAGCACAGCACAGCACAGCACAGCACAGCACAGCACAGCACAGCACAGCACAGCACAGCACAGCACAGCACATAGTACAGTACAGTATGGCTTCCCAATCGCTCTAGAAGTATTTTTAATTATATCTGTGTGACATTTAACAGAGAGCAAGAAGAAGACAAAGCATTCGAGCAAATGATGGCAGCTAAAGGTAACCACGGGCATGGTGTATATCCTCTTAAGAGCAGATTTCGTACGAGTGTCAAAAGCTTCCGGGTACAGACATGTCGTGCTATGACAATGGCTGTGCCGTGTCGCAGCAGTTCCACGGGATGGGAAGTAAAGTAATGTCTAATGATCTGTGGAAGGAATCTATTGCTATGGTATTTCAAAACTACATTGTTAATGGGTACTAGTACCCCAGCAAGTAGGGCCTTGAGTTTGCTTTTATCCCACTCAAGGCGGTTTTCCTTGCAACTCGTGACGTAATGATTATATAGCACATAAAAATAACATCGCACATCCTCTAAAGAATGATTAAACAATAACTTTATAACAATATACTGGAAACCATATTTACTTTAAATCTCTTCGATATACTAAAAAATGAAGAAACTAAATTCAGTTGGCTTTGTCCAAGTGTCCCTTGTCTACGACTCCTGTAAGTGGTTGGTTTGTATTTAGCATGTTGTACAGGAGTAGACCAATACAGAATAGAAGACATGGGCCGATACTTGGAGAAAGTACAAAATCTTTAAACTTAAATAACAAGATATTTTTTTAGAACTAAAATGTTCTACTTTCATAAAATCTTAAAATTTCTGAATAAATCTTAAACAATAAAAAAATAGATAAATAATAAATAAATAAATAATCATAAAGCTTTACCTTCGATGTTTTAGTTGATTTTCATTGAATTAAATCAGAGTGAAAGAAGGTAACCAGACTGCAATTCCAAGATTTTAAAATTAAAACCACTAGACAAGATATCACTCTGGAAAGTGAAATAAACTCTAAATCCGCTGTCTTCTCTAAAAAAAAACTTTAAAATCTAACCCACCCTGGTGGTACTGTAATTTGTTTGTAGAGAGATACGAACGACAACGCTGCTATAATATCAGTTGAGTATAATCAAATATATTAATATCTTAATTAAAAGAATACAAATTAAAAAACCCTAAAAATTGTGGTGCATGAAATGCTGTTATTATCAAACTAAAACCAATAATATTTAGATCCAGGTAACAGCATTTCCTTCATTACTGCAACTTTATCAAACTAAAACCAATAATATTTAGATCCAGGTAACAGCATTTCCTTCATTACTGCAACTTTAACAAACTAAAACCAATAATATTTAGATCCAGGTAACAGCATTTCCTTCATTACTGCAACTTTAACAAACTAAAACCAATAATATTTAGATCCAGGTAACAGCATTTCCTTCATTACTGCAACTTTATCAAACTAAAACCAATAATATTTAGATCCAGGTAACAGCATTTCCTTCATTACTGCAACTTTATCAAACTAAAACCAATAATATTTAGATCCAGGTAACAGCATTTCCTTCATTACTGCAACTTTATCAAACTAAAACCAATAATATTTAGATCCAGGTAACAGCATTTCCTTCATTACTGCAACTTTATCAAACTAAAACCAATAATATTTAGATCCAGGTAACAGCATTTCCTTCATTACTGCAACTTTATCAAACTAAAACCAATAATATTTAGATCCAGGTAACAGCATTTCCTTCATTACTGCAACTTTATCAAACTAAAACCAATAATATTTAGATCCAGGTAACAGCATTTCCTTCATTACTGCAACTTTATCAAACTAAAACCAATAATATTTAGATCCAGGTAACAGCATTTCCTTCATTACTGCAACTTTATCAAACTAAAACCAATAATATTTAGATCCAGGTAACAGCATTTCCTTCATTACTGCAACTTTATCAAACTAAAACCAATAATATTTAGATCCAGGTAACAGCATTTCCTTCATTACTGCAACTTTAACAAACTAAAACTTTGTTACTTAAAATAAATCAACGTAAAACTATTAAAAAATAACGAAATTCATTTGGTTTCGACACGGAATCCTCAGTATTCTACGTCCCTATAATAGTGATAGCCGTAAATATTAGTGTCACACGAAGTGTCACAGGGAAAACAATTAGTCACATGCTACTATATGACATATCGCGTCATACTAATGTAAAAACATCGTCATGAGCCGCGTCACATATCGCGTCATACTAATGTAAAAACATCGTCATGAGCTGCGTCACATATCGCGTCATACTAATGTAAAAACATCGTCATGAGCCGCGTCACATATCGCGTCATACTAATGTAAAAACATCGTCATGAGCTGCGTCACATATCGCGTCATACTAATGTAAAAACATCGTCATGAGCTGCGTCACATATCGCGTCATACTAATGTAAAAACATCGTCATGAGGTGCGTCACATATCGCGTCATACTAATGTAAAAACATCGTCATGAGCTGCGTCACATATCGCGTCATACTAATGTAAAAACATCGTCATGAGCTGCGTCACATATCGCGTCATACTAATGTAAAAACATCGTCATGAGCTGCGTCACATATCGCGTCATACTAATGTAAAAACATCGTCATGAGGTGCGTCACATATCGCGTCATACTAATGTAAAAACCATCGTCATTAATGCTGTTTAATAATGTTGACTTATATTGCTATCCTCTATTAAAGCTTTTATGGATTTTTCCATCTAGGTTTTATAACATCAGTTTAGTGTGCTATTGGATGCTGGTGAACTGTACAAGATGACAGAATGGATATGATGCATTCTCATCAATCAGTTTCATTCGAAAAAATGGTCACACTACTTTTTACGAATCGGTTCAAGCCAGAGTCTACATATATAAAGCATTTCTATACCATGTGCTGTTTTCACGATCATTTATTGTGGACATATGATGCTCAATTCTGTGGATACACATATATATAAAGCATGAAAAACAACACATTTTTGAATGAGAAAAGAATATTTTTTATTTTTGTCGAAGATGTTAATTTCTATATTTTGAGTTTATTTTAAGATAGTTTACTTGTTATTGTAATTCCCCCAGTATTAAAACTTTTGTTAAGGCTATTATTCTCATAGTCTAAATTGCACATTGGCACAAATAGAAAAAAATAAGTTATAGAATTAAATTCATTTGATATACGAGTGATATGACATCAATCACGATACATGGTACATCAAACAACCTGTTATACAATCAAACAACCTGTTATACAATCAAACAACCTGTTATACAATCAAACAACCTGTTATACAATCAAACAACCTGTTATACAATCAAGCAGGTTTCAATTTTGAAAACTAAAACAAGATGAGTTCATACTATCCCTCTTAACAACATTGTATAAGCCAGCTCCTCTATGAATCATGCCCTAAAGATTAGTTACCTCCCATAATGCATTGTGACATAAAATGAAGGGCATTACATCAATAAATGAATGCATAAGAAAGATGACACTGAGTAGATGTGTTAAGTGTTATGGTTAGTAGCTAAGTAGGCTTAAAATAAAAGTAAAATGAAATAAACTATATTGTCCTGTTAACTATATCTTTAACAAATAAAACAGCTTTCTCTCTGCTTCGTTCTGTGAATAAACCATGCAACAAGTGACGTATGTACGAAAAGTGTGAAGAGGAGCATGAGTCGAAAAGAACAGAACAGAGAGAGTATGTGTTCTCAAGTTGTGATTGGGTGTGTTTTACATTTTTATCAACAATTCAACGCATTTGAGAAAATATAGTTGTATCTTTTGCGGGCGTGCTCCCCTGAAAATATTTGGAATTGAGACCCTCGAAAATTAGATTTCCAGTGTTTGTGAGGGAAGATTTGCAACATACTTATATTGTTGTAAAGCTATGACAACTTTTGAAAAATGAGGAAAGAACTTTTAGATTGGAAGGGTGACTAACGATTGCCGAAGGAGGGAGAACCCATGGGGGTTAGGGGCATGCTTCCCCAAAAGAAATTGAAATTGAGTTCCTCTGAAATGCATGTGATTTCCACCAGCCCCCCTCCCCTCCCTATAAAAAATGAACGGTCCCTTAAAGGATTTTCCAAGCATTCCGAAAGCCTTACAGGCGTGGGACTAAGATCCATGGAGAAGGCCATTATCGTAGATTTTTGAAAGAGGAAAAGATGATTCATCGCTACATACACCTGGAAAGGACACCGCTGCAGAACGTCTGCGCATGCGCGAGTTTCAATATCTCCGAATTCACAGAGTAAAGTCTCCCTTGGCAAGCCCTTCCTGTTCTTGTTTTTTCAGCCCTCATGCATATACTAGTTTTGTTTGAACCATCTACTACCACTACCACTCGTAAAAACAACATCAAGAAAATAGCGATAGCAGTACTCGACGGCTGCACGCGACCCACTTTAAACTTCATTTTCACCTTTGGTGCAAACGTAAAACTATGTGGTGCAAAAAGTATGTTATTTTATATATGACACTGTAGCTACTCTGAAAATTTCTCGCTCGGCTTTGCTTTATTCGCTTCGGCTTTTTGAATTTCGCGCCATGGTAGCAAGGTTTGTTCACAAAACAAATAATTTTTAGCGCATGCGCATTGCGTTCTGCAGCGGTGTTCCTGGAAAGAAGCCTAGTCTCAGCTTGGGTTCCCTGTGGCAATATGTAAATTTTAAAATATACGCGTCATGCAACCTCGTCCCCAGGGTCCTCTCTTCTCGCTATTTCAAAATGGCGGGACGCTCGAGGGAAGACCCTGGTGGCGGCTGGTCACGTGGCCTCCAAGAATTTTGGAGGTTCGGACCCAGGCTGCTCGAGGGATCCCTTACGCGGCCTAAACTAACCCGAAAAGAAATTGGAACCCAGCAAAAACAAAATGGCGGAGCAATCGAACGTATACAGAAATACGACAGAAATACGACAGAAATACACGAACCTAATTTTGATTTCTCACGCTGTTCCTGGCTTTACGAAAGCTTTCTTTCAAAAAAAGTAAAGGCTACTCCATTTATCTACATCTCCATGGAGATGTTTTTCTTGTGCTTCTCCAACCAGGAGTGTAGATCTTGCCTCTCCAGCCCACACAGTGCTGAAACTTGAATTTCAGGAAAACTTCTATGGACTCTACCAGGGACCTCGTTAAAGGGCTTGAGCTTCCTCAGATCCTGATGGAAGGTGATTGTAAACTTTTCGTCAAAGTATTCTTCGAATTTATCCTGTCATGAACAAGCTTGTGATTTTAATTCACAGGACGAGAGATTTAATTTTGGATTGGTAAAAAATATTTTTTTCAATCGTTTTATTAACCGTATAAACTGGCAAAGTAAAAAATCAATAAATATCTGGGTGGACAGTCTTAGATTGCTTAACAGAGTAGCTGTAGCTTTTATTTTGACTTTCATTTGCTTTTATGTACTTTATAGAATCTAAAATAAAGCTATATTTTAAACACTCATCATGCATTTTCTCCTTTTTCTTGTTTATTTGTTACTTTTGTTCTTGAAATTTAATATGATTTTTAAAATAAATCCTGCTTTGCTTCAATGTAGCAGACATAGCCTGTGTACAGCCACTCCTTACCCCTAACCAACTTTTATTCCCTTCAGGGGGTTGGGTGGGAAGTGGCTCTACTACACAGGCTAAGCAAACACTACTTTATACTGTTTCATAGTTATATCTCATGGGCTCTGCAAACATAAATGCAGCTCTCAAATTATTATGTGAGATTACAAGAGTCTAGAAACTTAGCAATACAAGAATCACAAGTACACATGTTCAAACAGTTACTACATCAAGTATGAGGATCCCTCTGTGAGATTTCAGAGTCAATAGATGGTGAACCCATATGCTTCAGCAGTGCCTCACGTAGGCATCCATTCTCAAGACGACAATATTCCCTCATCTCTGGGGTCATCCCAGGCACATTTGTAGATATTTCAGACCCATTGTAGTACAGGAGTGCCTTGGAGGGTTGCCAATCTCTTACGGCTCTGCCAATCTCTTGGAAGTAGGCCTCAATTGTCCTCTGAACTCCTATGTGAATTATTTGACAAACATCTGGGATGTTAACTCGAATACCTATAGCAACAGTTGCAAAAATTACTCTCACTTTTTGGCTGCATTTTTTGGTTAGTTGGTGCAAAATTTACTCTTTCATTTTCTTTGTTTGTGGAGCATGGTATTGTGCAAACAGTTGGTTTTCTGGAATTCTGTTACAACCAGGAGGATAATATGATGATTCTTGCAAAACATTGAAGAAAAGTTTATAGGCATAACCACAGTATTGTAAAGGAAAAAATAAATAAAAATAAGAGGGTAGGAGATGAGTTTGTCTTTCAGGGATTTAGCAATAGGAAGCAGTATGCCTTTATAGCTCTCAAGTCCAGATAAGTGATTCTTGTATTGCTTGAGTTTCTGGACTCCCAAATAAACAAGAAAAAGGAGAAAATACATGATGAGTGTTTAAAATATAGCTTTATTTTAGATTCTATAAAGTACATAAAAGCAAATGAAAGTCAAAATAAAAGCTACAGCTACTCTGTTAAGCAATCTAAGACTGTCCACCCAGATATTTATTGATTTTTGAGAAGCACAAGAAAAACATCTCCATGGAGATGTAGATAAATGGAGTAGCCTTTACTTTTTTTGAAAGAAAGCTTTCGTAAAGCCAGGAACAGCGTGAGAAATCAAAATTAGGTTCGTGTATTTCTGTCGTATTTCTGTCGTATTTCTGTACACGTTCGATTGCTCCGCCATTTTGTTTTTGCTGGGTTCCAATTTCTTTTCGGGTTAGTTTAGGCCGCGTAAGGGATCCCTCGAGCAGCCTGGGTCCGAACCTCCAAAATTCTTGGAGGCCACGTGACCAGCCGCCACCAGGGTCTTCCCTCGAGCGTCCCGCCATTTTGAAATAGCGAGAAGAGAGGACCCTGGGGACGAGGTTGCGCGTCATGTCCGCAAATATCGCGGGCTCGTCTTGTTGGCAGGAAGTACCAAAAGCAAGATGGCGGGTGGTTTGGAGACATGACAAGACACCTACAATAATGGTTGCATAAAACACAATCGAATCGACCATGGCTGCTGCTGCTGAGTCTATAGTTCCAACAGAGACCAATCAAAATATTCCTGACGTCCTGCAAGGCTCGGAACCTGGAGCGATGTAAGTACAACGACACAAAGTAAGGTTTGGTTTCCATCAAACCAATTTATTAAAACAAATAAGTTTTCCACTCTAAAAATAATAATGGAAAGTTTAGTTCTATAAACTCTATAAGAAGGCAAAATTACGTAATTATCTTGCAGAAAAAAATCCAATAATTACCAGTAGTGAATTCACTGAGTTGGAAATAAAAACCTTTTGTATTCGTTTGCATGTTTAAGTTAATTTAGAATATCATGAATTGAAGATGCCCTTCGAAGTCTTAAATTGTTTGCTCCAGCGCATTATTTTTATTATTACATTATTTACCAAGTCTTTATCAGAAAATGTTTACCGTATGCTTTATCTGTTATTAGAGCTCTCAATATTTGTAAGACTTTAGACTTTAGACTAAGCTACTTTAGGCTAAAATCAACTGGATCGAACTGTAATTGATGCTTAAAGTGGCTGACTACTTTAGGGATTTCAGAAATAAAACATACATACATACAAAACCTGTATTTCAGGTCAAAATAATTAGTTCTAGGAACTGAATTTGGGAATACTTTAACATTTAGAATAGAAAAAATACATAATATAAATTTTAATTAAAAACTATTAGAAAATTAATAATAATAGATAAACTAGTAAATATAAGTCAGGGATTTACCTGGGTTAGTTGATTTGGGGGTCCACTGGACTCATATCCTTATATTTTAGGAAGAAAAACACAAGCAGAAACATGTTTGGTGTCATATTGGACTCACTCTATTATATTTTTGAGTCCAATTTCAATTTATTTGCATATAGGATGAAGAATTGCAGGTCTGGTAAATCCCTGTAAGTAAATAATGTCTAGATATAACCCTAAACATTATGTAGTGTTCAAAAAAATAAGTAGGAGTGTTAGTATAACAGAGTGGTTTTAGACCTAAAAAAACACATTCTGCAATTGTCTTGAACTTTAAAAAACTCCTGAACAATTTATAAACCTTTGGTTGCAACCTTACACATCACAAACATGAACTTTTGTACTTCAATAGAGGTTTGTTTGTCACTATCATGTGCAATAAGTTCAAAAGAGACTCCCACATGTTGAAGATAGCATGCCAAAGTCAAGATGGGTGCTAGTTGACATCTGGGTTGTCTTCGATCGTATGTGAGACTTATCTTAATAAGGCTCCAAGTCTTCATCTAAACTTGGATACAACTTTATCTCTGCTAAATAAAGTCATTCTCATTTATATTCTTTATATAAAGACAATTATGCCCTCATGTAATGGTCACTTGAATACTAATGAAGAGGACTTTATAGTTTCATGGCATTTCATGGTGTCATTACGATTGCATAGTACATAGCATGCTCAGCAGGCAGTCACCTTAAGCTACTTGTAGATGTGAAGATAATATATTAATCCATATTGTATCTTAATTATTACAGACCAAACCATGAACCCCTGTTTGAGCTTCCCTCAGATGAAGAACTTGACATCTCTGTAGATGACATATGTGCTTTCCCTGAAGCTACATGTAAGGGCATATCAGCCTCTGAAACAACCCCTGGTAAAGGAAGAATTTCAAGCTTTAGTAGCAGTCATGGATCATCTAGTAGTATGAGTGAAGCTGAGGAAGTAGCAGTAGATGCAGTAGATCCTGCCTTGACTATTCCTGAGGAGACAGATGAAGACATGAAAAAAGTTACAGATCAAGTATCAGCAGTTGATATGAATGATAAATCTCTTAATTCTGAAGGTAATGTATTGTCCCAATGCCTATTTCTTTCACTTTGCATGGTTCGCCTCTTATGATGAGGAATAAAGTTCTGTGTACTTTCAGAAAATATCTACACCATATCAAAAAGGATTGAGAATCAAGAAAAATTTTCTAAGGTTGATTAGTTTACTCATACCAAGGAAACTTTTTGAAAATCCTCACCCATGGCTTTCTTCTCCAACTACTCCATTTGTCAATGATTTCCATTTGCCAATGATACATTTTGGCTTATTTGGGGTTTATTTATGTCCAGAGAAAAAAGCACACATAGCAGTGAAAAGGCTTAAATCAGAAGATATGTTGTAAATACTTGTTGTGATATTTAACATCATATTTATAACTTACTGTGATTTTGAGCTGCCAATATGAATTTATATTGGCGACTAGTTGGGAGAAAACATATTCCGTATTGGCACAATAAGTTTTGTATCGCGATTTTCCTATCGTGTGGCAATTCTGAGCCGACAATATGTGTTTATATTGGCAGCTCTCTCCTGATCAAACTTGTAGGAGAAACACGATACAAGTCAGAATTAAAACCACCCAAAACAGAAAGGAAATTTTGAAGTAGTTTAGGTAAAGTAAGTTAGGTGAGGGCAGAGAGTTTAGATCTTAGAATATAAAACTACTCAATCAAATCTATGCTTTCAGCCAGGCTTCATGGTGTATGCTAAAATTTCATTCACCTCACAGAGGTATGCTTTATACAACTACATAATATACATTAAACTCTGACAGCAAGAATTCTTCCCACCTTTTTTTCTATTAAAACTTTCTATTCTGTCTTTTTTAATTCACATTTCTAAATTAATTATCTAGTTAATTTATTTTCATTCATAGAAGCAAGGAAAACAAGAGCACAGAGTATTAAAGAAATGAGAAGGGAGAATGAAGAAGAAGGTCAGTCCTTGTCTTGCTAACTAAAGAGAATAGTTTTGACAATTGTTCAAGGATTGACATGTCTTGTGGTGTTTTTTTTTTGTTTTCTTTTAGATGTAAATCACCCAAATTGGGTGAAGCACAAGAAACATGTGTTTGTTTTTAGTGATGCTGGTAAACCCATTTATTCCCGGTAAGCTGTAAGATTGTGCTATGTGACAGCTCTGAGCCTGCACATAATACAGGCAACCTACTGTAGTTTATGCTCTTAGAGCATCTTGTCTCAAAATTAAGTCATGTAAACAGTTATTAAGCTAAACCAGCAAGGATAATGGGTAGATGTGTTTTACATGTTTTAACCCCTTGATAACTACTATTGATTGACTTGGGATCTTTTACCAGTCATGTCTCTTGTGAGCATCTTTAAGCTGAGACCCAAATGTTTCCCATGATCCTCAGCAGTTTCATGTTAAGTTTGCAGATTTTTAATGATTACCGGTAATTTTGTTGAATTAAGCATATATTAGTATAACATGTATGTAACACTATAACTTGGAAAGAACACCTTATTGAGTACCTTTCCTTTACAAGCCTAAAACTTCTTGTGCCCTAACCCCTCCCCCCCCCCCCCCCAAATACCTAATATTAATACATGTAGGCATAAAGTACATTTGGCTCAGAACTTCGCTGGGTGTTTAAAACCCTAAGGCCTGTAAATCCAGGTATTGTCCTCCACTACCCACATCAAATGAATCCCTAACACTCTTCATCATTTATCAATACTTAGCCATATAGCCATATTAGCCCCTCCCTTTTAAGCTCAAAATGTTTAATCTTTTCTTTCTAATATGTAGATATGGCAATGAAGATAAACTAGCTACTCTGATGGGAGTTATGCAGGCAATAGTATCATTTGTGCAAGATGACTCCAATCAAATTCGGTGAGTCTTATAATTATTATATTAATTATATTAACGACTGATTCATTGAAGGGTTAGGGTTATTGATTTAAGTCTACTCAATAATATAAAGAAAAGAAAAAAGATATGAAATTAGAAGTACAGGTGGTGTGCGCTGCTAAAGTGTAGCCTCACCAATCCAAGTCATGTGAGTAGAGTTGCTTGTTGGTTCTCTCCTGACCAAGGGAAGCACAGGTGGCGTAGCGGTGAGAGCTCTCACCTCTCACCAAGGCGACCAGGGTTTGAGCCTTGCTGGGCTCGGTGTCGTATGTGAGTAGAGTTGTTTGTTGGTTCTCTCCTGTGCTTCGAGGGTTTTTCTCTGGGTTCTCCGGTTTTCCTCCCTCCGCAAAAATCACCTTTCAAATTCTAATTCGATCTATCGGTTCCTTGTAATTGGGTCCTAGACCTGTAAGGCTTTCCGTCCACCCCAGAGTGGTAAAGTGGCATAAAAGTGCTTTGAAGGTTTTTGTCTGGTTTTTCTCCCTCAGTCTGTAAAAAACATTTCCAATTCAATCTAGGAGATATTCTCAATCTGGCTAACTTCTTATGTCTCCTTTTGCACTATGATGTGAATAAATTGGTTATAGAAATAATACATTTAGAAATTAGTAATCAGAAAAATCAGCCATCTAGTTCATTCATCCATTCATCCATTCATCCATTCATCCATTCATCCATTCATCCATTCATCCATTCATCCATTCATCCATTCATCCATTCATCCATTCATCCATTCATCCATTCATCCATTCATCCATTCATCCATTCATCCATTCATCCATTCATCCATTCATCCATTCATCCATTCATCCATTCATCCATTCATCCATTCATTCATTCATTCATCCATTCATTCATTCTTCCATTCATCCATGCATTCATTAATTTATTCATTCAATAGCATATTTTGTTATATTCTACTGACATTATTATTATTTAGATGTGTTGCTGCAGGAAAACACAAGATAGTCTTCCTACTGCGAGGACATGTAATACTTGTAGCAGTAGCACAGACACAAGAGTCTGTAACACAGGTAAGATTGGTTTTGCTTATTGATGCTAACGGTAGTTGATGTGAGGGCTGGATGTAGATACAATCATGTACTTTGTATGTACATTAAATGCATAATATATTAATATATAATTATATATTTTAAACATTATAATTATATTATATACATTATATATATCAGAGTGCAACCCCTTCTCTTCTCAAGTATATATTTATTTCAAGAAAGTTAGTCACCAAAAAACCTACAAAGCTGAGACTGGTATGGATCAGGGGAAACATTTCATATCCAACCAGTAAAGCTTTTGATACAAGCTACAGCTTGAGGATGCTCACAAGAGGTGAAACTGTAACTGGTTAAATATCTTGACTTCATCCAACAATCCTTACCAGTCTCAGCTTTGTAGCTTTTCTGTTGACTAACTTTTATTGAAATGAGTATTATATGAAGTGAGTACCTATAGAGAAACAGATAATCCAGGGACAGGGGAAGAATCTATCATATTTAGTATGTTTAGCTAGTGATTCTTTGGTTGCCTTTTGCTGCAAAAACAAGCACACGTGTACCCTTTTATCTTCGTTTTTACATGCTTAATTTTGGTATTCTAATTAATTTGTGAGTTACATTTAGCATGCCCTGACTTAGATCAGCCCATATATTGTTTCAGGGTTTGATCTGTGAGTTTTATCAATAGATTGTTTCCTGGATTCGCCCAGCGTTGATTGGTACAGACATCTTTACTTCACTTTTGATGCTAACTTTTTCCTTAATTGTTTTCACTGTTCCAGCTTATTCTTCAGCTGTCTTATGTGTATAACCAAATCCTCAGTGTATTGACATATACACAGATGTCCAAGGTCATGCAGCAGAGAAGAAACTATGACTTAAGGAGGCTTCTCTCAGGTTTGTATATGCCTTGGATATAAAGGATAATTATAATGCTTGTGAGTTGTCGATAGCATACACTCAGGTACAATGTATAACAAATTGAGGGGGGTTTGTTAGAGTGGGGATGGTGGAGACTTTTACAGTGGGTTACCTGTGATGCAATGGAGTCCAACCATACCCCCCACCCCCCTTTCCCAACACCACCCCATTGCTTTTAAAAACACTTTGCCATCTCTGCAGGCTTATCAGGTTAAAAATTGTTGAACTTCATGGTTCCAACTCAGACAATAGCAAACCAACCACCACTGCAGTAGTTTTCCCAGTGAAATTTTAAATCTTGTCGCACAAAAAACTATACAGAATCTATTTTAAAGACTACTACAAGAATTACAAGTCAATTTTATTTTATTTTAACAGGACAGTAAACAACTGAAACAATTTATAATTCATTTTCTGTATTTAGAGCTTTAAATTTTGGGATATTCTAGCTGACAAATTTTGTTAATAAGCTTTTGGGACATAGCAACAGTAACTAAGGGGAGTTGGAACCATGAATTGACTTTACAGATAAATAAGTTTAAGTTGTTAGCTTAGCTTGTTAATGTGATCTGACCAGTTAGCTGTTGGTCTGCTGTTATACAATGTACAATTTTTTTATAGGAACAGAGAAATTTATTGATAATTTATTAAACCTGATGGATCACGAGCCAAGTTTTCTCTTAGGATCTGTAAGTACAGTATCATGATTGCCTTAATACATTTTATCCCAAGACATAACATATACTACAGAAATTGGTCCACAACAAGTGAAGAATGAATGCTAAGGGAAACCTTTAGAAGAAGGACAGTTAGAATATACTGTGGACATAACAAATATTTTTAATTTATCAGTAAACGTGGCATAAAAGTCCTTTTTCTTTCTTTTATAAGGTTCGATGTTTACCATTATCTAGTTCTGTAAGGGATACAATAGGACAAAGTATGTTACAAGCACGTGTTGAGGTAAATTCTTTTGTCATTTTTTTCTTGGTATTTTTCTCTCTCTTACAGACTGTTTTATGCTCCAGCTCTTGGCTTAGTAGTGCATATTTCTTTTTTTGGGGGGGGGGGGGGGAAGTGCTGCTACACAGGCTACATCAATTAGTTTGAGCATGCATATTTAAAGCCATTGTTTCGTTAATGCAGCAGCTCAATTAAGGTACAAAAAACACCCTCATTTAAAGCTGTTGAGTGATAAAACTGTATTTATAATCATTTTGTGGAATAAAGTGAAACTTGAAAGCTTGTTTCAATCATGCAGCTGAATTGAAACAATGTAGACGTATTTACTTGACTGTGTAAAAGATGAAATTATTTGACCTTGTGTTTAATGCTTGAATTACAGGATTTAGTTTTTGCAATTTTAGTTGCTAAAAATCAACTAGTTACCTTAGTTAGACCAAAGAAATACAGCTTGCATCCTTCAGGTGAGGGTTTATTCAATTTTATATTCATCTTAGACATGTTTTTGAGCCCTGTAACGATTCCTCTGGACTGCGTTAAGTTGAGGCATGACTAACCTACTGTCAGATCAAATTTCGCATCTGTACATGGGAGCATGGTCCCTCTATTTAAACTTTGGTATATACTGAGTGCAGAATAAAACCTGATTGAGACAGACCCCAGCTACATCAGTCCTGATTCCCTTGATAAAAACTGTAAGCTAAACGTGTCACATTATTAGATCTTCCTTAAAGTTTATTCTTTTCTTTTTCTTTGTATATAGATTTACACTTAATTTTTAACTTGGTAAGTGCTTCAACATCGTTCCAGGCAGCTGAGTCCTGGACACCAATATGCTTGCCTAGATTTGATAACAGGTAAGGATGTACGATGAATAGCAAGAGCAGTTTTTAATTCTTATGAGTGGGAATGTATAGTGCTGACACTGCCATTAACACTATGGGTAGATAAGGCTACGGTAAAATACACAGCTACAGTACATGTAGTGTATCATTTCCCACTCATAATTACAGGCATCTATTCACCAATCAAATTTAATGAAATTAAATAGTGATAAATGGTGACCATACATGTGCTATGTTTTTATTTTCAGTGGTTACCTCTATGCTCACATATCATATCTACAAGAAGACTGTCCAGCATGCCTTCTTTTGCTTTCTACTGATCGTAATGCTTTCTTTGAACTGGCTGGTTCCAAACAGAATATTTTAGAGGTAATCATTAACCAAAATTGTTGCTATATTTATTGTTATCTTCATGATAACATTCATTAGTACCAAATGAATACATCAGTATAATATTACTATCACCAGCTGAGCAAACAACTATTTGCACAAAGTATTCTTGATCAAAACCTTCACTCTTTTTTGAAAAATCAATTATCAATTCTTGAGTGGTTTTCGAATAAATCACAGAAGAAATATCTTATTAAGAGTTTTGGACTTTTCTGGTACTTGCAAAATGTATTCGATTCAATTGTCAATAGTTTTCAGGTAGAAAAAAGTGCTTGAACACAGGGTCAGCCATAAAAGTCACAACGGACTGTGATCAGTTAGAAAATTGAATGCAACTCAGCTGGCATGTTATTTTACAACTCGTAATACTTTCATGAATAAGAATAATAACATCATCATTGTCATCATCATCTCATCTCTCATCTTTGCCATAATTATAAGCATCAGCACTGACAATAAGTTTCATATTGTCTTGCACTCAGTTAAACTCACCAGTGGTAGTGGTGGTGATTATCATCATCATCACCATCATGATTCATCATCACTATCATCATCGCCATCACCACAAACATCTTGATTTTTTTTACTTCAGCGATTAAACAGATATCACTGTCTAGAGGCAATAACAGAAGCTGTAGCAACAAGAAGTTACAATACAGGTTTATATGTCACTTACTTGAACTAAATATGTACATGTTTAAGACAATCTGCAAAAAATATGCAGTTAGGATTATCTTTTGAATCGAAATTTGCATTCTTTTAGATCAAGTGGGGATTCCTGAACTTTATCACTTTATTTACAAATCAAAAAGTACTGCACAGTACACTTCACCAGAATTACAAGCTCCTTATCTTGAGCCTGAAGAACAAGAAAGGTAAGATAAGATACTAACAGATGATGATAATAGTAATATTATTCAGGCAATGATTGATTGTATTTTATTTACTATCAGGATATTTGGATTATACTTGTATCTTCATCATCGCATTCATTCTTCTGCAAGACCATTAAAAATTCTTTGTCATGTGGGAACAAGGGAAATGCTTCTTGGCTGGGTAAGCCCCTATTTCCTTTCACTTCTGTTTGTCATTCTTCCATTCTGTTACTCATTTTTCAGTTTGGAATCTCAGCTTTTTAATACATTTTTTTCAACAGGTGACCTCAGGATTTGAACTTTATGCAGCATTTAGTCCACTGGTCACCAAGCCTCTAGCAATAAATGCAATCAATAAACTTCTCAGATGGATTAAGGTATTGAGTGCCCCAGAGTGAAGTCACTATACCTGTGAATTAAAAATTACTTGTTAACCAACCAACCAGCTACTGGTTGTCTTATTAGCCTACTAACTGCCTGACTAGCTTTGACCCAGCCATGGTAGATTGCTCTTATTAATATAATTCTCCCTTTTTTTTTTTAGAAAGAGGAAGATAGATTATTTATCCTGAATTCCCAGGTATTTTGAGCAAGATTCAATTGCCACAATAGTGGTCTGGCTAATACTATCTAGCATCAATTCTGCGAACTCAAAATATTAATTTATGTTACCATGGCGATACAGGCCCTTAAAGTTTACAGCTTCTAGTGACGTCAATTCCAGTCATTTATCCTGAGGGTATTTATATCACTGCAAAAATTGCTACTTAAATTTTAACATTACGCATGCTCGGGCCATGTGAAGTCACCGGAAGTGCCCCATTAAAAAGGCCTTTGCCTCTGATTTGGTGCTAACATCGCGATAAACTTGGGTACTACTAATTAGCTGTTAGTATGATCTGGTTGATTAGATGCAAAGGAACAAAAGGAGACAAAGCGTTTAGAGTGAAATCACTAAATCAATGAAATAGATCATTAGACAAATGAAGAAATTTGTGCAGGAGAGAAGTGTTAGGAGAAGCACGACACGTAGTGGAGTACTGCTCAACACTTCTCGAGTATTCTGACAATTCACAAGCGCTTTTATAACTGAACACAGCACAGCAAGCAAGTTTTTTATTTCTTTTATAAAATACAAATACATGCTATGTGCATTCATAATGCATGGTCTATCAACCAATCAGAAAGCGAGATATATTACAGTTATCTTATAATATTTTAGTAGACCCTAATTCCATTGTTTTCTTTTTTTTTCTTTTTCTTTTTTGTTGTTGTCTATTTGGCTATTACAATTGAACAAGTAATTTCTATTTCTTGGGTTTAGTGATTTTACTCTAACATCTAATCATTTTTATTATATTAATTCGTAGTGCCCAGGTTTGTTAGGATGACTCTATTAATCAAAATTGTATTTACAAAAAAAAAAACGTGTATATAATCTATATTTAGGAAGTTACAATGTGAATTGAAATGGTAGAACAATTAAAATTCGGCACTGAGAAAGATGTTGTGTGCATTGATTGCGCTGAACATGTGCAGTGCAGGTGAGCGGTAATCATAATATCGTTACGTTTTGTTATCTTCGGAGGTGTTCAAATGAAAAACAGCTTTTATTTATAATCTAAAGCCAAAACATTGTAAGATGATTGCAAGTTTAAAGCTGTTTACACGAAAAACTATAAAAAAAAGTGGAATTCTCTTACGTCACTACAAACGTAAAAAGTGTTGTTTTCAAAATACGTCTGAAGACTGTAACGAAACTCGGGTACTCAAAAACAGTGCGCCAATAAGTAAAAAATGTAATTCATTTGGTCAAATTGAAGTCGTTTTGACTGCATTTAGTCTATTTCTTTTGAGAGAAAAAGAAACGTTGGCCCTATGAAGTAAAATAATTCATTTGATAATTCTAAACAAAACATCAAAAAGAACACTTATATTGCCCGCTACTGATACAGTAATGATATGATACTAAATGTCCAGAGATGAACTGTTATAAACATATATCCTGAGGTAATTTCGATAACTGAACAAAGAAATGGTGTATGTTTAATAACTAAATAACGAATTAACAAATGTCTGCTGTGTTGGCTACAGTATTAACTTACCGCAGATTGAATGGCAAAACCTGTAGACATGCAACCGCATACATCCTGTATAACAGATACTTTGAGTGTATGAACACCCTGGTGTTTGAGCCGCACAATAATAAACTTCACTAACAGCCGCAGCTCTTGCTCTTATTCGTTTCTGAATAAAAATTCTGAATTCTTTCTTGTTCGGATGAAATACAATCCATTCCAGATTTCCTGGAAAAAATATAACGATTAAAAGACAGGAATATCTTGAAATGACAGGTTTTAGAAGGGCGAAAAAGCTGGCTGGAAGATATCGAACAGTTTGTCAAACTACTTTGATGTCTGGAACACAGCAACCAAATGTTCCTAATGAGGTTTTGAAGGGGAAAAGAAAGGAAAGTTGTGCAAAAAAAGTAAAAAAATTCCAGATTATTAAGAAAAATAAAAGCCTGTAGAAATGTAGGTAGCGAAAATGTATAAATATGTAAGTGTTATGCCTGAAAATAAGCTACATTTGATAGTTATACTCTTCCTAAGAGGTTGTTCATTTATGTCATATTTTAAACTTCTGAGATTCTAAACTAAACTGAATTTCTGAACTTTGCTCTGGGAGACTAAAAAAGAGGAACATACTAAGATAAAACACGCCAAAGAAGAAAAAGAACATCGTTAGATTGAGAAGGTACGTGAACGAGGACATATATTTAGCTGTATTTTTCAGTTGTCTTGAACCATTTTCGGAGGAACTTTATTATCATTCTTGCTCGATAAGCAGCCAGTTCATTGGTAATGCTTGTTCGAGGGTTGAGCCAATGGTATGGCAAGAGTAGAGTTCGTAGCTGGTAGAGTAAAGTTATTCTTTTGGTTTGGTCGTGGTTAGGGTAGGGACATTGCTAGGGTGTGGCCAATGGTATGGCAAGAGTAGAGTTCCTGGTAGTGCGAAGTTATTCTTTTGGTTTGGTCGTGGTTAGGGTAGGGACATTGCTAGGGTGTGGTCAATGGTATGGCAAGAGTAGAGTTCGTAGCTGGTATAGTAAAGTTATTCTTTTGGTTTGGTCGTGGTTAGGGTAGGGACATTGCTAGGGTGTGATCAATGGTATGGCAAGAGTAGAGTTCCTGGTATAGTAAAGTTATTCTTTTGGTTGGGTCGGGGTTAGGGTAGGGACATTGCTAGGGTGTGGTCAATGGTATGGCAAGAGTAGAGTTCGTAGCTGGTATAGTAAAGTTATTCTTTTGGTTGGGTCGGGGTTAGGGTAGGGACATTGCTAGGGTGTGGTCAATGGTATGGAAAGAGTAGAGTTCCTGGTATAGTAAAGTTATTCTTTTGGTTGGGTCGGGGTTAGGGTAGGGACATTGCTAGGGTGTGATCAATGGTATGGCAAGAGTAGAGTTCCTGGTAGAACGAAGTTATTCTTTTGGTTGGGTCGGGGTTAGGGTAGGGACATTGCTAGGGTGTGGTCAATGGTATGGCAAGAGTAGAGTTCGTAGCTGGTATAGTAAAGTTATTCTTTTGGTTGGGTCGGGGTTAGGGTAGGGACATTGCTAGGGTGTGGTCAATTGTATGGAAAGAGTAGAGTTCCTGGTATAGTAAAGTTATTCTTTTGGTTGGGTCGGGGTTAGGGTAGGGACATTGCTAGGGTGTGATCAATGGTATGGCAAGAGTAGAGTTCCTGGTAGAGCGAAGTTATTCTTTTGGTTGGGTCGGGGTTAGGGTAGGGACATTGCTAGGGTGTGGTCAATGGTATGGCAAGAGTAGAGTTCTTGGTAGAGTAAAGTTACTCTTTTGGTTATCCAACCGCAATTGCAACCAACATGCTCATACACGTTAACAATGAATAACTTTTTTAAACGCTTTCTTTTTTCAGGCTGAATAATAACAATGAATTTCGTTTTGAGCTACGTTGGCTTGGTGATAATTCTTACAGTCAGCTGCATTGATACAAACCAATACGATTCAGCTCTTTCTCAAAACATAGGAAATCCATCGCCTCGATCCTTGAAGCATCGAGTGAAGCGCGGAGTAGCAGTTCTATTTTACATGAATATGAAAAAAAGACACAGACGATCAGCCGAAAATGAAAAAGGACAAACTATGGAACGAGTAGATATATTACAAGATACAAAGACAGAATTGAACCAAGACGTAAGTCTTGTGAAAGCTGACATAAAAAGTCTTGACCCGAAACCTTTTCATCAAGTTTATAGTGTGTTAGGAAAATACCATGGTTTTCAACTGGAAGAAGAGAAAAGCAAGCATCAAGAAAATAAGAAAATTTTAACAAAGCTAAAAAATGTGAATACAATACAAGCATCGAACACATTACATCTGCAAAATACGAAATATTCATTATGCGAACAAAACAAGGACTTAACAAACTCTGGAAAAGAAGTAACGTTCAAAAACTCTTTTCGACTAACAGCCAGACTGCCGAACCGCCATCTTTCGCAGGAACTAATGTATAGTAGATCCTTACAACAACACGGCCGAAACGAGAGCATTTCGGTAAGATTATTTCAGATAGTAAGAAATCACACCTCGAATCATACAAAGTTACCAAGAATTACAGAGACATCAAAAAGAACTACACAACAAAGTGTCACCAGATCTGGAAAACCATCGAAACAGAAATTCAATAAATTACAATTAATTCCAAAGATAATACCATTAAAATCGAGACCTCGTGCTCCACAAATAACAATATTTGGTACATCACCTCATCAAGAAATAACAAGGTTTCGAAGATCACCTCATCCACAGATCACAAGATTTAGTAGATCATCTCATCCACAGATAACAAGATTTGGTAGATCATCTCATCCACAGATAACAAGATTTGGTAGATCATCTCATCCACAGATAACAAGATTTGGCAGATCATCTCACCCACAGATAACAAGATTTGGTAGATCATCTCATCCACAGATAACAAGATTTGGTAGATCATCTCATTCACAGATAACAAGATTTGGCAGATCATCTCATCCACAGATAACAAGATTTGGCAGGTCCACTCTTCTAAAGACAAAAAGATTTGGTCGATCATCTCATCCACAGATAACAAGATTTGGCAGATCATCTCATCCACAGATAACAAGATTTGGCAGATCATCTCATCCATGGATAACAAGATTTGGCAGATCATCTCATTCACAGATAACAAGATTTGGCAGATCCTCTCATCCACAGATAACAAGATTTGGCAGATCATCTCATCCACAGATAACAAGATTTGGCAGATCATCTCATCCACAGATCACAAGATTTGGCAGATCATCGCATCCACAGATAACAAGATTTGGTAGATCATCTCATCCACAGATAACAAGATTTGGTAGATCATCTCATCCTCAGATAACAAGATTTGGTAGATCATCTCATCCACAGATAACAAGATTTGGCAGATCATCTCACCCACAGACAACAAGATTTGGCAGATCATCTCATCCACAGATAACAAGATTTGGTAGATCATCTCATCCACAGATCACAAGATTTGGTAGATCATCTCATCCACAGATAACAAGATTTGGTAGATTATCTCATCCACAGATAAAACGATTTGGTAGATCATCTCATCCACAGATAACAAGATTTGGCAGATCATCTCATCCACAGATCACAGGAATTGGAATATCATCTCATCCACAGATAACAAGATTTAGTAGATCATCTCATCCACAGATAACAAGATTTGGCAGATCATCTCACCCACAGACAACAAGATTTGCTAGATCATCTCATCCACAGATCACAAGATTTGGCAGATCATCTCATCCACAGATAACAAGATTTGGTAGATCATCTCATCCACAGATAACAAGATTTGGTAGATCATCTCACCCACAGATAACAAGATTTGGTAGATCATCTCATCCTCAGATAACAAGATTTGGTAGATCATCTCATCCACAGATCACAAGATTTAGTAGATCATCGCATCCACAGATAACAAGATTTGGCAGGTCCACTCTTCTAAAGACAAAAAGATTTGGTCGATCATCTCATCCACAGATAACAAGATTTGGTAGATCATCACATCCACAGATCACAAGATTTGATAGATCATCCCACCCACAGATAACAAGATTTGGCAGGTCCCTCCATCCACAGATAACAAGATTTGGCAGGTCCCTTCATCCACAGATAACAAAATTTGGCAGGTCCCTTCATCCACAGATAACAAGACTTGGCAGGTCCCTTCATCCACAGATAACAAGATTTGGTAGGTCACTCCATCCGCAGATCACAAGAGTTGGTAGGTCACTTCATCCGCAGATCACAACATTTGGCAGGTCACTCCATCCACAGATCAAAATATTTCGGAGGTCACTCCATCCACAGATCACAAGATTTGGGTGGTCCCTCAATCCACAGATCACAAGATTTGGCAGATCATCTCATCCACAGATAACAAGATTTGGTAGATCATCTCATCCACAGATAACAAGATTTGGTAGATCATCTCACCCACAGATAACAAGATTTGGTAGATCATCTCATCCTCAGATAACAAGATTTGGTAGATCATCTCACCCACAGATAACAAGACTTGGTAGATCATCTCATCCTCAGATAACAAGATTTGGTAGATCATCTCATCCACAGATCACAAGATTTAGTAGATCATCGCATCCACAGATAACAAGATTTGGCAGGTCCACTATTCTAAAGACAAAAAGATTTGGTCGATCATCTCATCCACAGATAACAAGATTTGGTAGATCATCACATCCACAGATCACAAGATTTGATAGATCATCCCACCCACAGATAACAAGATTTGGCAGGTCCCTCCATCCACAGATAACAAGATTTGGCAGGTCCCTTCATCCACAGATAACAAAATTTGGCAGGTCCCTTCATCCACAGATAACAAGACTTGGCAGGTCCCTTCATCCACAGATAACAAGATTTGGTAGGTCACTCCATCCGCAGATCACAAGAGTTGGTAGGTCACTTAATCCGCAGATCACAACATTTGGCAGGTCACTCCATCCACAGATCAAAATATTTCGGAGGTCACTCCATCCACAGATCACAAGATTTGGTAGGTCCCTCCATCCACAGATCACAAGATTTGGTAGGCCCCTCCATCCACAGATCACAGGATTTTGTAGGTCCCTCCATCCACAGATCACAAGATTTGGCAGGTCACTCCATCCACAGTTCACAAGATTTGGCAGGTCACTCCATCCACAGATCACAAGGTTTGGTAGGTCACTCCATCTACAGATCACAAGATTAGGCAGGTCCCTTCATCCATAGATCACAAGATTTGGCAGGTCACTTACTCCGCAGATCACAAGATTTGGCAGGTCCACTCTTGTAAAGATAAAACGATTTGGGAGATCATCTCATTTACAGATAACACGATTTGGTAGATCATCTCAACCACAGATAACAAGATTTGGTAGATCACCTAATCCACAGATCACCGAATTTGCCAGGTCCACACATCCAACGATGAGAAGATTTGTCAGAACACCTTATCAACAGATCACAAATTTTGGCAGGTCTCTCCATCGACAGATCACAAGATTTGGCAGGTCCCTCCAACCACAGATCACAAGATTTGGTAGGTCACTCCATCCACAGATCACAAGATTTGGGAGGTCCACTCTTCTAAAGATAAAAAGATTCGGCAGATCACCTCATCCACAGTTAACAAGATTTGACAGGTCACCTAACCTACAGATAACAAGATTTGGGAGATCACTTCATCCGCATATCACTAGATTTAGCAGATCACTTCATCCGCATATCACAAGATTCGGCAGCTCCCTCCATCCACAGATCACAAGATTTGGCAGGTCCCTTCATCCACAGATCACAAGATTTTGCAAATCACTTCATCCACAGATAAGATTCGGCAGGTCTCTCCATCCACAGATCACAAGATTTGGCAGATCACTTCATCCACAGATAAGATTTGGCAGGTCTCTCCATCTACAGATCCCAGGATTTGGCAGATCACTTCATCCACAGATCACAAGATTTGGTAGGTCACTCCATCCACAGATCACAAGATTTGGCAGGTCTCTCCATCGACTTGGCAGGTCCCTCCAACCGCAGATCACAAGATTTGGGAGGTCACTCCATCCACAGATCACAAGATTTGGCAGGTCCCTCCAACCACAAATCACAAGATTTGGCAGGTCCCTCCAACCACAGATCACAAGATTTGGCAGGTCCCTCCAACCACAGATCACAAGATTTGGGAGGTCCACTCTTCTAAAGATAACAAGATTCGGCAGATCACCTCATCCACAGTTAACAAGATTTGACAGGTCCCTCCATCCACAGATCACAAGATTTTGCAGATCACTTCATCCACAGATCACAAGATTTGGCAGATCGCCTTATTCAAGCAAACGTTTAATACATGCATCCCTGCCTGAACATCTTATGAGGGACTGAACAGATTGTTTTTTTGAGATCATTTTGTGCACAGATAAGAAGATACACTCTTCGTTAAAGTACTTTATGAGGGGGCCGACTCATGTCCAAGTTAAAAGAAACCCGGATTACTTCCTCCACAGGTAACGAAATTTTATGTTCGATAACAACCAGGATCTTTTCATAGCTTTTATTTATTACAGTTGTATCAGTTCAAAAACAACAAAATTCTCATAAAGTATTTTAATTATTTCAACTAGTGATGGTGGTTTATAGAGGGCCGAGAGTATTTAATTTAATCATTTAGTGTTTGACTTTCATACGCTAGTAAAATAAATATAATAAATATTTCGTTTTTACATTCGGGAGTACGTCAAAGTCACCTTAGATCTTTTACTACCTTACAGTTATTTCACGGATATGTGGCATAGTCATAGTTTAAACTGACCTGATTGTTACGTGACATTGCTAACCTGATCTTAGCTTGTTGTCCAAATCATAACTAACGTGTTCGGGGATGTTATCTCATGCTCACTGTCATTGAATCTTGGTGACGGATCCAGGTTTGGTTTGAAGGGGTTTTAACCACCCCCATCCCTCCTCCATGAGAATTAATTACAAACTTTAGATATGAAATGCTAAACTCAAATTAACTAGCTCGCGGAACGGGCTTAGATATTTCCATGCAGCCTAATGTTAAACAATCCCAGGTTCTCCCTTGCTTTCAACAACATTCTCTATATCAGTATACTTTGACACACTCGTGTGACGCAGGATATCTCATGTCATAGTTCTTTATCGTGCTGGGCAAAAGTACTTCATGTCTTTCTTCTATGACTCTACAACCGAAGAAAAAAATGCCTGCAAGAGATTAGCTCTTGCTTGAGTTTCCTTGGTCTTTTTTTTTTTTTTTTTTTTATCAAGAAACTGAATTCTTCTTAATAAATATATTCTCTTGAAGTTATCTACTTTATCCAAATGATGTCTTCAGTTTCGGAGGTACCTTAGAACCATTCGTTTTATAATTACAGAGTTGAGACTTCGCTTTGCTGCATCTTGACGCTTTTCCTTTAAATTAAAAATAGCTTCTTTCTTTTCCTGAAGTGAATGAAGAGAGCGATATTCAGGGATTTGTGTACTGATAATGCCCGCGTGGACGAGGGAGCCGCGTGACCTGCCAAACCTCGTCAGTTGGGGTCTTGAAATTGTCTTAGTAAAACACATAAAAATTATAACGATGGCTGCAAAACTGCGTGTGTTTGACATTTTAGAACAGCGGAATAATACACCATAAATTGTCCAAGATTCCTGAAGATGGTTGAAGTTGAATAATGCTGAACGTGCATTTGATTTTATTTGCTTTAGTTAATCAACTGCGCATGCGCATAGTATTCGTTGATGACGTTAGAATGATAACTGAAGGGCTATTATGTCCAACTGACGACCATCTTGTCTTATCTCGATTGAACTACATCTGATCCAGGAAATTCACAATAGGTTCAATTAACACGAAAAGGAATGCAAATCCAAAGCCGGAATGGGAAACTCTCACCCTCCGCCACCTGAAACCTCTCCATGGATCTTTCATGACCAAAACCTTTCTACATGATTACGGAAACAGTTACACTTTGTTTCCCCCGAAGCACTTTTGTGAATGAAAAGTCAATAATCCTCCTGACAAACCCTACCTTAGCCTACCTTCCCAAGGAAGAAAAGTATATTGGGAATAGGGAAGGACTGGCAGTGGCTATATCCCTTTTCCCCGATATATCAGATAACTAAAGTTCCAACTCTTGGATTTCCACTTTTAGTAATATATACGCATATCTGGCTAAAACCCTACTTTTTTGGGGGATACTCGCGCTAAGTAATTACTCAAAAACTTTTCATCTTAAAAGAGGATCTCAGTATGAAATTCCTAATCAGTTTACTTTAGATATAAGTTTTCCAATTTCAAACTCAAAAAGATTATTCGTCCCAATTTTGTAAAAAAGGTTAAAAGTCCACATTTGGTTATTGCATTAGATTTTTTCCCCAAAAAATTCAAGCCTTGTTTTATCGCTCTTTTATCTCAATGACTTAATCAACGTGATGTCACCTATGACGTCAATCAATGTAGAACCCACAGAGAAATCACAGAAAACCGTGTGAACTTTGTATTGTTTTCTTTTATCAAGGCGAATTTCAATAGGTTTATCTTATCATTTGAATGTTTACTGAACATTTATTGTCAATACGGAAAATAACGGTAATAATATCGCTAAAGTAGACAGTGTGATTTACTTCATCATATTTGGCATATATATATAGTTATTTATTTCAAATAGGTTGGTGAGGGTTTTGTTGCCTGTAGCATGTTGCATACCAAGCCCGAAATGCAGTATGGGTGATGTGAATTCAAGCATGCAGTAAAAGGCCCCGACAATATGGGATTTCAAACGTTGTCTGCAGATTTTTGCAGCATATTTTCTTTGGTGCTGACATTATTCACACATGAATATAATGCATTTCAAGCTTGGTAAACATATGCAGCATGCAACAAAACCTTCACCAACCTTTTTTGAAATAGCTGTATACAAGACATTCTGCATACAGAATTTAAGTTAGAATTTTAACTCGAACGCATGTGTGTAAATCCTTCCAAGAAATTGCAAATTGTTACTTCAAACATTGTTTCTCATAAAATGGGAAATTTAAATGTTAAAGTGTCCCTTCCCACAACTTGTGTGCATGCGCCTTTTTAATTGTTTAGGAGGGAGGGAGGGAGGGTTTCAAATTGAAGACATTGATTTATGTAACTGGGAATGAGAAACAGAATCGATAACATGGGATCTAATAGACTGATTCTACATCTCATATTGATGTATGTTTACTGTTTTTATTTTTGACAATTTCATACAACGATGAGTGTCTTCCATGACCAGTTGTTCCTACCCACGTGACTGGCTTGCTACCTATGATTTCTGTTTAGGATCTAGTTTTACCATCTGCAAGTCTATTGTACCTTGGAATCATTCTGGCTACGTCCAATCTACGCGCCATTTTTTCTCATAAAGCTTTAGCGTCATCAGCAACAAAATTGTTTCTGTTTTCCTTTTGACGCAATTTCAAGGCCATTATTCTTCTTTGCCTCGTTACCATGACAACTGGAAAGGCGCCAAACTTCCTTATCCTGCGACCATGTTGCTTTGTATTGTAGTCGTGAGAATTACCTACGTCATATTCCTCAGGATCAAAATCCCCTTTCCAATACATAGCTCTAAGATTTCTCATCTCTTGTGGTTTGAAGAAAGGACGGTCTCGTGTGTATGATGTCACTGAACGACCGATGCGCGTCATACCGCTGACAGAGACAATAAAGACGTGTAAAGAGAGAACAAGTAGGGCGAGTTTTGACATTGTTGAACAGTTATGCTTTTCCTTTGCAACCGTTGCCTAGAATAAAGAATATCATGTTAGAAATTTGACTTTTTCCACATTCTCATGGACCTAAATCCAAGTCTAGTAAGGAACCCCAGTGCTACCCTAGTGTACAATAATGAACCACATTCTTATGGACCTAAATCCAAGTCTAGTAAGGAACCCCAGTGCTACCCTAGTGTACAATAATGAACCACATTCTTATGGACCTAAATCCAAGTCTAGTAAGGAACCCCAGTGCTACCCCAGTGTACAATAATGAACCACATTCTTATGGACCTAAATCCAAGTCTAGTAAGGAACCCCAGTGCTACCCTAGTGTACAATAATGAACCACATTCTTATGGACGTAAATCCATGTCTAGTAAGGAACCCCAGTGCTACCCTAGTGTACAATAATGAACCACATTCTTATGGACGTAAATCCAAGTCTAGTAAGGAACCCCAGTGTACAATAACGAACCGCATTCCATTTTACGGTCAGCTCTCAGCTTAACGCTGCGAAGATAGAAAACTGAGTTGAAAAATATATAATGAACAAGGAGTGGAAAAGAAAATAGACTGCAAAAAAAATAATATTGAAGTAAAGATGATGACGGAATAGCTACAGAAATCGAGGCAAAAAGGTTCAGGAACGAATGGAAATGTTTGAGAAACCTCGGTTATATATCTAAGTTATGCATGATCACATACCAGAAAGATCTCCGGCAGAAGTCAAGTATCTAGATCCAAAAATCACGGCTTACCTGAGGTGGCCTTGACGATGTCAGCCTTGGTCCAAAATCTTTACTGAATGAACTAGTGGATTTCAACTTGCCAGTACCGATACTTATACAACAGCAGAGCAAACAACAGAACAATAACAAACCGGTAAACAGTTTAAAGACATTATCTAAAAAAGAAAACGCCTAAATTTCACGGCAATAAATTTCCTGAAATAGCAGATGAAAAAACGCCCTCGCCTTTATTGATTCGAAAACTATGAATACGAGAAAGTAAAGACCGTTCTTTACGATCGTCTCATTATATTTGACAAAAGTTCGAATGAATTTATACACTTAAAAGGGATGTAATGAAATAATTGTATGAAGAGAATTGGACAATGGCTGAGATGTATGTCATCGTTGCGTTGGAGCTATCATCTCCTACAGCAAATATCGCTCATGTCAATCCAATAAAATAGATCCTGCTTGTATCCTTATTTTCTTTAATTAGATAAAGGTACATACATAGTTTTCTAGTACTTTCTTTACATCCTACACTCGATATAACGGCGTAACACGCAACTGAATGACAAGTCAGGAAATAAGCCTTTTCTTCATTGTTCATGTAAACGCCGATTTCAATGTTTCCTTTTCAATCGTGACCGGAAAATTTGATATAATTAAATAAGAAGCTTGATTAATTTAATTACCGTCAAATAGAAACCATCTTTTTGGAGAAACCTCTGGAAAACAATCTAAAACTACAAGCGCTTTATCACACTGTGTAATAGGAGATTAAAAGCAAAACATTGTGTTGATTTATGAAGGCAATTTAGACAGTGTATTTACATGAATTATTCTCTAAGAAAGCAATCACTGTTTATTTTTATCATTCGCATCACTCACTGCATGAAGAATCCAATGATTTTTTGTGAGATTTCTGTCATTTTTTGGGGGGAAATGTTCCACATAGCAAAAGATAAGCATAGATCGATTCATCTATCATTCATTTATTCATTCCTTTCAGTATAATTCATTTCCTATCTTTCATTTGTTTCTTTTTTGAAAAGCCTTAAATTAGGCAAAAGTTATTGAAATATAAGGACAAAATTATAAAAAGAGAACCGATAATTGATTCATTAGACTCTTTTTAAAACATCTTAAATCAGTAATACTAAAGTATTTGATGAGTTTTGGAGTTTTAGGGTAGAATACATTATCATAATGATCTTTCTCCTTCATTTTTCATCTTATACTCATTTTTTTCTGTGATGATTAAGATAGACGCCAGAACCATCTTTTTGTCGCTATCTTTTCTGTCCGTTCATTTATTCACTTTTATCACAAGATTGGGCTTAAAAGGCATTGGGCTTCCTGTTGTCTCGATGCAAAGCGAAACCGGAAGCTAAGTTGGGTGACTGTTCAAAGTCGTTCTGGGCTTCCTGTGGTCATTCTTAGAGAAGAGAAGTGGAGGGAGTACCTAAAATCGCTAATTACGCTTAAAATCGAAAAAAAATTAAGGCAAGACAGCTTTATTTTAAAAATCTTAGCGAAATCTATAACATTTAAGCAAAATCCTTTTACCTCCAGCTAGCATGGGTTACCAACTGTGCTGTGGTCTGATGCAGCGGAACCGGAAGTTGCGTAACTGTTCAAAGTCCTTTTGAAGAATTGCCAAACCACGAGAAACAATCATGGCGGACGACAACAAAAAAGAAGTTCTACGTTGGACTTGTAAAGATGTTGGAATCTGGTTAAAGAAAAACGGGTTTGAATATTACATAGAACTGCTAACTATAAGACACAAAATTGACGGGAAAGCTTTACTTCTCTTGAATGAGAATGACCTTCGTTTGCCGCCAATGGAAATTGAAATTCTTGGCGACTTGAAAAGACTGTGGTTTGTTATCAACCAAGTGCAAAAACAAAACGATCTGTTATCATCACAGCCTAATGGATTTATAAGGAAGGTTTATTATGACCAGGTTGATAGTCCACCTAAGATCTACAAGAAGAGAGAAGCCAATGAAGAAGAGATTCATCATGTTATTGCATCAAGTATTTCTAGTGTTTCAGAAAGATGGCGAACTTGCCTTAGCGTCTTGTACGCTTTCATGGTGTTTTGTTTGACATCGTTTGTGATGACAGTCGTCCACGATAGAGTACCCGACATGAAAAAATACCCCCCTTTACCAGACATTATTTTAGATAGCGTCCCCTTGATTCCTTGGGCATTTAAGATGTGTGAGTTCACTGGCATCGTACTTGGTTCAATGTGGATTACTGTTCTCTGTTTGCATAAACATAGAATGATACTGTTACGCCGAATGGCAGCTCTCTTTGGAACTGTCTTTCTCCTCAGATGTGTTACCATGTTTGTGACTTCTCTTAGTGTGCCAGGAGTTCATTTGGAGTGTTCTGGGAAGGTAATGGTTTAGAATTCAATGTTTGCATAATTTCATTTTTGAAAGTGAAAGAAAAAAATGCATTCTCTTGAAAGAGAATATGATCACATATCAAGAAATAAAGTGCTAAAATACAGTAGATATACTAGTTATACAATGGTTTCGAGTGGCATACCGTGGAATATCCCACGAGTCATGTCACTTGTAGTTTCTAGTATACACACGAGCCTTTAGGCGAGTGTGTGCACAAAGAAAATACAAGTGACTCGTGGGATATTCCACGGTATGCCACGAGAAACCATTGTATAACCATTTTATCCCACACCATAGAAAATACAAATGTGTAGATTCAACCTGCCAGTGCTTGATGGGAAGGAAGAGTGAAATACAGATGAATATAAAATGGCTTTCCTGCTTTCTGATTGGCTGTATTTTCTATGGTGTGGGATAAATAAATATATTTCACAGACCTTTGATCCAATTGGAGCAACCAATTGCTTCCATATTAATTACTATTTTCTAGCTGAATTTAAACACTTCTTTATAATAATGTCTATTGATTGTAATAGTTCATGTTTTTGCTTTTTTTATCTATATAGTTATATGGAGATACTTGGGCCAAGCTGCATCGAGCATTCCAAATAATTTTTGGTATGGGTATGTCAGTCAACGGTGTACGGACATGTGGGGACTATATGTTCAGTGGACACACAGTTGTCATTACTCTGCTCAATTTTCTAATAACAGAATGTAAGTATAGTTGCTGTTTGCACAAAATATTTGCACAGATATGCATTATGCATGCATGGGTATATTTCAAAGATTCTGAATGGGGGAGATGAGGAAATGCAAAATTATCAGCTGGTGGGCATGCAGTTACGGTATGAAGCAAGCAGGGTTTAGCAGAACACTTGAAAGAGAAGCATGATATGTGTACGTGGTAGAGTGCTCTTCAACACTTCTTTACATGTTCAATTCTGACAATCCCAAATTTAAAGTGCTTTATTTAACAAATCAAACAGCTTTTTCCATGCTCTGTTCAGTAATAAAGCACACAGGAACTGACGTAAGCACGAAAGAAGTGTGGAGATTGAAGCATAAGCCGTAGGCGAGTGCTAATTCTCACAGCTTCTTGAGTGCTTTTGGTGCTTTCTAAGTGCTTGATTACTGAGCAGAGCATGGAAAAAAGCTGTTTTATTTGTTTTATTATGAAGAAAGAAAAAATCTGTTGTGATTTTCAATGCTGTTTTCTTACACTTCCTAGCTTGCAAAATTTTGAGTGTGTGCAGATGGCATGAGCAACTCTGTTCCGTCACTAATAAAGCACGGTTCTTGATCAATCAGAGCACATGAACTATCTAAGCTATATAATAAAATTTCATAAAGCACAGCATGCAAGATTTTTATTTTTTAATTTATAAAATACAAATGACAGTACAATGTATATTGATAGTAGAGGTTTATCATTTTGGACACAAATAACAAAGTAGGAAGTGTGTGCGCATGCTGCGGGATCTCATAATGTAGTGAGATTTTTAGCATTTATATATTTATATAATTTCACACTTATTTAAAAAAACACATACAAGTCAGAGATTTGAAAAGCTGAGACCAAAATGAATTGTGGATTGTTAGCTGTGAATTTACAGTGTAAATATGGAGGAATTTGTGACAATTAAAACTGTGTTGTCTTTTTAATTAGTAGTTCACAAGAAGTTGACATCTGAATAATTATATGCCTGACCTGCTCTGGCTGTTGTCTCAGATTTCAGATTTCTGTCAGCTAGTAGACAATTAATATGGTTTTTGAAATAGATGTATTAATAATATAATATTAATTATTAATTGGCAAGGGGTTAATTCACACAGTACAGCTAGAAGCTGAATTCTATCTAAAGTGATGTTACCATGTCATTTTGTTTTTCAGATACCCCAAGGAAGTGGTATTATTTGCACACAGCTTGTTGGGTGTTGAACCTGTTTGGTATCTTCTTTATTTTGGCAGCACATGAGCATTACTCTATAGATGTACTAATTGCATTCTATATATCATCTCGGCTATTTCTGTACTACCATACCTTGGCAAACAGCCATGCTCTATCCAATAATGATCAAAGAACCAAGGCCTGGTTCCCCCTTTTTTCATTCTTTGAAGAGCATGTCCAAGGGTGTGTCCCCAATCAATATGAATGGCCATTACCATGGCCAAAATGGTTGTTTTTAAAGTGTAACTCCAAGACACATGATAAATAGAAAACCTAAGTTATTATTATTAGAAATTAAAGCAATTATTGTAAGAATTATCTTTTGTTTGATTATTGTTAGTCCTAGTATGAGATGATTAAGGTGACTTCAAAATGTTACATCATTCAAATGAGAGTTTCTATAAATCATACTAGTCCATTAATTTTTGCGCATTTATTTGAGATACCTGTAAATATATATAAATATAATTTAAATTGTGAATTAAAGATAAATTAGAGACAAGACATCACTTTAGCTGTGACTCCGAGTTTCACGCTTACGCAATCATATACCGACAGTATATAGACATACATCTATATTTATTAAATATAATTCATATAGTTAATTAGTTTGTTTAAAGTGCTGTTTTCACGTTTATTAGAATCATAGATTTTTCGATCAGATATTACCGGTACCAAATAAATGATACAGTACCGCTCCTTTTGTATTATTTACACAACATTAAAACTGATGTATTTTAAATTTACTTAATTTTAAAAATCAAAATCAATAAATTCATGTAGATTGTCTTTGATTTTCCTTATTTTGTTGGTTGTGGCGATGGTGAGGGAATTATGAAACCTTATGTAGAATTAGATAGCATCAAATCCCAGGTATGATTAAGCCCTGGTCTTGTACACCCTGGTCTTGTACCCCCTGGTCTTGTACCCCCTGGTCTTGTACACCCTGGTCTTGTACCCCCTGGTCTTGTACCCCCTGGTCTTGTACGCCCTGGTCTTGTACGCCCTGGTCTTGTACGCCCTGGTCTTGTATGCCCTGGTCTTGTACCCCCTGGTCTTGTACGCCCTGGTCTTGTACGCCCTGGTCTTGTACGCCCTGGTCTTGTACGCCCTGGTCTTGTATGCCCTGGTCTTGTACGCCCTGGTCTTGTACCCCCTGGTTTTGTACGCCCTGGTCTTGTATGCCCTGGTCTTGTACCCCCTGGTCTTGTACCCCCTGGTCTTGTACCCCCTGGTCTTGTACTCCCTGGTCTTGTACCCCCTGGTCTTGTACTCCCTGGTCTTGTATGCCCTGGTCTTGTACTCCCTGGTCTTGTACCCCCTGGTCTTGTACGCCCTGGTCTTGTATGCCCTGGACTTGTACGCCCTGGTCTTGTACGCCCTGGTCTTGAACCCCCTTCTCTTGTACGCCCTGGTCTTGTACACCCTGGTCTTGTACGCCCTGGTCTTGTATGCCCTGGTCTTGTACGCCCTGGTCTTGTACACCCTGGTCTTGTATGCCCTGGTCTTGTACTCCCTGGTCTTGTACACCCTGGTCTTGTACGCCCTGGTCTTGTATGCCCTGGTCTTGTACGCCCTGGTCTTGTACACCCTGGTCTTGTATGCCCTGGTCTTGTACTCCCTGGTCTTGTACACCCTGGTCTTGTACGCCCTGGTCTTGTACGCCCTTGTCTTGTATGCCCTTGTCTTGTACACCCTGGTCTTGTACGCCCTGGTTCTAAAACCTCAATACGCCGGCCCAGTTGGAAGTTACATGGTAAAATTTTGTTAAATGTTAAAATTGAATACCCTATCCAAGACTTGGAAAGTCACTAAATTATACTGCTATAGACCTATCCAAGACTGATAACCCTCAGTTCAAGACAATATCTGACCCCTGGTGTGACCAGGGGCTTATGACTGTGTGCTAGGGTTTCACAGAGTCTCTGGCATTTCATCGAACATGTGCAGTAAGAATGACCGGGCTTTAGGGTTAAGAGTGCAGTGCACATGCAATAATGTACATGTAGTACATGCGGGGTTAAGGTTGCACACAGGAAGCCCAAAATCGAATTCTATAAAAACAAAAATTAACAAAAATGTTAGAAAACATTTCAATAACGCTTCCAAGGTCAAATGACTTGATATAGAATGATTATCATTTGGTCTTCTTTTATCTTGTTTTATAAAAATACGAAAGCTTTGCCGGAACAGTATTTATTATTTATTGGTCTTCCTGTGGTATGTCCCAGACTTTCTCGACCTAGTACCTCGCACATGCTCAGTGCAGTTGCTCCGGCCGCAGGTTAAGTAGACAGGAAGCTTGTGGAAGAAAGCACTAAAATGGTGGACTACAGTCGGTGGGACCACATAGAGGTAATCTTCTATGAAATATTATACATATAAAAGAATATATAGTTATAATATAAAAAGTATTTTGGGAGAATTTTGCGTTTATTTTAATGATGTTAAAAGCAGTACTTGACGTGGGTAGGTTAACTATCATAGCCTGTTCTCAACTACACCTAAAATAACGGCTAATTTTATTCTTTTAAAGAAACGGTAGGACACATTGAAGGGTGATCAAACAAGAAATAACTACTGCTTACAAAGAACCATTGTTTTGTAGAAGTAGTCTATGAAATATAATAGAACAAAATGCATTATGTTTATCATATAAGCTTAGCTTCGATAGTACATTTGCTCTGATTGGTCGAGAACTGTGCTGTACTAGTAAACAGGTAAACAGAGCACTGTTGCTGATACCTTCCATTTGCACAGCCTGCTTTGAAAAGAAGTGTAAGAAAGCAGTATTAAAAACTAAAGAGTTTTTCTTTCATGCTTATGTCACATCCTTCTCGCTTTACAGTATGATGCTCCTAATAGGTCTTCTTTGGTGGAGCTTTTTAATAAATTAGAATGGCTGCCCTTTTATGAAGAGGTCAACATCTCTAGCTTTGCCTTAGCGTTTAAGCACATAAATGGAATAACAGTGCCATATTGTATATGAATGATACGTTAGAGGCATGGTAAAAGCATGAGATATGAGAATTATGATTTTATATGCCCTACGTACTTTTAAGAGGCAAACAGAAGGTGGAAGAACTTTCTCTGTCCATTGCAGAAAGTCTGCTTAATCCCCGGTTGATGCCGTTCACTGTTTGTAGCACGCCTGAACATTGACCTAATATAAATTCAATAGGACTTTGTGATTTGAAGGTCAAATATATATATATATATTTTTTTTTTCAAATATGAAAAGTCACTGTGTCTGTTCGAAACCATATTTGACCAGCCAAGTCCCAAATTTGGCTGGACATTGACCATTGACTGGCTGTTATTTCAAGCCCTGTTATTTTAAACTTTTATTAAGCCAGCAACTTTCTCTGAGTCATTTTCAACCATGATATTCATTTATTTACTTAGTTATTCATATATGTGATTATTATAATTTATTAGTTAAATTTGTTTTTGTATATTTGTTTGATATTATATCTAATATTTGATCATTTAACGTATGGGATAAAATTTTGAGCAAAATTGCCTTTTTTGGGGAAAAGATTCAATATAACAGGATAAGGACATATGTTTCGTTTACTGAATAATTTATTTTTGCGATTATTTGTTTACGAGATATTCCATAAGAACTGTTTTTGCATGACTTGCAGTAGGTGTCGCACTGATGACAGGAGTTGCCAATATATCGTGGTACAACCTTAAAGCATACGTTACCAACTGGTCACGTCATGAGCACGTCTTAAGCGATAGTGTTCCTTTGTAAAATATTCTAGAAAATATTGGATAAAACTATTTAACTATTTTTTTGAGCTATTTTACTGCAATGCGAGGCTTTTGAGGTATCTGGTTTTCTACATGTAATGGTCTAAGCCCTCATGTATTCTCATATATTGAGAAAGAATTCAGTTTTAGTTTATAATTAATTAATTAATTTACATATTATACTTTTAATAGAGGCTTTGCACCTATACATTTATGATGGCATGGATGAGTACAGGAGGCAAAACAATAGACTTTTTCCCCTGGGAAACTGAATTATTTTTTAATGTAAATCAGATTAGTTCAAATTCAATCGTTCCTGCCTCCTGTCATAGCTGCCTATCATGTGATGGTGCAAAGCCTCCATTGTTAGAGGGCTACAAGTTTATTAGTACCTTTGTACTATTTAGTATCACCCTCAATAAATAAGGGCTTTGTTATTATAATTTATTAAGAATTGGAAATGTGTGCGTATGCTGTGTGCAGTTTTAATACTCAATCTTCCTTATCTTTTCCTTATATATTCCTATAGGTCAGTGATGATGAGGATGATACCCATCCAAACATCGATACTCCAAGCCTTTTCCGCTGGCGTCACCAGGCAAGAATGGAGAGAATGGAAGAAATGGAAAAAGATAGAAAAGCTATGGATAGCAAATTTGCTGAGTTAGTATACTTTAGCATACTTGTTTTAACTTAAAGTTTTCAGACATAAATGTTACTTTCAGTGGATAAGGGCTGATTCTAAGCAGTTTTTGGAGGTCTGTTAGTTCTACACCAATAGATTTAATATGCAAGTAATGCAATCAGCAGTAATAATTAACACTGTCTTATTGACTGGGAATGAGGGAAACACACTGCCTTCTAGAGGTTCCAGTCAATAACAATTACTGTTTTGTTATATACCAACTGTGACATTCAAGGAATACAAAAATTTTATTCAAAATTTTTGATTATTTGACTTCAAAAACTTAGAAGATTTAGGTTTCCGCTGAAATCACTTCCGGTTTTGTTATTTACCGGTAAATAACATATTGTTGCCCGTTGAGAGCCGTTTCCAGGGAAACATCGAAACTTGTTCACTTTCACATGATACCCTCTCGCCCAATCAGAGTACAAGAAAAATGGACTAATTTACTAATGATTTCTTAATGGGTTGATTGTGGGATTGGGATGGGAATTTTAAGGGGGTGGAGATTGGTGCAATGTACCTCAAAGGAGACCCTGTGTCCTATTGTAGGTACCAGCCTGCTGGCAAATCTCAAATAATACTATATATAAAAAAATGATTATACATAGGTATAAACATAGACATAATATTAGTATATATTAACACGGTCATTAGCATATGACAAAGATAAACCTTTATAACTGCAAGATGCATCACTCAAACTATATATATATATATGGTTACAGAACAGCTCACCTCTTGTAGAACCTTTACTGAGGAATTTGTTTATCATAGGCACTTTAAGATGCACTAGGAATGGTCAGATACAATAAGGATAATTTATGAGTTTTATTTTATTTAATATTTCTAATTCTTTCATTCTGAATAGGAAAAGAAAAGAGTTGGAGGAAATGAGGGAAAAGTTATCAAATGCCAGCATATCAGACAAAGAAGGGTTTCAAAAACAGTTGGATAAAGCTGAAAGTGAGGTACAAAACATGCTTTAAAAATTAATTATAACCTCATCTACATTTATATTAATAATAATTAGGAAACAACCAAGTTTAGGTCGATTCTTCTTGAAAGTTCTAATTTAGATTGGCTGAATTAGTCACATTACCATACATTCGAAGTTGAGACCCTGAAATGTTGTAAAGTTCATTACCCAAGCTGATTGAAGTTGATTGGCTGTTGGTAGCACATATAATAAGTCCCAATTACAGTATAACCTGGTGAAAGAGCAGTAATTAATATGTAAACCTGATAATGGCACCCATGTCTGCCATCAGATATTATGCCAATTAACAAAATTAATTAAATTGTAAAACAATTCTCATTTCTACTTTTAATTGTTTCAAATTTATTATTTAATTTTTAATTCTAGTTGAAAGAGTTAAAAAAGAAAGACGAGGAACTGACAAAAGCTGAAAAGGTAAATAATTTATGAAAACTCTAAATTAACGTTATCACACACTTGGGCTTAGTGCCTGCCTGTTATATCTAGCAATTCAAACTCTCTTTAGTTGCTTGAATTAATTCTTAGCCATCAGAAAATTAATGTTTGGTATTTGGTGTCTATTTCAGAAAGCTCCCAAGAATGTTGACACACTTAGTCATGAGGGATTCACTAAAACTGTAAGATGTTGTTGCTTGCTTTTAACTTGGAATTACACTACTTTTTAAAATATTAAACCATTAGATGGATGATTCTTCATAATACTAGATAAATGGCTGGTTTTGACCTGCCGACATCACACGTACAGACAAAACCTTAATGTACCGGTATGCTTGTTACCTCATTTCTGGTGCTTATAGACCTTATGCAAAACCCATAAATGAGCAATACTATACTAGTATTTTTTTTGGATTTTTGCACTCAGGAGCTGGTCCGCCCCTATATATAGTCATAACAGTCAGCATTTGAAAGCATATGGCTTGCTAAGATTAGTATTCAAGCAAAATTTGAGTGCCTTTAGCAAAAATACATTTGTATGGGAAACATAGCCATGGCCCGACCAGCCTCATTTTCATGTTTTGGCACATTTTAAATGCTTATAACTCTGCAAACAATTGTCATTATTCTTTGAAAATGTGCACAGTTACTAATTTACTGATGATATTTCACGTGAAGACAAAATATTTATTCAAATATTTCAAAAACATTTCATTAAGCTTTTCCTTTATACAAATTAGGAGTGACCGATATTGCATAAGGTCTATACTGTAAGTCAGACACATCCTACATGCAAAGTCGATTGCTTGTAGTTCGGGAATCAAAGGCCTGACAATAACTATAGTTTAAGTTTTATCATGTAATTATACTGACAGTGTATAACAGTGTATAATTTACTATAGATAAAACATGTCCCATCATATCCCATACAACATCAGGGGTTTAAATATTTTAATAATATTTGAAGTAGACGGATCCATGGAATTCAATAGTACTTCATAGTTATCAAGACTGATTCATTAAATAGCCGGTGGTATGTGATCCTAGTCATGTGATCCCAGTCATGTGATCCCAGTCATGTGATCCTAGTCATGTGATCCCAGTCATGTGATCCCAGTCATGTGATCCCAGTCATGTGATCCCAGTCATGTGATCCCAGTCATGTGATCCCAGTCATGTGATCCCAGTCATGTGATCCCAGTCATGTGATCCCAGTCATGTGATCCCAGTCATGTGATCCCAGTCATGTGATCCCAGTCATGTGATCCCAGTCATGTGATCCCAGTCATGTGATCCCAGTCATGTGATCCCAGTCATGTGATCCCAGTCATGTGATCCCAGTCATGTGATCCCAGTCATGTGATCTAATTGGGTCTCACCCTAATTAATTAGTAATGAATAAGATATGTGTAGTTTAATGCATTTTTGATATCTTAACAGATTATAAATAAACCTAAACCAAAACAAGAAGAAACAATCTCACCAGAAGAGCAAGAAAAAAGAAGTGTAAGTACTGGGAATGCTTGTCTATCTACTGGTACATGGTGGGTGCAATGTTCAAATAGACATTGCCATTATGATGTCAATGTGCCAACCATTCATGGTTCCCATTAATTTGTTTCTTGATGCATTAAATGTCAACTGACTGACTGAAGCATCCCTCAAAACAGCCCCATAATGCAATGCATTTCTACTACTCCCAAAACGCTTCATAACCATGAAATTAATTTTATCAATACACTGTAGATTTTGTCACTTTGCTTTGTGGGATTGTCCAATAGATTTCTGGTTGGGAATTTAATTTAAAATAATAACAATCCACCAAAACAAATTTTATCATTGTACACCCACGTTCATATTCAAGGTTTGGGAAGTCATAGTTTCTGATGTTTGTATTACTGCAACTGTTTGTATTAAAATGGGTAAATCTGTTTTGTCTTTACACTAAACACAGAAAGAATTTATGGATAAACATGAGAAAGAAATCAAGCACTTTGGGATGCTGCATGACTATGTTGACAGTAAAGACTATCTGATTAAACACCCCTATCTAACATGTGACGACACTGCTAACTACCTGGCATTATGGTGTATTAATCTACAAGTACAAGAGGTAGGTAGGCCTAGTATACCATCTGGTGTACCATAATCACCCTGCCGACTAAATAAAAAAATAAAATATAAATATGATTTAGCAGTGGCTCCTCTACAGATTGAAGTAGCTATTCGTCCACTGTATCTATTCCAATTGGAATTTAGAAGTTGATTTTTACGGAGGGAGGAAAACCGCAGAACCCAGAGAAAAACCCTTGAAGCACAGAAGAGAACTAACTAGAAACTCTACTCACATACGACACCAAGCTCGGCAGGACTCGAACTTGGGTTGCCTTGGTGAAAGGCGAGCGCTCTCACCGCTACGCCACCCATGCTTCCCTAAATCTAGACAGTGTTCACTATTTTGACATACAGTATGAACCATAGTAACCCTGCCCACATTAGACAGTGCTCACTATTTTGACATATGAACCATAGTAACCCTGCCGACACTAGACAGTGTACACTATTTTGACATATGAACCATAGTAACCCTGCCGACACTGATGTATTAAAATGTACATGTATAAGTACGAGAGGTACTATAGGTCCAGTAGTGCATACTATTATCACTCAATCAGCATTTAGAAGGCAGGGTTTGTGCTGCTTCTTGAAATCCTTGAAAAGCCCTTAGTGGAATTCAAAACCCATTTTTAAATGCACTTAAAAAGCCCTATTACGATCAACTGTAACCTTACTTTTGCTCATGATTCACTTGTTATTGTGATTGTAACTTTGTTCCAAGAAGGACAAGGTTGGTTGCTACTTTCGGTCATTTAATATTTTAAAAATTCGATGCTTGAAAATCGTCATTTTGGACCTTGAAATGTCCTTAAAAAATCCTTGAATCTTGATTTGGAGACGTAGCACAAGCCCTGAGCATACCAACCCTGTAACCACAGATGTAGTATTAAAGCTGACTTCACAGGACTGATTGAGATTTCTCGTTTTTTCCAGAAAGAGTCATTGATGGAACGTGTTGCACATCAGTGTATCATTGTTCAGTATATACTTGAACTGGCAAAACAACTTAAATCGGACCCAAAGGCCACTGTTCCCTCTTTCTTTACCAAGTATGTAAAGTAGTACTAGCATATCTTTTGCAATGTAATTATTTACAGCATTTTAATACTCTTATTTTAACTAACCATGCATTCAGTTGCATGAGATACAGTTAGCTGACATGTTGATCTTTTGATAGAGAGGCTGGAAACCTCTGCTTATCAAGGGCATGCATAGAATAAGGAAAATTAATGACATTTTAATTTTATATTCATTTGATATAAAGGCTAAGAAATTTTTTGCATTTCTGATGATGACTTCGGTCGAAAACATTCAATTATTTTAGAAAACGTCTTAGCCTTTATATCAATAATATGATATTTTTTTAGTGTATTATGTCACAATTTTAATTTTTGAATTCCCTTCACTTATTTAGAATTGTGAGGGCTAAAACTGAGTATCCTGAATACATGGATGCATTCAATGACGAGCTAGAGTCCTTCAAGAAGAGGGTTAGAGAGAGAGCTGAAGCTAGAATAGAAAAGGCAATGAAAGAAGCAGAAGAGGTGAGATATAATATGGTGGTATGTAGGTTTCATTGATTTGAGGGAGTGAAAAATTTAACCCTGAGATATGTTAAGATGAAATATGTTGTATGATATCAAAACATATTATGATCAGACCTCATCGATTTTAAGCATACTATAAGTTTTCCTTATTTTCAAACTTCTGTAATATTTTAGGCATAATCTTGTTTTGCTAATATACTTCTCAGTTGAGATTTAATTGACCAAAGTTTTGTCACAAAGTTTTGTCATTGACAAGTACATGTTGTCAATGTAAGTATTGAATCGTAGTATGGGAAAAATTTGCATGCTTAATATGCCGCCATGCTGGCATCAGTATCATGCTTGCTTCCTATTGAATAATTTTGATATTGCTTCTGACAACATGCACTTTTCAACCACAAAACTTCGGTCGTCCCAAGCTCAACTGAGAAGCATAGTGTAACATACTCAAGGAGATACTGCATGTAATACTAACAAAGAATTTTTGACAAGACTTTTTAAATAGGAAAGATGTAAGAGGTCTGTACATAATTTAACACTGAATACATATCCTTGTTTATTTTTTAGGAAGAAAGACAACAAAGGCTGGGCCCAGGGGGGCTAGACCCTGTAGAGGTGTTTGAGTCCCTTCCCAAGGTATAACATACTTACTATGTACCATGTGTGTGGGTTGGGGAGTAGACCAAGAATCTGGATGAAGTCCCTCTTAAGTCAATGAGAAGACACATGATATCAATTCAAGGAATGACCAATCATGGTGATCATGATTGTCCGGGTTAGTGATGGTAGGGTGTACAGTGGTGTGGTCCAGGCTAGTGATGGTATGGTGTACAGTGGTGTGGTCCAGGCTATTGATGGTAGGGTGTACAGTTATGTGGTGCAGGCTAGTGATGGTAGGGTGTACAGTTATGTGGTCCAGGCTAGTGATGGTAGGGTGTACAGTGGTGTGGTCCAGGCTAGTGATGGTAGGGTGTCAATGGTGTGGTGCAGGCTAGTGATGGTAGGGTGTACAATGGTGTGGTGCAGGCTAGTGATGGTAGGGTGTACAGTGGTGTGGTCCAGGCTAGAAATGGTAGGGTGTACAGTTATGTGGTCCAGGCTAGTAATGGTAGGGTGGACAGTGGTGGAACCTCATGAAAGAGCCCCTTACAGGGAGCAATGGTTATAGAATAAGGTTTTTTTTTGGATGATTCATGATCTAGATAGGAGCATGTTTGTATAACAATATTTTTTATCTCCTACTTAAAGGAACTTCAGCAATGTTTTGACAAGAAAGATGTAGGCTTATTACAAGAGGTTCTTGGTAAAATGCCAGAAGAAGAAGCACGATCATGGCTCAAGAAGTGTGTAGATTCTGGGCTGTGGATTCCAAATGCTGCTGAAGCGGAACAAGCACAAGCTGAAGGTGGTGCAGTACCAGATGAAAAAACTTATGAAGAAATAAAAGGACCAGACTCTAAAGAATAGGATAATCCACAGACCTTTCACATGCTGTCATCTTAAGTGCCTTAAAGTAGAGTATACTCTTAAATGCATATTCATAATTATAGTTGAGTAAATCTAACACTTGCATTTATTTGCTGTACTCTGCATGCTGTAATTACATTCAGATCACTTAGAGATCTTGAATAGGCCATGTTTGAGATACTGAAATGCTGGTAACAGAATACCAAGGCTCTGCAGAATATAAGAAACATTGTCGTCAAGGAACCACAAAACACACTGCTTTCCCGAGGTTCCAGTCATTAAGTATTTTTTGTTGTATACCAACTGTCAAAGAACACAAAAAATATAAGAATTCATTTAATTATTTGACATTAAAAGATTAGAAAAAGTTTCCGGTGAAAATCACTTCCAGTTTTGTTATTTCCCGGGAAATAACATAATTACTATTGTTTCCTGCTGAAAAAGCCATTACCAGGGAAACATCAAAACCTGTTCACATTCACGTGATACCCTCTCACCAAATCAGAGTATGAGAATAATGGCCTTTGGCAGTTGGTATATAACAATGGACCATTTTCAAGATGCACAAATGCTTTCAAGAATATCACAGGCGCAGGCACAATTTTGAGGTATTTTTGGGCAGCGTCAATAGCACACCCGATCTTGCCAGAAAATGGCTCTTTTTCATGCCTGCGCCAGCAATACTGTGTATTTTTGAAGGCACTCGTGTATCTCAAAAATGGTCTATTGACCTTGTACCATGGACTTGTAATGCAATAGCCCTGATAAAGCTTTCACTTTTAAAGATTTTTCTCGCAAACGCAAGTAATTGTAATAATTTGACTTTTCTTGCATTTCTGCTTCTAGCCAAATTCATTTTTATTATAGAGGTAATTTTCTATGTTCTACTAAGTGCTGATGAAAGTGGTGTTTATCTGTAATAGAGCATTAAATTTTATTACAATTGTCTCTATTAGTTATCGGTAGGATTCCATTTTGGGAAATTCGTATATTTTTGTCTATTAATAATGGATTCATTTGGACAGCTTTGATATTCTTGTCAATCAATATTTTGAAAATAGAGCTGCATAATTACAGAAGCTCCATGGCCAGATCCACCAGCAATAATTGGGGTCATCAGGAGGAACTGCAACCAGTTTTGGCCCCTACTCCTCTACTGTTTGTTGCGACAGGACCCCTCCAGATTGGAGGCTCCTTGCTAGTGGTGCTGGGTGACTAGGATTGTTTGCCTACTCCATCTTCCCTCTTCAGCCAGATGTAAAAAGAGAATTTCTCAACTGTTTCTTGAAGATCAGTCACACTTCTCTTTACCTCCATGGGTGAAAAGCAAAAGCGAAAGCCAGCTCATGGCACCCCACTGCGCATGCCATGAGGTGGCATTTGAACACGCAGTTGAACAAAGAGGAACACAGAAGAACACAGGGGAACATAGGGGATCACAGGGGAACACCGGTAAACTGTTGAACCATAGTTAATGGAGTGGAATGGTTTGGAAAACTATTGTTCTAGGTTTTTGTTTGGCGAGCGATGTTTAAACGTACCATCACGTGATATTGACCGTGCACAATGAACCAAAGCAAGTATGGCTGGAAATACTAGTTTCCGTACTATTTTCATGTACGAACATTTTGAAAATGTAAAATTTTCATTCTAAGATTACAAAGAAGAGGATAAATAATTCCGCGCAGATAAAGTTAAGTTACTAGATGATAAAAGAAAAAGCGTTCAAAAAGGTGATAGCCCTTTTCAGTAAACAATTTATTAACATATCATATACAATAATTAATTAACAAATATCTCCTATTTTATAACATTTTTGAGAAAAAAATCGTCTATGTTCCCTAATTTATGATGAACAAACGCTGCAACTTTTCCTTCTCTGTGCATGGTCAATGTCATATGACAATAGAAAAAGTTGAACAAAAACCTAGAACAATAGGTTTTCAAACCATTCCACTCCATTAACTATGGTTGAACACAGGGGGACACAGGTGAACACAGGTGAACACAGGGGATCTTACGTGAATTTAGGGGAACACAGGGGAACAAAGGGGAACACATGGGAACACAGGGGAACACAGGGGAACACATAGGGACACAGGTGAACACAGGGGATCACTGACAGGATTACAGGGGATCACAGGGGAACACGGAATAACAAGGAATCAAAGGTGAACAAAGGGAATCACAGGTGAACACAGGGGTTCTCTGTTCCCTGTTCTGTTTCCTGTTTTTTCCTTTCTGTTCACTGTTCTGTTCCCTGTGTTCCTCTGTGTTCCAGGTGAATAGAGAGGAATAGCAAAAACACCATACTACGAATTAACCAAGTAATAGTTTATTGGTACTGTATTACAAGCCATTTACAGTTTCAGAACAACCAGACTAGGTCCTACATCAATAATGGGTATTTTTTCAAAAGGGATGAAAACAATAAAAAATCAGTCTAAACCGTGGGCTATAGTCCATGCTTTTTACCTCAAAATGGCAAAAAATGATGTATTTTGTGCCCTTCATAAATAATGGGAATTTTTTCAAAAGTGGTGAAAATGGTCAAAAATTGGTTAAAATGGTGGGCTATAGTCCATGCTTTTTGCCTGAAAATGGTTAAAAATGACATATTTTCCATCCTTCATAAATACTGCATATTTTTTCAAAAGGGGTGAAAATGGACCAAAATTGGTCAAAACCGTGGGCTATAGTCCATGCTTTTTGCCTGAAAATGGCAAAAAATGATGTATTTTGTGTCCGTCATAAATAATGGGCATTTTTTCAAATGGGGTAAAAACAATCAAAAATCAGTCAAAACCGAGAGCTATAGTCCATGCTTTTTGTCTGAAAATGACCAAATATCATCTATTTTGTGCCCTTCATAAATACTGCATATTTTTTCAAAAGGGGTGAAAATGGACCACAATCGGTCAAAACCGTGGGCTATAGTCCATGCTTTTTACCTCAAAATGGCAAAAAATGATGTATTTTGTACCCTTCATAAAATAATGGGCATTTTTTCAAAAGTGGTGAAAATGGTCAAAAATTGGTTAAAATGGTGGACTATAGTCCATGCTTTTTGCCTGAAAATGGTTAAAAATGACATTTTTTCCATCCTTCATAAATACTGCATATTTTTTCAAAAGCGGTGAAAATGGACAAAAATCGGTCAAAACCGTGGGCTATAATCCATGCTTTTTGCCTGAAAATGTCCAAAAAGGACCTATCTTCCATCCTTCAAAAATAATGGATATTTTTTCAAAAGAGGTAAAAATGGACAAAAAAAAGTATAAACCGTGGCCGTATAGTCCATGCTTTTGCCTGAAAATGGCCAAAAGGGACCCATCTTCCATCCTTCATAAATAATGGATATTTATGCTTTCTGTCTCAAAATGGTTAAAATAGAAATATTTTCACTCCTTCATAAATACTGCATATTTTTTCGAAAGGGGTGAAAATGGACCACAATCGGTCAAAACCGTGGGCTATAGTCCATGCTTTTTGTCTGAAAATGAATAGAAATGATCTATTTTGCGTCCTACATAAATAAAGGACATATTTTCAAAAGAGATGAAAATGGACCACAATCGGTAAAAACCGGGGGCTATATTCCATGCTTTTTGCTTGAAAATGCCCAAAAAGAACCTATCTTCCATCCTTTATAAATAATGGGTATTTTTCAAATGGGGTAAAAACAATCAAAAATCAGTCAAAACCGAGAGCTATAGTCCATGCTTTTTGTCTGAAAATGACCAAATATCATCTATTTTGTGCCCTTCATAAATACTGCATATTTTTTCAAAAGGGGTGAAAATGGACCACAATCGGTCAAAACCGTGGGCTATAGTCCATGCTTTTTACCTCAAAATGGCAAAAAATGATGTATTTTGTACCCTTCATAAAATAATGGGCATTTTTTCAAAAGTGGTGAAAATGGTCAAAAATTGGTGAAAATGGTGGACTATAGTCCATGCTTTTTGCCTGAAAATGCTTAAAAATGACATTTTTTCCATCCTTCATAAATACTGCATATTTTTTCAAAAGCGGTGAAAATGGACAAAAATCGGTCAAAACCGTGGGCTATAATCCATGCTTTTTGTCTGAAAATGTCCAAAAAGGACCTATCTTCCATCCTTCAAAAATAATGGATATTTTTTCAAAAGAGGTAAAAATGGACAAAAAACAGTATTAACCGTGGCCGTATAGTCCATGCTTTTGCCTGAAAATGGCCAAAAGGGACCCATCTTCCATCCTTCATAAATAATGGATATTTATGCTTTCTGTCTCAAAATGGTTAAAATAGAAATATTTTCACTCCTTCATAAATACTGCATATTTTTTCGAAAGGGGTGAAAATGGACCACAATCGGTCAAAACCGTGGGCTATAGTCCATGCTTTTTGTCTGAAAATGAATAGAAATGATCTATTTTGCGTCCTACATAAATAAAGGACATATTTTCAAAAGAGATGAAAATGGACCACAATCGGTAAAAACCGGGGGCTATATTCCATGCTTTTTGCTTGAAAATGCCCAAAAAGAACCTATCTTCCATCCTTTATAAATAATGGGTATTTTTCAAATGGGGTAAAAACAATCAAAAATCAGTCAAAACCGAGAGCTATAGTCCATGCTTTTTGTCTGAAAATGACCAAATATCATCTATTTTGTGCCCTTCATAAATACTGCATATTTTTTCAAAAGGGGTGAAAATGGACCACAATCGGTCAAAACCGTGGGCTATAGTCCATGCTTTTTACCTCAAAATGGCAAAAAATGATGTATTTTGTACCCTTCATAAAATAATGGGCATTTTTTCAAAAGTGGTGAAAATGGTCAAAAATTGGTTAAAATGGTGGACTATAGTCCATGCTTTTTGCCTGAAAATGCTTAAAAATGACATTTTTTCCATCCTTCATAAATACTGCATATTTTTTCAAAAGCGGTGAAAATGGACAAAAATCGGTCAAAACCGTGGGCTATAATCCATGCTTTTTGTCTGAAAATGTCCAAAAAGGACCTATCTTCCATCCTTCAAAAATAATGGATATTTTTTCAAAAGAGGTAAAAATGGACAAAAAACAGTATTAACCGTGGCCGTATAGTCCATGCTTTTGCCTGAAAATGGCCAAAAGGGACCCATCTTCCATCCTTCATAAATAATGGATATTTATGCTTTCTGTCTCAAAATGGTTAAAATAGAAATATTTTCACTCCTTCATAAATACTGCATATTTTTTCGAAAGGGGTGAAAATGGACCACAATCGGTCAAAACCGTGGGCTATAGTCCATGCTTTTTACCTCAAAATAGCAAAAAATGATGTATTTTGTACCCTTCATAAATAATGGGCATTTTTTCAAAAGTGGGGAAAACAGTCCAAAATTGGTTAAAATGGTGGGCTATAGTCCATGCTTTTTGCCTGAAAATGGCAAAAAATGATGTATTTTGTGTCCGTCATAAATAATGGGCATTTTTTCAAATGGGGTAAAAACAATCAAAAATCAGTCAAAACCGTGGGCTATAGTCCATGCTTTTTACCTTAAAATGGCCAAAAAGGACCTATTTTCCATCCTTCATAAATAATGGATTTTTTTTCAAAAGGCTGAAAATGAACCAAAATCGGTCAAAACGGTGGGCTATAGTCCATACTTTTTGTCTAAAAATGGCCAAAAAGGACCTATTTTCCATCTTTCATAAAAAATGGATTTTTTTGCAAAAGGGGTGAAAATGGACCAAAATCAGTCAAAACCGTGGGCTATAGTCCATGCTTTTTACCTTAAAATGGCCAAAAAGGACCTATTTTCCATCCTTCATAAATAATGGATGTTTTTGCAAAAGGGGTGAAAATGGACCAAAATCTGTCAAAACCGTGGGCTATAGTCCATGCTTTTTGCTTGAAAATGCCCAAAAAGGACCTATCTTCCATCCTTCATAAATAATGGATGTTTTGGGAAAAGGGCTAGGGGTGAAAATGGACCAAAATCTGTCAAAACCGTGGGCTATAGTCCATGCTTTTTGTCTGAAAATGGTCAAAAGGACCTATTTTCCATCCTTCATAAATAATGGATATTTTCTCAAAAGGGGTGAAAATGAACCAAAATCGGTCTTCACTGTTGGCTATAGTCCATGCTTTTTACCTGAAAATGGTTAGAAGGGACCTATTTTCACTCCTTCATAAATACTGCATATTTTTTCGATAGGGGTGAAAATGGACCAAAATCAGTCAAAACCGTGGGCTATAGTCCATGCTCTTTGTCTGAAAATGAATAGAAATGATCTATTTTGCGTCCTACATAAATAAAGGACATATTTTCAAAAGAGATGAAAATGGACCACAATCGGTAAAAACCGGGGGCTATATTCCATGCTTTTTGTCAGAAAATGGTCAAAAGGACCTATTTTCCATCCTTCATATTTAAAGGATTTTTTATAGAAGGGGTGAAAATGGATGAAAATCAGTCTAAACCGTGGGCTATAGTCCATGCTTTTTACCTGAAAATGGCAAAAAATTATGTATTTTGTGCCCTTCATAAATAATGGGCATTTTTTCAAAAGTGGTGAAAACAGTCAAAAATTGGTTAAAATGGTGTGCTATAGTCCATGCTTTTTGCCTGAAAATGGTTAAAAATGATCTATTTTGCGTCCTACATATTTTCAAAAGGGATGAAAAAGGACCACAATCGGTCAAAACCTTGGTCTATAATCCATGCTTTTTCCTTGAAAATGACCAAAAAAGAACCTATCTTCCATCCTTTATAAATAATGGGTATTTTTTAAAAAGGGTAAAAACAATCAAAAATCGGTCTAAACCGTGGGCTATAATCCATGCTTTTTGCCTGAAAATGTCCAAAAAGGACCTATCTTCCATCCTTCAAAAATAATGGATATTTTTTCAAGAGGTAAAAATGGACAAAAAAAAAGTATAAACCGTGGCCGTATAGTCCATGCTTTTGCCTGAAAATGGCCAAAAGGGACCCATCTTCCATCCTTCATAAATAATGGATATTTATGCTTTCTGTTTCAAAATGGTTAAAATAGAAATATTTTCACTCCTTCATAAATACTGCATATTTTTTCGATAGGGGTGAAAATGGACCAAAATCAGTCAAAACCGTGGGCTATAGTCCATGCTTTTTACCTGAAAATGGTTAAAAAGGACCTATTTTCCATCCTTCTTAAAAAATGGATGTTTTTTCAAAAGGCTGAAAATGGACCAAAATCGGTCAAAACGGTGGGTTATAGTCCATGCTTTTTGTCTGAAAATGGCCAAAAAGGACCTATTTCTTATCCTTGATAAATAAAGGATTTTTTTCAACCGGGTGAAAATGAACCAAAATCGGTCTTCACTGTTGGCTATAGTCCATGCTTTTTACCTGAAAATGGTTAGAAGGGACCTATTTTCCATCCTTCATAAAAATGGATGTTTTTGCAAAAGGGGTGAAAATGGACCAAAATTGTCAAAACCGTTGGCTATAGTCCATGCTTTTTGTCAGAAAATGGTCAAAAGGACCTATTTTCCATCCTTCATATTTAAAGGATTTTTTATAGAAGGGGTGAAAATGGATGAAAATCAGTCTAAACCGTGGGCTATAGTCCATGCTTTTTACCTGAAAATGGCAAAAAATTATGTATTTTGTGCCCTTCATAAATAATGGGCATTTTTTCAAAAGTGGTGAAAACAGTCAAAAATTGGTTAAAATGGTGTGCTATAGTCCATGCTTTTTGCCTGAAAATGGTTAAAAATGATCTATTTTGCGTCCTACATATTTTCAAAAGGGATGAAAAAGGACCACAATCGGTCAAAACCTTGGTCTATAATCCATGCTTTTTCCTTGAAAATGACCAAAAAAGAACCTATCTTCCATCCTTTATAAATAATGGGTATTTTTTAAAAAGGGTAAAAACAATCAAAAATCGGTCTAAACCGTGGGCTATAATCCATGCTTTTTGTCTGAAAATGTCCAAAAAGGACCTATCTTCCATCCTTCAAAAATAATGGATATTTTTTCAAAAGAGGTAAAAATGGACAAAAAACAGTATTAACCGTGGCCGTATAGTCCATGCTTTTGCCTGAAAATGGCCAAAAGGGACCCATCTTCCATCCTTCATAAATAATGGATATTTATGCTTTCTGTCTCAAAATGGTTAAAATAGAAATATTTTCACTCCTTCATAAATACTGCATATTTTTTCGAAAGGGGTGAAAATGGACCACAATCGGTCAAAACCGTGGGCTATAGTCCATGCTTTTTACCTCAAAATAGCAAAAAATGATGTATTTTGTACCCTTCATAAATAATGGGCATTTTTTCAAAAGTGGGGAAAACAGTCCAAAATTGGTTAAAATGGTGGGCTATAGTCCATGCTTTTTGCCTGAAAATGGCAAAAAATGATGTATTTTGTGTCCGTCATAAATAATGGGCATTTTTTCAAATGGGGTAAAAACAATCAAAAATCAGTCAAAACCGTGGGCTATAATCCATGCTTTTTGCCTGAAAATGTCCAAAAAGGACCTATTTTCCATCTTTCATAAAAAATGGATTTTTTTGCAAAAGGGGTGAAAATGGACCAAAATCAGTCAAAACCGTGGGCTATAGTCCATGCTTTTTACCTTAAAATGGCCAAAAAGGACCTATTTTCCATCCTTCATAAATAATGGATGTTTTTGCAAAAGGGGTGAAAATGGACCAAAATCTGTCAAAACCGTGGGCTATAGTCCATGCTTTTCGCTTGAAAATGCCCAAAAAGGACCTATCTTCCATCCTTCATAAATAATGGATGTTTTGGGAAAAGGGCTAGGGGTGAAAATGGACCAAAATCTGTCAAAACCGTAGGCTATAGTCCATGCTTTTTGTCTGAAAATGGTCAAAAGGACCTATTTTCCATCCTTCATAAATAATGGATATTTTCTCAAAAGGGGTAAAAATGAACCAAAATCGGTCTTAACTATGGGCTATAGTCCATGCATTTTGTCTGAAAATGGCCAAAAAGGACCTATTTTCCATCCTTCATAAAAAATGGATGTTTTTGCAAAAGGGGTGAAAATCGACCAAAATCGGTCTTAACTATGGGCTATAGTCCATGCTTTTTACCTGAAAATCGCCAAAAAGGACCTATTTGGTGTCCTTCGTAAATAATGGATTTTTTTCAACACTTTGAAAATGGACCAAAATAAGCAAAAACCGTGGGCTATAGTCCATGCTTTTTACCTGAAAATGGTTAAAAAGGACCTATTTTCCATCCTTCTTAAAAAATGGATGTTTTTTCAAAAGGCTGAAAATGGACCAAAATCGGTCAAAACGGTGGGTTATAGTCCATGCTTTTTGTCTGAAAATGGCCAAAAAGGACCTATTTTCCATCCTTCATAAAAATGGATGTTTTTGCAAAAGGGGTGAAAATGGACCAAAATTGTCAAAACCGTTGGCTATAGTCCATGCTTTTTGTCAGAAAATGGTCAAAAGGACCTATTTTCCATCCTTCATATTTAAAGGATTTTTTATAGAAGGGGTGAAAATGGATGAAAATCAATATAAACCGTGGGCTATAGTCCATGCTTTTTACCTGAAAATGGCAAAAAATTATGTATTTTGTGCCCTTCATAAATAATGGGCATTTTTTCAAAAGTAGGGAAAACAGTCAAAAATTGGTTAAAATGATGTGCTATAGTCCATGCTTTTTGCCTGAAAATGGTTAAAAATGATCTTTTTTGCGTCCTACATAAATAAAGGACATATTTTCAAAAGGGGTGAAAAAGGACCACAATCGGTCAAAACCTTGGTCTATAATCCATGCTTTTTCCTTGAAAATGACCAAAAAAGAACCTATCTTCCATCCTTTATAAATAATGGGTATTTTTTTAAAAAGGGTAAAAACAATCAAAAATCGGTCTAAACTGTGGGCTATAGTCCATGCTTTTTGTCTGAAAATGTCCAAAAATGATCTATTTTGTGTCCTACATAAATAATGGGTATTTTTTAAAAGGGATGAAAACGATCAAAAATCAGTCTGAACCGTGGGCTATAGTCCATGCTTTTTGTCTCAAAATGGCAAAAAATGATGTATTTTGTGTCTGTCATAAATAATGGGCATTTTTTCAAAAGGGTTAAAAACAATCAAAAATCAGTCAAAACCGTGGGCTATAGTCCACGGTTTTTCAACCGGGTGAAAATGGACCAAAATCGGTAAAAATTGTGGGCTATAGTCCATGCTCTTTACCTGAAAATGGCCAAACAGGACCTATTTGGTTTCCTTCATATATAATGGATATTTTTTCAAAAGGGGTGAAAATGGACCAAAATCGGTCAAAACCGTGGACTATAGTGCATGCTTTTTGTCTGAAAATGGCCAAAAAGGACCTATTTTCCAACGTTCATAAATAAAGGATTTTTTTCACAAGGGGTAAAAATAAACCAAACTCGGTCTAACCGTTGGGCTATAGTTTATGCTTTTTGTCTGAAAATGGCCAAAAAGGACCTATTTGGTGTCCTTCATAAATAATGCATATTTTTTTCTAAAGGTGTGAAAATTGACCAAAATCGGTCTTAACTATGGGCTATAGTCCATGCTTTTTACCTGAAAATGGTTAAAAAGGACCTATTTTCCATACTTCATAAAAAATGGATAATTTTTCAAAAGCCTTCAAATGGACCAAAATCGGTCAAAACGGTGGGCTACAGTCCATGCTTTTTGTCTGAAAATGGCCAAAAAGGACCTATTTTCCAACGTTCATAAATAAAGGATTTTTTTCACAAGGGGTAAAAATAAACCAAACTCGGTCTAACCGTTGGGCTATAGTTTATGCTTTTTGTCTGAAAATGGCCAAAAAGGACCTATTTGGTGTCCTTCATAAATAATGCATATTTTTTTCTAAAGGTGTGAAAATTGACCAAAATCGGTCTTAACTATGGGCTATAGTCCATGCTTTTTACCTGAAAATGGTTAAAAAGGACCTATTTTCCATACTTCATAAAAAATGGATAATTTTTCAAAAGCCTTCAAATGGACCAAAATCGGTCAAAACGGTGGGCTACAGTCCATGCTTTTTGTCTGAAAATGGCCAAAAAGGACCTATTTTCCAACGTTCATAAATAAAGGATTTTTTTCACAAGGGGTAAAAATAAACCAAACTCGGTCTAACCGTTGGGCTATAGTTTATGCTTTTTGTCTGAAAATGGCCAAAAAGGACCTATTTGGTGTCCTTCATAAATAATGCATATTTTTTTCTAAAGGTGTGAAAATTGACCAAAATCGGTCTTAACTATGGGCTATAGTCCATGCTTTTTACCTGAAAATGGTTAAAAAGGACCTATTTTCCATACTTCATAAAAAATGGATAATTTTTCAAAAGCCTTCAAATGGACCAAAATCGGTCAAAACGGTGGGCTACAGTCCATGCTTTTTGTCTGAAAATGGCCAAAAAGGACCTATTTTCCAACGTTCATGAATAAAGGATTTTTTTCACAAGGGGAAAAAATAAACCAAACTCGGTCTAACCCTTGGGCTATAGTCCATGGTTTTTACCTTAAAATGGCCAAAAAGGACCTATTTTCCATACTTAATAAATAATGGATGTTTTTGCAAAAGGGGTGAAAATGGACCAAAATCGGTCAAAACCGTGGTCTATAGTCCATGCTTTTTGTCTGAAAATGGTCAAAAGGACCTATTTTCCATCCTTCATAAATAAAGGATTTTTTACAGAAGGAGTGAAAATGGACCAAAATCCGTCTAAACCTTCTGCTATAGTCCATGCTTTTTGTCTGAAAATGGCCAAAAAGGACCTATTCGGTGTCCTTCATAAATAATGGATTTTTTTCAACCGGGTGAAAATGGACCAAAATTGATAAAAACCGTGGGCTATAGTCCATGCTTTTTACCTGAAAATGGCCAAAAAGGACCTATTTGGTTTCCTTCATAAATACTGCATATTTTTTCGAAAGGGGTGAAAATGGACCAAAATCAGTCAAAACCGTGGGCTACATTCCATGCTTTTTGTCTGAAAATGGCCAAAAATGATCTATTTTGTGTCCTACATAAATAATGGGTATTTGTTAAAAGGGATGAAAACGATCAAAAGTAAGTCTGAACCGTGGGCTATAGTCCATGCTTTTTGTCTCAAAATGGCAAAAAATGATGTATTTTGTGTCCGTCATAAATAATGGGCATTTTTTCAAAAGGGTTAAAAACAATCAAAAATCAGTCAAAACCGTGGGCTATAGTCCACGGTTTTTCAACCGGGTGAAAATGGACCAAAATCGGTAAAAACTGTGGGCTATAGTCCATGCTTTTTACCTGAAAATGGCCAAACAGGACCTATTTGGTTTCCTTCATAAATAATGGATATTTTTTCAAAAGGGGTGAAAATGGACCAAAATCGGTCAAAACCGTGGACTATAGTCCATGCTTTTTACCTTAAAATGGCCAAAAAGGACCTATTTTCCATCCCTAATAAATAATGGATGTTTTTGCAAAAGGGGTGAAAATGGACCAAAATCTGTCAAAACCATGGGCTATAGTCCATGCTTTTTGTCTGAAAATGGTCAAAAGGACCTATTTTCCATCCTTCCTATTTAAAGGATTTTTTACAGAAGGGGTGAAAACGGACGAAAATCGGTTAAAACAGTGGGCTATAGTCCATGCTTTTTGTCTGACAACGGCCAAAAAAGACCTATTTTTCATCCTTGATAAATAAAGGATTTTTTTCAACCGGTTGAAAATGGCCAAAAAATCGGTCTAAACCGTGGGCTATATTCCATGCTTTTTGCCTGAAAATGGTTAAAAATGATCTATTTTGCGTCCTACATAAATAAAGGACATTTTCAAAAGGGGTGAAAAAGGACCAAAATCGGTCAAAACCATGCTTTTTGCTTGAAAATGCCCAAAAAGAACCTATCTTCCATCCTTTATAAATAATGGGTATTTTTTGAAAGGGGTAAAAACAATCAAAAATCGGTCAAAACCTTGGGCTATAGTCCATGCTTTTTACCTGAAAATGGCAAAAAATGATGTATTTTGTGCCCTTCATAAATAATGGGCATTTTTTCAAAAGTGGTGAAAACAGTCAAAAATTGGTTAAAATGGTGGGCTATAGTCCATGCTTTTTGCCTGAAAATGGTTAAAAATGACATTTTTTCCATCCTTCATAAATACTGCATATTTTTTCAAAAGCGGTGAAAATGGACAAAAATCGGTCAAAACCGTGGGCTATAATCCATGCTTTTTGTCTGAAAATGTCCAAAAAGGACCTATCTTCCATCCTTCAAAAATAATGGATATTTTTTCAAAAGAGGTAAAAATGGACAAAAAACAGTATTAACCGTGGCCGTATAGTCCATGCTTTTGCCTGAAAATGGCCAAAAGGGACCCATCTTCCATCCTTCATAAATAATGGATATTTATGCTTTCTGTCTCAAAATGGTTAAAATAGAAATATTTTCACTCCTTCATAAATACTGCATATTTTTTCGAAAGGGGTGAAAATGGACCACAATCGGTCAAAACCGTGGGCTATAGTCCATGCTTTTTACCTCAAAATAGCAAAAAATGATGTATTTTGTACCCTTCATAAATAATGGGCATTTTTTCAAAAGTGGGGAAAACAGTCCAAAATTGGTTAAAATGGTGGGCTATAGTCCATGCTTTTTGCCTGAAAATGGCAAAAAATGATGTATTTTGTGTCCGTCATAAATAATGGGCATTTTTTCAAATGGGGTAAAAACAATCAAAAATCAGTCAAAACCGTGGGCTATAATCCATGCTTTTTGCCTGAAAATGTCCAAAAAGGACCTATTTTCCATCTTTCATAAAAAATGGATTTTTTTGCAAAAGGGGTGAAAATGGACCAAAATCAGTCAAAACCGTGGGCTATAGTCCATGCTTTTTACCTTAAAATGGCCAAAAAGGACCTATTTTCCATCCTTCATAAATAATGGATGTTTTTGCAAAAGGGGTGAAAATGGACCAAAATCTGTCAAAACCGTGGGCTATAGTCCATGCTTTTCGCTTGAAAATGCCCAAAAAGGACCTATCTTCCATCCTTCATAAATAATGGATGTTTTGGGAAAAGGGCTAGGGGTGAAAATGGACCAAAATCTGTCAAAACCGTAGGCTATAGTCCATGCTTTTTGTCTGAAAATGGTCAAAAGGACCTATTTTCCATCCTTCATAAATAATGGATATTTTCTCAAAAGGGGTAAAAATGAACCAAAATCGGTCTTAACTATGGGCTATAGTCCATGCATTTTGTCTGAAAATGGCCAAAAAGGACCTATTTTCCATCCTTCATAAAAAATGGATGTTTTTGCAAAAGGGGTGAAAATCGACCAAAATCGGTCTTAACTATGGGCTATAGTCCATGCTTTTTACCTGAAAATCGCCAAAAAGGACCTATTTGGTGTCCTTCGTAAATAATGGATTTTTTTCAACACTTTGAAAATGGACCAAAATAAGCAAAAACCGTGGGCTATAGTCCATGCTTTTTACCTGAAAATGGTTAAAAAGGACCTATTTTCCATCCTTCTTAAAAAATGGATGTTTTTTCAAAAGGCTGAAAATGGACCAAAATCGGTCAAAACGGTGGGTTATAGTCCATGCTTTTTGTCTGAAAATGGCCAAAAAGGACCTATTTTCCATCCTTCATAAAAATGGATGTTTTTGCAAAAGGGGTGAAAATGGACCAAAATTGTCAAAACCGTTGGCTATAGTCCATGCTTTTTGTCAGAAAATGGTCAAAAGGACCTATTTTCCATCCTTCATATTTAAAGGATTTTTTATAGAAGGGGTGAAAATGGATGAAAATCAATATAAACCGTGGGCTATAGTCCATGCTTTTTACCTGAAAATGGCAAAAAATTATGTATTTTGTGCCCTTCATAAATAATGGGCATTTTTTCAAAAGTAGGGAAAACAGTCAAAAATTGGTTAAAATGATGTGCTATAGTCCATGCTTTTTGCCTGAAAATGGTTAAAAATGATCTTTTTTGCGTCCTACATAAATAAAGGACATATTTTCAAAAGGGGTGAAAAAGGACCACAATCGGTCAAAACCTTGGTCTATAATCCATGCTTTTTCCTTGAAAATGACCAAAAAAGAACCTATCTTCCATCCTTTATAAATAATGGGTATTTTTTTAAAAAGGGTAAAAACAATCAAAAATCGGTCTAAACTGTGGGCTATAGTCCATGCTTTTTGTCTGAAAATGTCCAAAAATGATCTATTTTGTGTCCTACATAAATAATGGGTATTTTTTAAAAGGGATGAAAACGATCAAAAATCAGTCTGAACCGTGGGCTATAGTCCATGCTTTTTGTCTCAAAATGGCAAAAAATGATGTATTTTGTGTCTGTCATAAATAATGGGCATTTTTTCAAAAGGGTTAAAAACAATCAAAAATCAGTCAAAACCGTGGGCTATAGTCCACGGTTTTTCAACCGGGTGAAAATGGACCAAAATCGGTAAAAATTGTGGGCTATAGTCCATGCTCTTTACCTGAAAATGGCCAAACAGGACCTATTTGGTTTCCTTCATATATAATGGATATTTTTTCAAAAGGGGTGAAAATGGACCAAAATCGGTCAAAACCGTGGACTATAGTGCATGCTTTTTGTCTGAAAATGGCCAAAAAGGACCTATTTTCCAACGTTCATAAATAAAGGATTTTTTTCACAAGGGGTAAAAATAAACCAAACTCGGTCTAACCGTTGGGCTATAGTTTATGCTTTTTGTCTGAAAATGGCCAAAAAGGACCTATTTGGTGTCCTTCATAAATAATGCATATTTTTTTCTAAAGGTGTGAAAATTGACCAAAATCGGTCTTAACTATGGGCTATAGTCCATGCTTTTTACCTGAAAATGGTTAAAAAGGACCTATTTTCCATACTTCATAAAAAATGGATAATTTTTCAAAAGCCTTCAAATGGACCAAAATCGGTCAAAACGGTGGGCTACAGTCCATGCTTTTTGTCTGAAAATGGCCAAAAAGGACCTATTTTCCAACGTTCATAAATAAAGGATTTTTTTCACAAGGGGTAAAAATAAACCAAACTCGGTCTAACCGTTGGGCTATAGTTTATGCTTTTTGTCTGAAAATGGCCAAAAAGGACCTATTTGGTGTCCTTCATAAATAATGCATATTTTTTTCTAAAGGTGTGAAAATTGACCAAAATCGGTCTTAACTATGGGCTATAGTCCATGCTTTTTACCTGAAAATGGTTAAAAAGGACCTATTTTCCATACTTCATAAAAAATGGATAATTTTTCAAAAGCCTTCAAATGGACCAAAATCGGTCAAAACGGTGGGCTACAGTCCATGCTTTTTGTCTGAAAATGGCCAAAAAGGACCTATTTTCCAACGTTCATGAATAAAGGATTTTTTTCACAAGGGGAAAAAATAAACCAAACTCGGTCTAACCCTTGGGCTATAGTCCATGGTTTTTACCTTAAAATGGCCAAAAAGGACCTATTTTCCATACTTAATAAATAATGGATGTTTTTGCAAAAGGGGTGAAAATGGACCAAAATCGGTCAAAACCGTGGTCTATAGTCCATGCTTTTTGTCTGAAAATGGTCAAAAGGACCTATTTTCCATCCTTCATAAATAAAGGATTTTTTACAGAAGGAGTGAAAATGGACCAAAATCCGTCTAAACCTTCTGCTATAGTCCATGCTTTTTGTCTGAAAATGGCCAAAAAGGACCTATTTGGTGTCCTTCATAAATAATGGATTTTTTTCAACCGGGTGAAAATGGACCAAAATTGATAAAAACCGTGGGCTATAGTCCATGCTTTTTACCTGAAAATGGCCAAAAAGGACCTATTTGGTTTCCTTCATAAATACTGCATATTTTTTCGAAAGGGGTGAAAATGGACCAAAATCAGTCAAAACCGTGGGCTACATTCCATGCTTTTTGTCTGAAAATGGCCAAAAATGATCTATTTTGTGTCCTACATAAATAATGGGTATTTGTTAAAAGGGATGAAAACGATCAAAAGTAAGTCTGAACCGTGGGCTATAGTCCATGCTTTTTGTCTCAAAATGGCAAAAAATGATGTATTTTGTGTCCGTCATAAATAATGGGCATTTTTTCAAAAGGGTTAAAAACAATCAAAAATCAGTCAAAACCGTGGGCTATAGTCCACGGTTTTTCAACCGGGTGAAAATGGACCAAAATCGGTAAAAACTGTGGGCTATAGTCCATGCTTTTTACCTGAAAATGGCCAAACAGGACCTATTTGGTTTCCTTCATAAATAATGGATATTTTTTCAAAAGGGGTGAAAATGGACCAAAATCGGTCAAAACCGTGGACTATAGTCCATGCTTTTTACCTTAAAATGGCCAAAAAGGACCTATTTTCCATCCCTAATAAATAATGGATGTTTTTGCAAAAGGGGTGAAAATGGACCAAAATCTGTCAAAACCATGGGCTATAGTCCATGCTTTTTGTCTGAAAATGGTCAAAAGGACCTATTTTCCATCCTTCCTATTTAAAGGATTTTTTACAGAAGGGGTGAAAACGGACGAAAATCGGTTAAAACAGTGGGCTATAGTCCATGCTTTTTGTCTGACAACGGCCAAAAAAGACCTATTTTTCATCCTTGATAAATAAAGGATTTTTTTCAACCGGTTGAAAATGGCCAAAAAATCGGTCTAAACCGTGGGCTATATTCCATGCTTTTTGCCTGAAAATGGTTAAAAATGATCTATTTTGCGTCCTACATAAATAAAGGACATTTTCAAAAGGGGTGAAAAAGGACCAAAATCGGTCAAAACCATGCTTTTTGCTTGAAAATGCCCAAAAAGAACCTATCTTCCATCCTTTATAAATAATGGGTATTTTTTGAAAGGGGTAAAAACAATCAAAAATCGGTCAAAACCTTGGGCTATAGTCCATGCTTTTTACCTGAAAATGGCAAAAAATGATGTATTTTGTGCCCTTCATAAATAATGGGCATTTTTTCAAAAGTGGTGAAAACAGTCAAAAATTGGTTAAAATGGTGGGCTATAGTCCATGCTTTTTGCCTGAAAATGGTTAAAAATGATCTATTTTCCATTCTTCATAAATACTGTCTATTTTGTAAAAAGGGGTGAAAATTGCCTAAAATCTGTCAAAACTTAATGGGCTGTAGGCAATGCTTTGTACCTGAAAATGGCTGAAACTGAAGGGTTTTTTTAAAGTATAACATTGCCACGAGAAAAGGCCAAAAAAATCTCAAAATTGTTTAAAACAATAGGCTATGGTTCATGGCTTTTGGCTGAAGAGGACCAAAATTCACAGTTTTTCTGGGAAATGTGGATGCTCCATTAGATGTGTACCAACTATTTAACAATTAGAAGACTCACTCTCGATTTCTATCGGCTGATAGTTGACGAGGGGCTCCGGCCCCGAGTCAACTATCAAAGCCGATAGAAATCGAGAGTGAGTCTTCTAATTGTTTTAGTAAAAATCTCAACTAAACTATACTATACTAAACTAAACTAAACTTCACAAAAGCGCGAAGGAAAAGCCGCCATTTTTTCAAAACAAGTCCGGCTTTCTCTACCCACTATCTATCGGCTGATAGATAGTGAGTACGTTAGCCAATCAGAATGCAGGATTTGCAATAGTATAGTAGTAGAATTTTACTAAAATCTAATAGTAGTATATCTAGAACTTCCTCATACCTTATATCTCATGCTCCATTAGATGTGTACTGACTATAATCTAATAGTAGTATATCTAGAACTTCCTCATACCTTATATCTCATGCTCCATTAGATGTGTACTGACTATAATCTAACAGTAGTATATCTAGAACTTCCTCATACCTTATATCTCATGCTCTATTAGATGTGTACTGACTATAATCTAATAGTAGTATATCTAGAACTTCCTCATACCTTATATTTCATGCTCTATTAGATGTGTACCGACTATAATCTAATAGTAGTATATCTAGAACTTCCTCATACCTTATATCTCATGCTCTATTAGATGTGTATACTGACTATAATCTAATAGTAGTATATCTAGAACTTCCTCATACCTTATATCTCATGCTCTATTAGATGTGTACTGACTATAATCTAATAAGGTATGAGGAAGTTCTAGATATACTACTATTATAGTAGTATATCTAGAACTTCCTCATACCTTATATCTCATGCTCCATTTTCATTCCCGGAATGTTCCCCGTTTATAACTGATCTTTCTCCTGAAGAAAGCAAAAAAAACAAACGATTCAGTCAACAACAAAGAGTACTTAGAAACAAAAGATCTACTATAATATATTACATAAATAAATTATTATTAATTAGAAACCAAAATTTGTTTTTTTCTGTTTTTCTTTTTTAACCCAAATGATTTATGAATGCATGGGAGAACATTTTTTTCAGTGTTTCAAGTAATATCTCTTAAACGAGAAAATTTATGAATAACTATAATTTGGAGAAGATTAATTGGCGTCATTTTTAAAATCAGCAGTTTCAATAAGTGCTCAGTTTCTTACTTTTTAATATTGTTGTAAACTTGGACAGAAGACCTGCCCTTATAGGGTTATAGCCATGATTAAGAGAACATATTTTTCGTTCATGAATATGATCTATATGCAAATGCAACTGTTGATGAAACAGTCTAAAGGTTTCATACAACTCGATATACCTTTTTGAAGACACGTTTGCACCGAGGGGTCAAACGCCATCCAATAGTTTGATGTTGACGGTGACATGGCCTGAAATTATTAGGACATGTTTGTAAATGTGTTATATTTTATATTACCAAGTACAATTTTTCTGCATCCAGTTGTAGCTGAAACAGTTAAAATTCAGTACTGAAATTAGAATTAAGTAATTGGAAATCCATTTTTATATGTCCTATTACCACGCCTGTCCTATCCTCAGCTTGTTTAATAAGTAATGAAAGCTCTTTCATTATAATTACTTATCATAAGCACTTCCATTTACCTGTAATAACTCTTTGGAACTGGTAGCCTCGTATTCCAATGGGAGACTCAAGGGTTGCTGACTTTCTAAAGCTAGCGAATCAATAATAACAAGATGCTGGTGGCAGCGTGCACTGGGTTATCTGAACCGGGTGGGACCAGGGGCAGGGGGGTGGGCAGGGTCGTAGGATGCACTTGACCCACCCTGTGTGGAAAAGGAGTGATCAATTATAAAATAAGCTAACTGTAATTTGGTTTTTAATATTTCTGATGTATCGTACTGTCGAGGCCCTCGTTTTCTTTTTTCGTCGTTTTTCAAAAGACAGTCAGAGACTGCCTACTATAAATGTACAGTGAAAGCCATTTTGGAAAAAATTAAATGAAAAACTAAATCATCGAAAATACCTATTTTGGTGAAGTCCAACTTCCATATCTCCGATTCCAGTCCGAGTTTTATCATACGTAATTAAGTCGCAGACAGAAAGTCGGCAAAGCGAGCTGACGGAGACACGTTTGCTTGAGGTCAGCATTATCCCGGGGGGGGGGGGGGGGGGACTCCCTTATAAAAGGGGGTGGGGGTCCTCATCAGAAATTTTAAAAATGACCCCTAAGAGGGACCTGTATTTTGAGATGATGGGCGTGGCAGTGATGAAATTTCCCCCCTAAGAGGGACCAATCAATAAGTGACACAATCCGAAAATGGGATTAAAATAAAAATCAACCCTATAATATATCAACCCTAAAAATCAACCCTATAATAAATAACCCTAACCCTGTATCAGATGCCCGCTAAGGACTGTTAGGTAAGGCCGCAATGACCCTCTGGGTAGTATTGCGCAACTTTGCCATTTTGTCGCGAAGGAATCATAAAGAAAAAAAAAACAAAAAAAAACAAAAAAAAACAAAGGTATTTTATGACTGGTTTACCACAGGTAACCCAGTAATTATTATAGGTATTTTAAAATTTGTTTAAAATCTATGACCACAGTTTACACTTCCCCAGCAACATATTGTACTTTATTATTAGTGATGTAAAAAAATTAATTTGTTAATTACCTTGGCATGCTGGCTGGCTTGACAGGAGCTGTGTTCTAGATGCTCCATCGCTGCTATCTCATCTGGTTTTAACTGCTCGAAACCATCTTCAACAGTCTCACTTGCAAATTCCTCATGATCACTGTCATATTCTGAATCTTCTATCATTTCCAACCCACAACGTTCTGAATTAAAAAGAAGGTGAACTTATGGAATTTATAATTAACATGTTGGGGGGGGGGGGAACCAAATTTACCATTTTAACCCTTTCACTCCTACGGCGCCCGAAACCGCCCGTAAAAAACGCACCTTAAATGAAAAATTCCAGCTTCAACAATTTTGATCAAGTTGACCTAAATACCAGTCTAAAATTTGAACTAGCAAACAGAACAATTTTTAAAATCAAAAAACCTGCACAAATGTCCAAAATTATAACGAAAAAAACTTTAAACATTTTTGGAAAACCAAAAACCACTGTTTTTGACGTCATTTCCAAAAGCCAAAAATCACGCTTTTTCATTGCATTTTTTTTCATGCAATTTTTATTTCTACTCAAACAATACCCTTACACAGGATAGTTTGGACCTAGTACTTGGCTTTTAGTGCTTTATTTTCCATTAATTCCTTCTACATGGCGAGCAACAGCCTTTTTCCTTGACCCATTTCATCGCTTATCGATTTTCACTACTCTCTTTCGCAATGCATTCTGGGAAAAATGCGATTTTTTCAACAGGACAGTAGTCCGCCCCCACATTTCAAGCATTTTTTAGAAGTGTCGAGCCACTAGGTCCTACTGCCCAAATATCAGCCTCAGAGCATTCTCCACAAGCCAAATATTAAATAAAATCCCTCAGTAGGTCCTGGCTGTTCATTGTTTCAGAGCTCATAGGATAATCGCACCAAAAATTCTAACTCGTACGAATGTACATGATCTACGAACTTTTGACACATTTAATTAAGTCTCTTGCAAAATTACCTTCATGGAAACCTGTGAGAAGTTTTCTAGAGCACTCGAGCGTATTCCAAGTGCTTCCACAAACTTCCCATCAGCCGAAACTTTGACTGTTGGATTCTTCCATCTTAGCACCTACATTAAAAAAGGAAATAATTTTATGTCCAATATTCTTTAATTGTATTGACAATTTCTAAAAAATTCAGAATATCAAGACATTAAACTTGCACATAATAATATAGTGTTCACTAATTGTTTTTCCAATTGAGAAATATGACTTAATTGTGTAAATGATTTTAAAAAATCAACCTATAACATACTGGTATTTCAAAAAAAGGTTGTATAAAGTTGTTGCACATGTTGCATATAACCAAACATGAAATGTAAATGTATGTTGGCATCAAATAAATATATTTGGCTCCATATCGTGAAGAGTTGCCCATGTACTAGCTCCCTTGAATAGACCTTGTTTTGGCTTGGGAGTAATGTCCCATTTCAGACCACATGTACGTCATTCTATTGAGAATAAGATACTTCTCTCCTGCGCGCATGCACAACAGTTAATTCCCAAACAAAGAAATGATACTCTTGGAAATAACGTGGTCTGAAATGGGCAAACATACACCCAAGTCAAAAAGGTATGTATTCATGATCATAATAATCTAAAATTATATTTTACATTGATGGTCTCCTTCACTTTTGACAGAAGGCTTTTTTCAAGCCTAGTCAAAATGTCGTCATCTTGTGGTTTTGGGGGCTCATTTTGCTTTACAACCTCCACAATCACATCAGCAAGATTGCTTTTTGAATTGACTGAGCTGTGAAACTAAAAATGCATAGTAGGGTTATATGGATATATGTATATTATATATATTCATAAACTGCACAATGTTAAATCTATAAGTCAAGTTGGATGCACATGCAAACATATCTTGATTTAATATTTATTTTGTTTATATGCCTCCTTATCTAACCCTAGCCTTTATAGTTTGAATTATTGGTTACATACCAGTGCATAAGAAAATAGCACAGCAGCCATTCCCTTGTGCCACCTTGGCTGCAATTCTGGTCGGAGTCTTGATAGTATAACATAGATGGTGTCACAGGCATCTTTTGAAAAGCTGTCCCATATCTCTTTAAATTGGACAGCCCGAGTGATGCTAGTAGAACTCCCTGTAAAATATTGTTGAATTGTTTTGAGCAGTTTATATATGGATATTTCAATTCCTGTCAGTTTCTATCTATTATTCAATTCCCTTAGTGACCGGCCACTATTTATAAGGGGGTGGGTGGGGGATTTGTGGGTGTGTGTAAAGTTTTTCCCATGATCCACCCCTTAAAGTCTTAAATTCGATTGCTGGCCCACCTCCATAGTATCCCTCTGCCTTTGTTAAAGCTTATTGCTTGGAGCTTATAGATGAACATTTTGGATTTAATAAACTTGTCTGATCATTGCATACAATGAGGTTCTTAAAACAATACTTACCCCCTCCCCCACATGACAAGAATTCTATTCATGACCCACCCCCATCCACTCCAAAAAATAAACATCTGACTCCCCTCAAAATTCCCCCACCCACTTAATATGCTATATCTTAATTGTTTTCATATCTTATTTTGAGCCACAATGCTTTTGACGCCTTCTCTGAGTTTCTTCTCGTCATCAGCAGAGAAAACCTCTTCCCCTCTGCTATACTCGATCACTATAACCCAGCCTTCAGTCCTTAAAAGAACAAAAAATACTATTATTTGAAAGGACAACCAATAGAGTACCGAAGTGATGACGTCATAAAAATGATTTTTGACTGTATTATAATTTCGATCTTCAATTTATATAGAACATTGAGAAAGATGTTAATTAACACGCCCAATTTCATGGGAACGGAGATATGGTGTTTTGAATATATGATTTCCCCATACGAATCACTGTATTTCTGGCTTACAGTCAACGAACTTCAGGCATGAACACATTTTTTACGATTATCCAAATAATAAAATAAATATTCATAGATTCAATTGAATATTCGTAGATTGAAATGAATATTCATGGATTGAAATGAATAATCGTAGATTCAAATGAGTATTCGTAGATTCAAATGAATAATCGTAGATTCAAATGAATAATCGTAGATTCAAATGAATAATCGTAGATTCAAATGAATATTCGTAGATTCAAACGAATATTCGTACATTAAATTGAACATTCGTAGATTAAAAATATCCCAGTCATATAGATGTAAGATTTGAAATCGAAAGGAGTTCATTCACCGTTTCCATGTACAGTATGACGTCCGACAATCCGAAGATTCGAATATTTTTTTGAATGTTCAAATATTCTTTTGAATATTTGATTGTTCTTTTCAATATTCGATTGTTATTTTGAATATTTGATTATTTTTTTGAATATTCGATTATTACTTTGAATATTCGATTATTATTTTGAATATACGATTATTCTTTTGAATATTCGATTATTATTTGTAATCTACAAGTTATGCATTCATGCCTGAAGTTCGTTGACTGTAATTGGTTCCTAACGTTAGGAACCAAGCTGAAAATACAGTGATTTGTACATGTATGGGGAAATTATATATTCAAAACGCCATACATCTCTGTTGCTTTTTAACTAATTTAAACTTTTTAACTAACTATGATTTCAGCAATTATCTTTGTTTATAAAATAACCTTGCAGACAAACACTGGAAAGTATATTCATTCATATAGGATCCATTATTCTGTAAAAGACTATGTGTAACAGCAGCTTATTGACGACGGTCATTCTTAAAGTTTACAGCATCGGAAATTATATTTTGTAATTACCAGTCCTTTATAACATTCCTTGATATCCTGGATACCCTTGATACCCTCGTAACCCTCGATACCCTTGATACCCTCATAACCCTTGATACCCTCGATACCCTCGTAACCCTTGATACCCTCGTAACCCTCGATACCCTTGATACCCTCAATACCCTGGTAACCCTTGATACCCTCGTAACCCTTGATACCCTCGATACCCTCGATAGCCCTGATATCCCTGATATCCCTGACAGAAGGTGGAAGAACATTTATAGTAAGTGCAATTGAATTTTGGAACAGTCTTAATGCACAGATAAAGAAACAACCGACTGTAAAGTCTTTTAAAAACGCCCTTCGTCGTAAGTTTCAAGAAGAACAACTAATTTTATCTCATTTTTACCCATAGCTCTGTTTTGTATATTTAATAGTTTTTAGCTTTTTAATAAGCATTATTGTTATTTTTAATCATTGTAATTTTTTTTTCTTTTATCAACTTACTTCATATTTTTCTAATGATAATGTATATATTGTATATATTTTTAATATCGCCATTTTGCCATTTTATGTATATTGTAATTGTATTATAGATTTAGGAGGGCCACAAGTTCATTTAAGTGTGTACGCTATTTAGTGATACCCTCGTTAAATAAAGTTGTTATTATTATTATTATTATTATTATTACCCCTGACACAGTCAACCTCTTGAGCACTGCTACATCACTCGAAAAAAAGTAATTTTCAAAGGAAGAAAAAAAGTAATAACCCACGAACTAAATACGTAGAAGGAAAGAAATAATGTTTACTTTGATATTTGGATAGCTTAATGTAGTATAGGAGGTTTTGTTACCAGATAAAAGCGAGTGTTTTCGTACAGGGTGCAGAAAAGACACACTACATTAGTATTAAGAAGCGTAAATAAAATATTTAAGCTAAAGAAACGCAGTCTGTGGAAAAACTCTTGAGCCTTAAGGGTAAACGAGTAGAATGGCAGCCAAAACAAGGGAATTCATGTGTTTTTTAGCTCGAAAACCCAACCACGTGCAAATGGTAAGAGAACGACAACAACTACGACGACAAGCTTCCATTTGTAACGAGGAAAAAAGTAATTTTCGAATGAGGAAAAAAGCTGTAACCCACGAACTAAATACGCAGAAGGGAAGAAATAGTGTTTACCTCGGTGTTTGGATAGTTTAATTTAGAATAGGAGGTTTTGTTACCTGATAGAAGCGAGTGTTTCTTTGCAGTCAGTCATCAGATTGCCATGAGGTGAGTGAGCGAGACGAAAGACGTGAAGTGTGCTCGGTGTGTGCCTATGATTAGACCCGACAGGCTTTGCGGTCACTCGCTCGCTAAAATGGGGTATGGAGTAGTGGCAACGAGGGACCTGAGGACATCATGAAGTCCTATGAGGGTTTAAATCCGTGTGAACACGAAGAACAGTGTTCGCACCTGCTGTTCGTAGGACGGGGAAGGTCGTGAAAGTGAATTTTTTCGGCAAAGATCGGGAGAAAAGTCGGTTCATACCGAAGTGAATCGGAGTCCTACGAGTGTAGCAGGGGCCCTCGTTGTCGACCTCGTCTTAGACCAACTTTGTAGAACAATACTAAATTAGTGGAGGAGGGTAGGGGGTAGCGGCGAGTGGATTGGCTTGTTGGTCAAAGACTTAGTATATATTTTACAGTGCTTGGGATGAGGGTTATTCTACGCGAGTTTACCTTAATGGTGGGAACCCTGTGGTTGTTCTTACTGCCATCAGTAAGGCCCTGGGGGCGACTTCGGGAGGGGTGGTCTTAGATATATTGCAGTCCTCTATTGCAGGGGTCGTGGACCTGCTCTTCGATCTAGTCCCTGTTTGTTGTTCTTTTTTCAAGGCAATGAAACAACAGCTACTCCCTATGCAACAATATCCATTTATATACGAGTGAAAACGGCTCTTTCTAGCAGGCTTTCCAATCAATATGTGTGTGTGCGCGCCAGATCGTGCAGGTACTTCGTGGGTGAACCTACTCTACATCTACAACAAGGATGTTCAAGTGACACTACAACGACCCTAGAAGACTTGAAGAATAAAAAACAGTTTTGCGTGTCTTCTACTCTGATCAAGACAGGCGGGATGTGGAGAGAACACGAGAGAACCCTGTACTACAATATCAATACAATATAATATAATACAATATTATACATGCATTGTATTGCACTTTTACCCTACAATACTATACTATACTATACTGGAGACTCACTATACTCTACTCTACTGTACTCTACTATACCGTACTCTACTGTACTGTACCTACCCTACAATACTTTACTGTACTCTACTCTACTGTACTCTACTGTACCCTACCCTACAATACTTTACTGTACTATACCATACAATACTTTACTGTACTCTACTGTACCCTACAATACTTTACTGTACTCTACTATACTGTACTATACTGTACTATACAATACTATACTATACTGTACCATACTATACTATACTATACCATACGTCACTGTACTATACAATACGTCACTGTACGTCACTATACGTCACTCTACGTCACTCTACGTCACAATACGTCACTCTACGTCACTCTACGTCACTCTACTATACTATACGTCACTATACTATACCATACGTCACTCTACGTCACTATACGTCACTATACTATACCATACGTCACTGTACGTCACTATACTATACCATAGGTCACTATACGTCACTATACTATACCATACGTCACTATACGTCACTCTACGTCACTATACGTCACAATACGTCACCATACGTCACTATACGTCACAATACGTCACCATACGTCACAATACGTCACCATACGTCACTATACGTCACCATACGTCACTATACGTCACTCTACGTCACTATACGTCACAATACGTCACTATACGTCACTATACTATACCATGAACAACAACAACAGTGGTCATAGCAGAAGCACAATGGTCCAAAGGCCTAGGGGTTAGGTTTAGGGAAAGTATTTCTAATGACAACAACAGTGGTTATATCAGAAGCATAGTGGTCCAAAGGCCCACGGGTTAGGTTTAATGGAAGTATTTGGGTAGACTTTCCAATGACAACAACAACAGTGGTTCATACCACAAGCATAGTGGTCCACAGGCCCACGGGTTAGGTTTAGGGTTAGAATTTGGGCAGACCTTCTAATGACAACAACCACAACAGAGGTTCATACCACAAGCATGATGGTCCCAAGGCCTACGGGTTAGGTTTAGGGAAAGTATTTGGGCAGACTTTCTAATGACAACGACAGTTGTCATAGCACAAGCACAATAGAAGAAGGCTTCGTAGGTGAATGGCATTTTCCTCAGGTTTAAGTAGGTGTAAGTTTCGGGGAATAGACTCCACATCCCTAGGGGTTAGGTTTAGGGAAAGTATTTGGGTAGACTTTCCAATGACAATAACAATGACAGTTATCATAGCACAAGTATAGTGGTCCAAAGGCCTACGGGTTAGGTTTAGTGAAAGAATTTGGGTAGACTTTCCAATGACAATAACAATGACAGTTATCATAGCACAAGTATAGTGGTCCAAAGGCCCACGGGTTAGGTTTAGGGGAAATATTTGGGCAGACTTCCTTATAATGACAACAACAACGACAATGGTTCATACCACAAGCATAGTGGTCCAAAGGCCCACGGGTTAGGTTTAGGGTAGGTATTTGGGTAGTCTTTCTAATGACAACGACAGGCTTCGTAGGTGAATGGCATTTTACTCAGGTTTAATATAAGACAAGGTTCGAGGAATGAAGTCCAGAGGCCCACGGGTTAGGGTTAGGGTAAAGAATTTGGATGGTCTTTGCAATCGTATAACAGTCTTCAATAGAGATGGCAGCACTTCTTTTCAATAAACTTCAGGGTCCAGAGGTTAGGTTTAGGCTAAAGATTTTGGATAGTCTTTGTAATATTATAACACAGGCTTCAATAGAGATGGCAGTATGTTCTCTCAATAGCCTTGTCCTATCCTATCAACGAACTTAAAGGCCCTGGGGTTAGGTTTAGGGGGAGGATATGGATAGTCTTTGTAATCCTATAACAGTCTTCAATAAAGATAGTCTTGTCCTATCCTATCAATAAACTTCAAGGCCCTGGGGTTAGGGTTAGGGGAAAGAGTTGGATAGTCTTTGTAATCTTACAACACAGTCTTCAAAAGAGATGGCAGTATTTTCTCTCAATAGCCTTGTCCTATCCTATCAATAAACTTCAAGGCCCTGGGGTTAGGTTTAGGGAAAAAAGTTGGATAGTCTTTGTAATCTTAAAACACAGTATTCAGTAAAGATATACCAGTGTTTTCATAAGGCTCGAGACAACAAATTCAAAGTCCCCTAGCTGAGATTAGGCAAAGGCTAAAGTCTTTGCAGCAATGGTCTCTGCACCAATAGTCTCTGCAGCAATAGTCTCTGCAGCAACAGCCTTTACAGCAATAGTCTATGCAGCAAAATAGTCTATGCAGCAATGGTCTCTGCAGCAACAGCCTTTACAGCAATAGTCTATGCAGCAATGGTCTCTGCAGCAATAGTCTCTGCAGCAATAGTCTACACAGCAACGGTCTCTGCAGCAATGACAGTCTCTGCAGCAATAGTCTCTGCAGCAATGACAGTCTTCAGCAGTCTCGTAAGCTTCGTCCATCCTCGAAAAGAAATGTGTGTGAGCAAGAGCATCGTAAACACGCACTCTAGGCATTCGCCTTACCATACAATTCAACTACTTCCGCTCAACCAGACATTCCACTCTATACTCCATCCAAACCCTCACCCTAAACCTAACCCTAAACCTAACCCTAAACCTAACCCTAAACCTAACCCTAAACCTAATCCTAAACCTAACCCTAAACCTAATCCTAACCCTAAACCTAACCCCAAACCTAAAGCCGAACGCCAGACCCCCTAAATACCTACCCCATCCCAACCCTACATCCTAACATTACCCCGGCATCTGACTCCCTAGCACCCACGGGTTAGGTTTAGGGGAAGTATTTGGATAGACTTTCTAATAATGACAACAACAGGGTTCATGGCAGAAGTATATTGGAAGAAGGCATGCATGCATCCATGAAGTTCCTTTTATACACTTGTAACATCATTAATTGTAACACCGACATTATTTCAAAGTGCCCACCCCGACCCACCGACAAATGTTTCTCCAGCAATAGGGTAGTTACGCGTTTCAGAGGTTGTGGATCACTTTTCACCTAGAAACTTTGGGTACTTTCATTCTGAGAAAATCGACGAAAATTTTTCAAAGTGCTAACCCCAACCCACCCTATGCGAAATTTCCATTTTAAATCCACAACACTAAAAAGTCTTTAGATACCCTTAACTAACCCCAGGAACACCGTTTCTGATAGTTAGAACAACATCAGAGGTCATCTACTAGGAAACCCATGTTTCAACCCTAGCTGTATAGGGAGGGTTGGAGTTAGCACTTAGAAAAATTTCAAGAAATCGAAAAAATTATTTCGTCTTATCAGTAAAGAAACACACTAGACCCTCTTAACTAACCCCAGAAACACTGTTTCTGATAGTTAGAACTTCATCCAAGGTCTTTTTCCAGGAAACCCATGTTTCAACCCTAGCACTATAGGGAGGGTTGGAGTTAGCACTTAGGAAAAATTCACAAAAATCCAAAAAAATTATTTCGTCTTATTAGGAAATAAACACCCTACAAACACTTAACTATACCAGAAACCCCATTTCTGAAAGTTAGAACATCATCCAAGGTCTTTTTCCAGGAAACCCATGTTTCAACCCTAACCGTATAGGGAGGGTTGGAGTTAGCAGTTAGAAAAAATTCACAAAAATCCAAAAAAATTATTTCACTTTATTAGAACAAAAAGATACTAGGATCACTTATCTAACCCCAAAAACACCGTTTCTGATAGTTAAAACATCATCCGAGGTCATCTACTAGGAAACCCATGTTTCAACCCTAGCCGTATAGGGAAAGTTAGGGTTAGCACTTAGAAAAAATTTCAAGAAAATCGAAAAAATTATTTCGTCTTGTCAGTAAAGAAACACACTAGAAAAACTTACCTAACATCAGAAACACCGTTTCTGATAATTAAATCATCATCCGAGGTCTTTTTCTAGGAAACCCATGTTTCAACCCTAGACGTATAGGGAGGGTTGGAGTTAGCACTTAGAAAAAATTTGAAAAAATCCAAAAAAATTATTTCGTCTTATTACGAAATAAACACCCTAAAAATACTTAACTATACCAGAAACCCCATTTCTGAAAGTTAGAACATCATCCAAGGTCTTTTTCCAGGAAACCCATGTTTCAACCCTAACCGTATAGGGAGGGTTGGAGTTAGCAGTTAGAAAAAATTCAAAAAAATTCAAAAAAATTATTTCACTTTATTAGAACAAAAAGATACTAGGATCACTTATCTAACCCCAAAAACACCGTTTCTGATAGTTAAAACATCATCCGAGGTCATCTACTAGGAAACCCATGTTTCAACCCTAGCCGCATAGGGAGGGATGGAGTTAGCACTTAGAAAAAATTCACAAAAATCCCAAAAAATTATTTCGTCTTATTAGGAAATAAACACTCTAGAAACACTTAACTACACCAGAAACACCATTCCTGAAAGTAAGAACATCATCCAAGGTCTTTTTCCAGGAAACCCATGTTTCAACCCTAGCACTATAGGGTGGGTTGGAGTTAGCACTTAGAAAACATTTGAAAAAATCCAAAACAATTATTCCGTCTTATTAGGAAATAAACACCCTAGAAACACTTAACTACACCAGAAACACCGTTTCTGAAAGTTAGAACAACATCAGAGGTCATCTACTAGGAAACCCATGTTTCAACCCTAGCCGTATAGGGAGGGTTGGAGTTAGCACATAAAAAATTTGAAAAAATCCAAAAAAATTATTCCGTCTTATTAGGAAATAAACACCCTAAAAGCACTTAGCTAACCCCAGTAACACCATTTCTGAAAGTTAGAACATCATCCAAGGTCTTTTTCCAGGAAACCCATGTTTCAACCCTAACCGTATAGGGAGGGTTGGAGTTAGCACTTAGAAAAAATTCACAAAAATCCAAAAAAATTATTTCGTCTTATTAGAACAAAAAGACACTGGGATCACTTATCTAATCCTTAAAACACCGTGTCTGATAATTAGAACATCATTCGAGGTCATCTACTAGGAAACCCATGTTTCAACCCTAGCAGTATAGGGAGGGTTGGAGTTAGCACTTAGAAAAAATTCACAAAAATCCAAAAAAATTACTTCACTTTATTAGAACAAAAAGATACTAGGACCACTTATCTAACCCCAGAAACACCGTTTCTGATATTTAAAACATCATCCGAGGTCTTTTTCCAGGAAACCCATATTTCAACCCTAACCGTATAGGGAGGGTTGGAGTTAGCACTTAAAAAAATTCCACAAACCAAAAAAACGTTTTCCTCTTATCAGGAGAGAAACATGATTGAAACACTTATATACGCTTGAAACACCATTTCAACAACTTCGACAGTGAAATAGACTTTAATGTTAAAAATTCAAATTTCAATAATGCCATTTGACAGGATCTCCATTATAGGTTAACACATGACGTACAACTATTCGCCATTAGCACTTAGAAAAAAAAACACAAAAAAATTCATAAAACGTTTAACATCAAATCAATAGTTTAAATTAACACATTTTAAATAACCTTTTAAAATATTTGACTAACACCCTAGAAGGGTGGTAGTACCTTAAACTACAACCCTTAAAAGGTGGTCAAACATTACACTTCACCTTCAAGGGTAGTAGAACCTTCAACTACCACCCTTTAAGGGTAATAATAACAAGGACTGCCACCCTTCAAGGGTACTAGAACCTTCAACTACCACCCTTTAAGGGTAGTTGAAATTTTCAAAAAAACCTCGTGAGGGTAGTAAAAACCCTAACCCAACCTTTAAAAATTACCGGTTTAGGGTTAGGGTTAGGGTTAGGGTTAGGGTTAGGGTTAGGGTTAGGGTTAGGGTTAGGGTTAGGGTTAGGGTTAGGGTTAGGGTTAGGGTTAGGGTTTAGGGTTAGGGTTAGGGTTAGGGTTAGGGTTAGGGTTAGGGTTAGGGTTAGGGTTAGGGTTAGGGTTAGGGTTAGGGTTAGGGTTAGGGTTAGGGTTAGGGTTAGGGTTAGGGTTAGGTTAGGGTTAGGGTTAGGGTTAGGGTTAGGGTTAGGGTTAGGGTTAGGGTTAGGGTTAGGGTTAGGGTTAGGGTTAGGGTTAGGGTTAGGGTTAGGGTTAGGGTTAGGGTTAGGGTTAGGGTTAGGGTTAGGGTTAGGGTTAGGGTTAGGGTTAGGGTTAGGGTTAGGGTTAGGTTAGGGTTAGGGTTAGGGTTAGGGTTAGGGTTAGGGTTAGGGTTAGGGTTAGGGTTAGGGTTAGGGTTAGGGTTAGGGTTAGGGTTAGGGTTAGGGTTAGGGTTAGGGTTAGGGTTAGGGTTAGGGTTAGGGTTAGGGTTAGGGTTAGGGTTAGGGTTAGGGTTAGGGTTAGGGTTAGGGTTAGGGTTAGGGTTAGGTTAGGGTTAGGGTTAGGGTTAGGGTTAGGGTTAGGGTTAGGGTTAGGGTTAGGGTTAGGGTTAGGGTTAGGGTTAGGGTTAGGGTTAGGGTTAGGGTTAGGGTTAGGGTTAGGGTTAGGGTTAGGGTTAGGGTTAGGGTTAGGGTTAGGGTTAGGTTAGGGTTAGGGTTAGGGTTAGGGTTAGGGTTAGGGTTAGGGTTAGGGTTAGGGTTAGGGTTAGGGTTAGGGTTAGGGTTAGGGTTAGGGTTAGGGTTAGGGTTAGGGTTAGGGTTAGGGTTAGGGTTAGGGTTAGGGTTAGGGTTAGGGTTAGGGTTAGGGTTAGGGTTAGGGTTAGGGTTAGGGTTAGGGTTAGGGTTAGGGTTAGGGTTAGGGTTAGGGTTAGGGTTAGGGTTAGGGTTAGGGTTAGGGTTAGGTTAGGTTAGGTTAGGGTTAGGGTTAGGGTTAGGGTTAGGGTTAGGGTTAGGGTTAGGGTTAGGGTAGGGTTAGGGTTAGGGTTAGGGTTAGGGTTAGGGTTAGGTTAGGGTTAGGGTTAGGGTTAGGGTTAGGGTTAGGGTTAGGGTTAGGGTTAGGGTTAGGGTTAGGGTTAGGGTTAGGGTTAGGGTTAGGGTTAGGGTTAGGTTAGGGTTAGGGTTAGGTTAGGGTTAGGGTTAGGGTTAGGGTTAGGGTTAGGGTTAGGGTTAGGGTTAGGGTTAGGGTTAGGGTTAGGGTTAGGGTTAGGGTTAGGGTTAGGGTTAGGTTAGGGTTAGGGTTAGGGTTAGGGTTAGGGTTAGGGTTAGGGTTAGGGTTAGGGTTAGGGTTAGGGTTAGGGTTAGGGTTAGGGTTAGGGTTAGGGTTAGGGTTAGGGTTAGGGTTAGGGTTAGGGTTAGGGTTAGGGTTAGGGTTAGGGTTAGGGTTAGGGTTAGGGTTAGGGTTAGGGTTAGGGTTAGGGTTAGGGTTAGGTTAGGGTTAGGGTTAGTAGGGTTAGGGTTAGGGTTAGGGTTAGGGTTAGGGTTAGGGTTAGGGTTAGGGTTAGGGTTAGGGTTAGGGTTAGGGTTAGGGTTAGGTTAGGGTTAGGGTTAGGGTTAGGGTTAGGGTTAGGGTTAGGGTTAGGGTTAGGGTTAGGGTTAGGGTTAGGGTTAGGGGTTAGGGTTAGGTTAGGGTTAGGGTTAGGTTAGGGTTAGGGTTAGGTTAGGGTTAGGGTTAGGGTTAGGGTTAGGGTTAGGGTTAGGGTTAGGGTTAGGGTTAGGGTTAGGGTTAGGTTAGGTTAGGGTTAGGGTTAGGGTTAGGGTTAGGGTTAGGGTTAGGGTTAGGGTTAGGGTTAGGGTTAGGGTTAGGGTTAGGGTTAGGGTTAGGGTTAGGGTTAGGGTTAGGGTTAGGGTTAGGGTTAGGGTTAGGTTAGGGTTAGGGTTAGGGTTAGGGTTAGGGTTAGGGTTAGGGTTAGGGTTAGGGTTAGGGTTAGGTTAGGGTTAGGGTTAGGGTTAGGGTTAGGGTTAGGGTTAGGGTTAGGGTTAGGGTTAGGGTTAGGGTTAGGGTTAGGGTTAGGGTTAGGGTTAGGGTTAGGGTTAGGTTAGGGTTAGGGTTAGGGTTAGGGTTAGGGTTAGGGTTAGGGTTAGGGTTAGGGTTAGGGTTAGGGTTAGGGTATAGGGTTAGGGTTAGGGTTAGGGTTAGGGTTAGGGTTAGGGTTAGGGTTAGGGTTAGGGTTAGGGTTAGGGTTAGGGTTAGGGTTAGGGTTAGGGTTAGGGTTAGGGTTAGGGTTAGGGTTAGGGTAGGTTAGGGTTAGGGTTAGGGTTAGGGTTAGGGTTAGGGTTAGGGTTAGGGTAGGGTTAGGGTTAGGGTTAGGGTTAGGGTTAGGGTTAGGGTTAGGGTTAGGGTTAGGGTTAGGGTTAGGGTTAGGGGTTAGGGTTAGGTTAGGTTAGGGGTTAGGGTTAGGGGTTAGGGTTAGGGTTAGGGTTAGGGTTAGGGTTAGGGTTAGGGTAGTGGGTTAGGGTTAGGGTAGGGTTAGGGTAGGTTAGGGT